>CAXHUL010000034.1:153005-313668 GCA_964019695.1 Loripinus fragilis | reverse complement strand
TAAATAGAGAATACTAGGTGAGTGTCTTTTGGTATCAAGTTTACCAGGCAAGGCTTTGAGAACGCTTGTTGACATCGCGAGGCTTGCTGAGTGATTCAACATGCATTCTCAAAGCCGAGCCTGGTAAACTTGACATCAAAAGACACGAACCTGATATTTATTTTATCAGTTTACCCATTGTTTCACTCTTCAAACTAGCAATTATGACGTAATTTTTGATTTTTGTGTAGACTCAGCGTCATAAGCGACGTCATGCAAAAAGTGCAACGTCACCATAGCTTGATAAAAATACATGCCAGGAGATAGACAATTTTATCAGTCACCCCTAATATTAACTGAATTGTTTCAACATAACCTAATAAACGTTTCCTATCTCACGGCATGTTACCTTTATCAGGTCATGATGACGTTGCACTTTTTGAATGACGTCGCTAATGACGCTGAATCAACACAAGTATAAAAATTACGTCATAATCGCTAGTTTAAAGAGTGTTCAACAATGGGTAAACTGATAAATAGAATACCAGGTTCGCGTCGTTTGATATCAAGTTACCAGGCTCGGCTTTGAGAACGCGTGTTGAATCGCTCGGCAAGCCTCGCGATGTCAACATGCGTTCTCAAAGCCTTGCCTGGTAAACTTGATATCAAATGACACTCACCTAGTATTCTCTATATATCAGGCAACGTGCAGCAATGCAGATAATATGAGAGGTGACTGATAAATAATGCTAGAGGAGAGCTTTTGACTGAATGCTTAAAACGGTAGGTAAATGAGCTGCGACATGAGGTTTCGACAATGAAGCATTTTGACAAGTGTAGACTCAGACTAGCCTGTGTAGCCTCCTTTATAGCTTAAAAACTACAAATGATGTTCGGTCAGTAGCTTTACAGTCATAGAATAAATATTCAAGCGACTAGCAAAGACTCTAACCAGACTGCGCATATGCGCAGGTTGGTCTGAGCCTTTGTAGGTCGCACATGGTAACACATTGTTAGAAATCTCATGTCGCGGCTCAAATGTATTTTAACCCATATAAGCCTAGCGCCTCTTTTCTGGGACATATACAAACAATGCATACCCAGTTCAGACACCACATAATGCAGTGTTGGATCAGAATCTTCACTGTTTGTTTACATAATATTCTTAACCGTCTTGGTAAAACTTTTCGACTCTCGGAGGGAACATGCTGTTATATTTATGCATTTGGGTTTGGCATTCAATTTGAAATGTTGCGTTTCTAGAAACTTTATTACTTTGGTCTCCTCCCACCCTGTAAGTCGACACTCTACTTAACATTATCCTAGCCGTATCATTTGAATTGATATACTAAAATGCCATTTTCTGAAAAAGATTTGGTATGATGGTATGAGCATGTTTATTATGATAGTAGTAGCTCTAACGTTTTACTCAGGGCCATCCCCATTCAGGTTATGTAACCTTGAGGTCAAAGTCAAGGTCACATACTTAGATTATTTATATAAGCTCTACTTTTTGTATTTAAGCTATTTCACTAGGGTTTGACATTGTCACAGGTTTAGTTAAACACAATTTTTCAGCGTAATATTGTTAATATTTTCTTATCCATTAGTTTTAAAATATGCTTTGGGTGCTCAAAAGAACCGTCTCATTGAGACGGTTCTTTTGAGTACCCATAACATATGTTTTGGTTGAGAAATGAGAAAATTAAGTTTTTGTTACGTACTCTTAACTAAAGTCCTGCATTGTTTTAGATGTAGATCTTAAGATCCTCTTCCCTACATCTCATCCCTCAGCGCATTCACCTGAGGTCAATCTTATGTACTTAAATTATCAATTATAACAGTCAATAAAGCTATGGTATCAAACCTCTTTGATGTATGATATTATTAACTGGTACAATACAATTATTAACTGGTGCATTACTAAAGTTTTTGCAGGATTAAGCCTTTAAGGTCAAGGTCACTTACATATTATTTTCATACAAATGTAAAGTGATTGCTTAAATAATGATAAATACTCTAAATAGTTTCACTGACGATTATTATTTTGGAAGTTGTTGGTTAAGCTTCAGCCCTGCTCAATTACCGGACCTTTGAGATCGCTGTTAGCGTTTCACATTAGGTCTGACCAAGTATTTTCTGTGTTGTAATGATATTCCATACAACAGTGTCATCTCCAAAACCAAAGATACATACATTACTCTTTTTGAAAAGATTGTGGGACTAGACTGGTAAATGTGCCTCCACCCATCTGGTAATTTGTCTAGTTCTATCAGTTTCCACACCTAAAGTGTAAATATTTTGCTTGTCTGATACACAATCTTTGACAGAAAAGGTATGTTAGGTGAATTTGTAAATAATACTTCATTTAATCTTGGAAACATCAGATTCTAGATCATAAACACTCGTGATGGACTGTTTTAATCTTAATTGTTTGTCTCTGTTTTTATGTTTGTTTGTTTTGTTGCTTTACGTCCCAAGTCAACATCTATGGTCATGGCAGGACGGTCAGTTCACATAACCACACTTTTTCCTGGGCAAGCTTGAACAAGCAGTTAACCAGTACTTGTTGCACATACTTTTGCTTGTAAATGACAACAACCCTTCTTAAATGATTTAGCGGAAGGGAGGAAAATGAGAGGAGAATGACGGTAGAAATTATTTCATGATCAATCTCAACAAAAGTATGGGACTGGGCCGGGATCAAACTTGTGACCCCTGGATCTGCAGTCAGACTTGCATCTGTTGCTAGACACGTTACTGACTGCGGTACACAGCCCAGTAAGTCTTTGTTTTTTATTTGTATATAAACGAATGATACAAACCTGCTTGAGCATTAACTTGAAATCTTTTACATGTTCTGCAACATTTGTCTCTTTTTGATTTGAAGTAGCAGTCTCGTCCATATCTAACATCACAATCTGGCTCGTCCACACATCCTATGAAAATAGATCAAAATATCATTTTTTTGTTTATAGTTATTCAGAATGCAGTGGGGTTTATTTCATTATTGTTTGGTAAATAGGTATGTTATTCATTACTAATGACTATCATGTGTACATGTCTTGCACACAGATTATACATGTTCTGTTTTGGTTCAATCAGCTTGACATGTTCACTGAGGTGTATCATTACATACGGTATACCTGCCTGGTAAATGGATATTAAGCTACAGGTTTGTACAAATTTAGTCAATAAAGAGCTTTTATAAATATTTGTTTTGTGACATTATGATAGCCTCTCCCCCTTTGATCAAGTATGCCATTTTATATGCTGTGGGTAATGTCAAACCACAACTGTACGCACAAGAATTAGCTTGATCAATGGGGGGGGGGGGGTTATCCCAAAACGCATTTTCTATTTCCTACATGTCAAATAGCAGAAACAAACTTTTTAGCCCATATTTTTAATCAGTACCTGTCGAATGTGAAGAGTCTATTTTCTGATAATTCGAAGACTGGACAAACTACCTTTTCCTTAGTAAAAATTTAATTCTCTTTGAAACTTTTATCTGGTTAGTATTATGGACAACATATGTCTTGGTTGAGAAATAAGAGAGTTAATGTTTTGGTCCGCACTCTAAACTAAGGGCCTAAGTCATCAACCGTTTGAAGGATATAGCTAAATAACACAAAAAACTGATTTACATAACAATGACACTTTTTCAGAGAGAAACCCCAGCGGATTATATACAACCAGGCAAACACCAAGTTAGCATTTCATTCCAATGAAACATCTAAAGATAAGTTGTCAAATTGTTGTTATTGTCATTATTGTCATCCAGGTGCATGCCAAACTACACAAAAACTTGTTCATTTTTTTACATGTTCTTTACACTGAAACAAAAAATGGAGTTGAGAAGTTTGTGAAAACCTGTTTTATGGTGAGACACTCATTTATTGAACGGACATATGTTGCAGGTGCACATTGGAATTGCCTCTATGAGGCAATTCCAATGTGTACCAACAACATATGTTACTGAAATTAAGGAAACCTATATTGAAATATACACTAAACAAGTATCATGTCCATTGACTTTCCTCTTTTAAACATCTAAAACTGCCAATCAGTATGAAAATACCTGTCACTACTGTATATGGCAAATTGTTTATATTTACATGACAGCTGTATCACCAATTTTAATTTCGTGAACTAGGCTTTTGCTAAGCTGGTAGTTGCATGGTAGTAAAGTAAATTCTTACTTTGGAAAACTGGTTTTGGTTGTAAGGGTCGTCGCTTAGTGACGGACTTGAAATGTGAGCCGAGGCCCGTACAGACTATTGATGCACCGTTGTTATTCGATATTTTAACACACTTTGAAGTTTCACTTCGACTTTTGCCTGTAAATGACAATTAAAATTTGTATTGTTTCCTACTAATCGTAAGAGGCGACCAAAACCGAAGCACATGCATGCCATGCAACAAAATAGGCAATAAAGCACTTCGACTTTGCCTGAAAATGCGAATTAAAATTTAACTTGTTTCCTACTGATCGTAAGAGGCGACCAAAACCGAAGCACGTGCATGCCATGCAACAAAATAGACAATAAAGCTTAGGTAAATAATGCAATAAGCAAGCAGAAAATATCGCCACATTGACAAGAAAAAACACAGTTTTAATAAGCTGACCAAAATTAAAGGACACGCATAATTAAAGAGGTTAGGACAAAGTATACACCCACGGATACACCAAGGCCAAGGACTTCTTAATGACTATTAATGGTCTATAATTTACAAGGACAATAAATGTTGAAATATCAATGCTTAACTTAAATCTTGCTTAATTCTAAGGCGGCATTGCAATTCCGCGCCCAGGACTTTAGTTAAGAGTGCGTAATGGAAATTTCATTTTCTTATTTCTCAACCAAAACATATGTTGTGGGTACTCAAAAGAACCGTCTCCATGAGACGATTCTTTTGCGCACCCAAAATAGATGTTAAAACTAATGGGTAAGAAAATATTTATAATTTTACGCTGAAAAAGTTTGTTAATCTAAACCTGTGTTCTACAGTTTCATCAGCGTTACATAGATGTTAAAACTAATGGGTAAGAAAATATTTATAATTTTACGCTGAAAAAGTTTGTTAATCTAAACCTGTGTTCTACAGTTTCATCAGCGTTACATCTATGGTGCTGTTCAAAAAAACTTTTTGCAGTAACTAGTACTGAGCCGGATAGGTTTTGTCGTTTTATGTCAGGAAGCGCTGGAAGGCTAAACCGGCAGTGGTTCTGGTTTAAAACGTCTCATAGAGATAGACCACGGCTTAAAGTCGCATTCACATACTGGTAAAATCGGTGATCGAACTAGGAACCCCTGGGTTTAAAATGAGCGACGTATCCACTAAGCCATGCGATGTGTGTAATGGTTGTTTGTGTTGCAGTGCTGAGCATTTATTTTATTGGCATATATTTGCTAAAAGTAAAGATTTAAACCTTTATTTCAAATATACTAGGCTACTAAAACATAACGTGTGCTCATGCAAAACTGGATGATACTGTCGTGCCAACAAAGAGCGACAGTGACGTAATATTTTGTTTACAATTGTTAAGTAAAGCATTAACTTGAACACACCACTTGAGGTAACGCGAATCGATAGATCACTTGTGTATTAATCCTATCCTGAGGATAAAATGAATACACAAGTGATCTATCAATTATAAGTCCCTGATAACTTTGTAAACAAACATGACGTCACTGTCACTCTTGGCTGGCATGACAGGAGTACGATAGATACACAACAGACAAAACAACCAATAAAGATGGAATAAGACCCTTACAACCTTAACCAGAGCAGATAGGGCAGCTAGCAAAGCATGTATTATGACAAAAGTATAATAATAACATATGTATCTGAAAGTTTACAATGTAAAAAATAAAATCCATTTAAATTTGGTACATGTGCTAAATAAAATTCACATTAAATGACTGTTAGTGTTATGCTCCTCAATAATATCATTCCTCCAAAAATATCCACCCATCCTTAGTGATTCCTCGCGTCGAAGCATTTTTTGACCTTAACTGATGTATTACTGGACTTTTCGCTTACTGTAAAGGCGGCAACTTTAATAATCATATCTGGGTGTGGTTCGGCTATTTCATCTGCTAAGGAAGGGAAATCAGGTTTTATTTATAATTTGGTAAAGAGTTAATAAGCTTTTTGAGCCGCGCAAACGTGCGTGTATTTCATGAAAATCCTAACCGTATACTTACTGAACATACATTTATTAACCCTTAAAGCGCATAAACACAAAATGTACATTTTTGTTGTCCACTAAAATATGTGAAGCCTCATAGACAAACAGTGCGGACCCAGATCAGACTGCTCCTGTAGGAGCAGTCTGAGCTAGGTCCACATTGTTTGCATCTATGCTTATGTTAAATAGATATTTTAAGATGCAGTTATTTGGCTGGCGTTTTAAGGACTAAATAATGTGTTTTGCGTCTATACTGAGATAATGGCGCAAGATGATACAGTTACTTTTGAATAAAACCTAGCCTCATTTTCAGCTTTTACCTATGTCTAAAGTTGACCAGTCCTAATTACACATTCATGAGGCGCCGCCTTTACAGAAAGCGAAAAGTCAAAGAATACAAATATATTTCCCAACCACGCCCAGATGTCACTCAAAAGACACCTGATAGTGTATAACTGACCAATGCAAAGACGACTTAGCGACAATAAAATCGCGTTTGATCAATCTCCCACTTTTAATCTGAGGTTTGCCTTATACTTAATTGATGAATGCATACCTGTTTAACTCTTTGCAGGCTTTACAACCACGCAACTACCAGGTTAGCAAAGAAGTAGTTCACACATTCGAATTTGGAGTTGTAGCTGTCATGCAAATATAAACAATTTGCAGGATAGTGACAGGCTTTTTAATACTGATTGGCAATTAGAGATGTTTAAAAGAGACAAAGACGATGGCCATGAAACTTGGTATAAATATAAATTTCAAAGTAGTTTTTTTCTTATATTTAGTCACATATGCTGTAGGTACACATTAGAATTGCCTCTATGAGGCAGTTGCAATATGTCTCTACAACATATGTCTTTTCAATAAGTAAGCCGTTCATCATAAGCTTTTTTTAAAAAGATTATCAACCATTGTCATTGTTTCGGTGAAATGAGCATATAGAAAAGAACAAGTTTTCATGTAGTTTGTCATGCACCTTGATAACAATAACAGACTTCTTATTCTATGCTTTTGACAGCTTATCTTGGGATGTTTTATTGGAGCATATTGCTAAATTGGTAGTTGCGTGGTTGTATTGTTTTTCATGCTTTTTTTTTCGTCTGCTATATTTTTTTCCAAACTTATCTTTTTTGGAAAATACTTTCAGGAATACCATTTGAGTGAGAAAAGTTTGAATCCAGAACAGACCTGACATAATGTCGGGCTTGATCTGGGTCCAAACTATTCGCAAAGGTTATCAGCAGATGACACTAGTAGACACAGATTGAAAGTAGGTGTTTTTTTTTGGGAAAGGTATTGAAATGTTGATATTTATCAAGCTTTAAGTAATATTACCATTACATGTATATAGCATATTTATGCAAGTAAAATCTTCCATCCTTTAAGATGTATTATAATAGAATCATTAATGGTATCTTTTATAAATTTGCCAAATATGGCTTCCTGATGGCTACATTGCGGACCATTTTTATACTTCTAGGCTTACTAGATGGCTTTAATGTCTGACTTTACCCATATTAACCAATACATGAATTTTAAGTACTTATCACCTTGTCACTATGCTTGAGCATTCACTGCTCACATACACAACGTTTGGATGCAGATGAAAACTCCGACAGAATGTATACCTCTAGCTCCACTGGATACATCAAAACGTTTATTTGAGGTATTTGCGTATATACTTAAGGAATCTTCCAACGCATACAGTAAGGGGATAACTGTATTCAAAATTTTCATTTGGGGAGGTATATCGTCTGCTATACGGAAATTTAGTTTTACGGCGACGCGTGAGCGGAGCCGTAAAACGTGATTTCGGAACGTATATCCGACGATATACCTCCCCAAATGGAAATTTTGAATATAGTAATCCCCATTCTAATGCACTTCTGCATTTTCGTCTCAAATTGGACCGTTGCAAGCCGCATAATGCCGCATGTCATCCAACGAAATATGACGTAGGGGAATTACCAAAATACAAATGTATATCATTCAGTATCTTGTCACGTTTGGGAAAACAAATCATTTTTCCTAAAAAGCTTGATATCGTGAGTAACAATTAAAATTAAAATAAAGAAGCTGGATGGCGATTAAAACTATTTAAACTTAATATTAAGGACTTGGATTTTTTTCGGAAAAGTTGTAAAAAGCTGAAAACTTCTATGCGAGATTATGAAAAATCGAGCGTGGTGACATATCCTTTTTATTTCATAAATTGACAGTCCATACATAAAACAAGCTGTAACCAAATAATTAGGCGCGTTGCTGAATTTCATATGAGGCTTACTTTTTGAGAAAACTTACCTCGTCGTCATAAAGGATGAAACCGATCTCAAATCAAAACTAAATGCCTCTACTTTAATTTTGATTGGGTCGTACGTTCGAAAATTGGTAGCGTCATATCTAAAAAGGGGGAGATAACTCTATCCTTGCAAAAAAGGGAATTGTGAAGTACGAATTTCGAGTCGATTTTTTGCAGTGTTAAAACATTATTTTTTCGTAAATTATTTTATTTTCTAAAACCAATTTAACTTTTATTTATTTTTAAATCAAATTTGGCTCATTTTCTTCATTTGCAGATATAGCTAATGAGGGATAACTCTTACTACCCTATAAAATAGAACATTTCCCTCGATATCGTTTCCGATAATACCGTTATTTTTGGTAAAAATGCGTAAAACTTAATCAATTCGACGAAACATATAAATTTGCTATTCAAAAACATGATAAACAGCATTCTGACATGCTTGACGGCTCGGAAAATCGCTTGCAAAGTTGCTACCCCCGTGTGAAAAATACTATGTTTTCGTGCATTTCACCAATACACTTGATATACTATTAGGCGCAGTCTCTGAATGCTTTTGAGAGAATTTACCTAATCGTCCTAAAGGATGAAACTAGTCTTCAATTGAAGATAAATGTCTACACTTAATTTTTTGGGGGTCGCACACTCAGAAATTGGTAGCGCCATATTGAAAAAAGGGGAGATAACTTTATACTCGCAGAAAACAGAATCACGAAATACGAATTTTAAAAGTATCAAGTATGGACTTATTTCTGAAGACAAAGGGTCTGACACATTTCTTCAAGGTAATTTGGTATGCTAAATCCGAAAACCAATGTTTGCACGCTGAGAAATGGCGTCTTATTGAGCTTATTTGCAAGTTTTCAAGATGGCCGCCAAAATCATACAGAATCTTACATTGTTGTTGATTCATTGTTTAATGTACCTCGGAATATTTGTGGGGGTTCTGTGTTGGTCTTTGTTTTATTATGCATCTATTTGTGTTCTTTCTATTTTGTTAACTCCTTGACGAGGAAGAGAATGATAGTTGTTTTGCTTTAATTGTCTTCCTGGTGTCTTGTGACTGTAAGTGTTCTGTTCCTCTTCCTCACGATGCCGTGGGTTGATCTGCAGTAGTGATTGTGTTTTTTCCTATTTATACTCACTTTCTTTTTGCGTATCTAGTGTCCAGCTATTGTAATGAATGTTTCATTAATAGCACTATTTTGGACTAGGTTCAAGCTTTTAAAGTGATAAACGAGAAATGAGTTTTGAGAATCAACAATAGCTTTGATTTAACTGTCGTCATAATGCCCATTCTTCCTAGCAATACCCACAAAATGTGTTACACTATCTATATATCAAAAGTAAAAGCATTTAAATTCCTTAATACCAAATGGTCGAATTAGACCAACCTTGCGTCCTCAGGACAACTTCTCATGGGCGTCAAATTGTTTTGTAAGACCGCCTTCAATAGGTAAAAGTACTGCCCTCAAAATAACCCCATTTGAGCTATGTGAAATTGTGTGGTTTCCATGGCAACAAACCATGCGCTTCAAAACAGTTGGGTATGTCTCTACAAATTACTTACATCTCAGCAGAAACTCATCCTAAAGTACTAACTAGATAAAAAAAAAAAAGTAAGACATCGCAGCTTCATTCAGCGGTAAAGTATGCTAGTGAGCAAATTTGCATATTCATGAAAATTAATGAATACATTAGGAAATCATAAAAAAATAAAAAGGTGTACCCACAAAGATACTTACAACTCAGCTGCGAATTATTTTAGGCAACCACTCTTGGTACCAAATAATGCCAAGTCACTTCACTTTTACCAAATTGTCCATTTAACAAATTTTCTAACATTCTCACTCATAAATATTAATCAAAATAAGAGAAATAAGAGAAAATTTTGGAAAAATTAAAGGGGTGTACCTACAATATTACGCATA
Organism: Loripinus fragilis; assembly: GCA_964019695.1. Lineage (NCBI taxonomy): Eukaryota > Metazoa > Mollusca > Bivalvia > Lucinida > Lucinidae > Loripinus > Loripinus fragilis. The sequence continues at coordinate 303,257 of CAXHUL010000034.1, read as the reverse complement.
TGTCAGTTGCTAGTTATCCTATTCTCAAATTAAAGCCTAGAACTAAATTTTATCATTCTGTGTTCTTCTTTATTTTTAATGTTTTCTTATACATCCATGAGACAAGCAAATGAGATCATTTGTATATTCATCATAGGTCTCAACCTTTATTTGGTCCAGGATATATGGCAGCTGAAATATAGGTTATTTTGTAGGTCAAATCACTTAAGTTTTCTACTATTTTTGACTTATTCTTTTTCTGTATTCATTAATATTCGTGAATATAAAAATTAGATGTTTCGAATACCTATAGTCATAGGGTCACATACCTGTATCTCAACTATTATTTGGTACCAAGTTTTGTAGTCTAGGATAGTAAGCAGCTGGTGTAGAGGTAATTTGGAAGAGATACCACCTTAATTAATCTATCAATTTTGTCTTATTTCTTATGTTTAAATTAATATTTATGGGTATTCAAATTAGATCATTTTTATATTTAATCATTTTCATCAAATTATAATGTCTCAACTTTTATTTAGTACCTAGTTTTGAAGTTAATCATAGTTAGCGGCTGACTTAGTGGTTATTTTGAACGTAAATCACCTAATTTTTCTACAAATTTCCTCTTATTTCTTAAGTATTCATTAATATTCATGAATATATTCAAATTTTATAATTTGATAATTTAATCATTTTGGTCAAAATGCAATGTCTCAACTTGAATTTGGTACTAAGTTTTGCAGTTTACGATAGTTGGCAGTAGAAATATAGGTAATTTTGTAGCTATACCCCCTTATTTCTTCTATCTATTTTGTCTTATTTCTTATGCTTTCATTCATATTCATGAATATTTAAATTATAAAATTCGTATATTTTATCATTTTGACCAAATGGCTATGTCTCAACTTTTATTTGATAGCAAGTTTTGTAAGATAGGATAATTATCAGCTAGCGTCATGTTAATTTTGTAGGTATACCACCTTAATTTTTTTACCAATTTTGTCTTGTTTCTTATGTTTACATTAATATTCATTAATATTTAAATTAAATAATTCGTATAATTAATCATTTTAGTGAAATGATTATGTCTCAACTGTTATTGGGTACCAATTTTTATAGTCTAGGATAGTTTTCAGCTGGAGTACATGTAATTTTGTAGGCATACCCCCTTAATATTTCTACCAATTTAGTCTTGTTTCTTATGTTTACATAAATATTCATGAATATTTAAATTAGATAATTCGCATATTTAATAATTTTGGTTAAATGGCAAAGTCTCAACTTTTATTTTGTACCAATTTTATAGTCTAGTTTAATAAACAGCAGACATATAGGACATTTTGTAGGTATACCACCTTCATTTTTCTACCAATTTTCCCTTATCTATACTTTTTACATTAATATTCATGAATATTTAAATTAGATTCTTCGTATATTTTAATCATTTTGGTCAAAATACAATGCCTCAACTTTAATTTGGTACCAAGTTTTGTAGTCTACGATAGTTAGCAGTAGATATATGGGTAATTTTTGAAAGTATACCACCTTAATCTTTCTACCAACTTTCTCTTGTCTCTTATGCTTTCATTAATATTCATGAATATTTAAATTAGATAATTCGTATATTTCATCATTTTGATCAAATGGCTATGTCTCCTCTTTTATTTGGTACCAGGTTTTGTAGATAGGATAGTTAGCAGCTAGCGTACTGGGAATTTTTAAAGTATACCACCTTTATTTTTCTACAAATTTTGTTTTATGTCTTATGTTTACATTAATATTCTTGAATATTTAAATTAGATAATTCGCATATTTAATCATTTTAGTCAAATGGCAATGTCTCAACTTTTATTTGGTACCAAGTTTTGTAGTCTAGGCTAGTACGCAGCAGACGTATAGGACATTTTGTAGGTATACCCCCTTAATTTTTCTACCAATTTTTTTCTTATTTCTTACGTTTACATTAATATTCATGAATATTTAAATGAGATAATTCGTATATTTATTAATTTTAGTCAAATGGCTTTGTCTAACTTTTTATTGGGTACCAAATCTTGTAGGATAAGATATTTAGCAGCTGGTGTGGTGGTAATTTTGTAGGTATACCCCTGAATTTTTCGGCCAATTTTCTCTCATTTCGTATGTTTTCATTAATATTCATGAGTATGCAAATGAGATAATTCGTATATCTATTCAGTTGGTCATTTTGCTAATGTCTAAACTTTAATTTGGTACCACGATTCTTAGTCTGGAATGATAAAACAGCGACATATAGGTAATTTTGTAGGTGACACCCCTTAATTTATTCTACAATTTTTCTCATTACTTACGTTTTCATTAATATTCTTGAATATGCAAATTAGATAATATTAATATCTAATAAGAGCGTCATATTGCTGTTTCTGAAATTCTATTTTATCTATCCAAGAAAGAAAGACTAGACATTTCAAACAGATATACTTTTGTGTGAGTAAAAGTAAAAAAAAGAGCAGAGAAGCAATATTTCAAGGAGGTACTTAACGACGCTCATCTATGCTGGTTTTACATTATTTCTAGTACCAGAGTTACTTCCCCATTTTATGGATGACGATACTAGATTTTAACGTACAATCCTCACAAATTGATAGTACATATATATTTATCCTTAATTGAGCCATGTATCATCATTTAGGACGCTAAAGTAAGTTTTCTCCAAAAGTAAATCAGCGAATCTCCTATGCTCGTATAAAGTGTATTGGAAAAATGCATTAAAACGCTGTTTTTCCACACAATGGTGGCAACTTAAGAAGCAAATTTCTGAGCCGTCAGGCATATCAGGATGCGGCAAATCATGTTTTTGAAAAGCGAAAAGACAATTGTTTTAGAAATTATGAAGTTTTGCGGGTTCTGATTAAATATAACGGTATTACAAGGAATAATATAGAGGAAAATATTAAATTTTATAGGGTAGTAAGAGTTATCCCCCAAAAAAACTATATTTAAACTTATAAAAATCAATAAAACTCATACAAAAATAAATGACAGTAAACATACTTTTAGAAAATAAAATAATTTGCGAAAAAGAACGTCTTTTTGTCAATACAAAATCAGTTTAAAAACCGTACTTTAAGTTTCCGTTTTTTGCAAACATTGAGTTATCTCCCCATTTTTTAATATGATGCTACCAATTTTTGAGCGTACGACTCAATCAGAAATAAAGTAGAGTCATTCATCTTGAATTTAGGACCTGTTTCATCCTTTATGACGATGAGGTAAGTTTTTTCGAAAATTTGAATTTCAGCAACGCGCCTATAAGAGGTGGTTTTCTAAACCGTTTTAAATAGTGGAAATGTACTAAACCGTTTAAAAGGTTATGCATCGATACTGATGCCAACATATTAAGAATGTATGCCAATTTATTGCCTATTGTGTAACTGAATTCGAAACTGTATTTTGCGGATTCACATTTTGGCGAATTTTGTTTACACTGCCAATAGCGCCAAATAAAAGTACCCGCCAAATATGTGTTTACAGGACAACTTTCTCATGAGCTAAATCAAATACCACCGGGCCACGTAGCGCTGTAGGTAACGTGTCTGGTTACAGATGCGAATCTGCCTGCAGATCCAGGAGTCATGAGTTTGATCCCGGCCGGGTCGCATACTTTCCTAGAGATTGATCATGAAATAACTTCTACGATCATTTCCCCCTTTCTGCTGAATCATTCAAGAAGGTTTGTTGTCAGTTACAAGCAAAAGGAAGAGCACAAAGTACTGGTTAACCACTTGTTCAAGCTTGCCGAGGAAAAAGTGTGGTTAGGTGAACTGACCGTCCCACCATGACCTTAGCTGTTGACTTGGGACGTTAGCAACAAAACAAAACAAAAAAATAAACCAAATACCTTTGACTCCTGGTTGTGGACATGGCTCACAACAATATCTTCTTATAAGGGAATTGTCACAGGCATCTTGTCCAAACATGCTGGTCAACGAAGAACAGCTAAACACTATCAGAAAGTTTTTGTCCTTTTGAATACACATCCCCGACTTCCCAGATGGTATGATACGATCTGAAATATAGGAAAGGGCAAGTACTGTGGCGTACAGGGAAGTACTGTGGAGTATAGGGAAGTACATTGAACTTTTGGGAAGAACATTGCATTATAGGGAAGTGCATTGGAGTATAAGAAAATACACTGAAACGAAATTATAAATGGCCAAATACACATTTTTGCGCCTGTTCAGAAAGTTAACCTCACTCTTAAAAATAAATAATTCTATAAAATTTAAAGCTTTTTCGAGACTCTGAAAATTATGACATTTTAAAATGACTGGTAGATCTTGCACAGACGAAGTCAGAGTAAAGGTACCTTCATTTCAAAAAGTCACACTTTTTACTGTGATATAAAATATGCCACAGATATGTTATCCATTTATATTTTAATTAGTTTGAAGCTGTTAATTACAGCTGTGATATAAGACGATAAAGAATGTATAGTTTTGTGACAATTGAACCCACGTTTCTCTTCTATGTTAACATGAATGCAGCCACTATCAGCAGCTGAATCAAGGAGTTTTAGCTTTAACCATGCATGTAATTTGCAAATCAACTTTGCATTGCTCTTTACCCTTTATTATCTGTGGCACAGCATTGAACTTTTCAGCGATTATTCATTATGAATAGGCTTCACACGCAAATATATTGAACGATGGGGAAATGTACTGAACTATATGAAAGTACATTTAAATAAAGGGAAATTCATTGAAATATAGGAAAGTTCATTGAAAACGTTGAAATAGAGGGAAGTGTATTGAACAATAGGGAAGTTTATTAACCTATTGTGAGGTACATTGACTTATGGGGAAGTGCATTGAAATATAAGGGAAAATATTAAAATATAGGGAAGTTCATTAAAATATGGGGAAGTGCATTGAACTAAAGGGAAGTTCGTTGAACTAGAGGGAAGTTCATTGAACTAAAGGGAAGTTAATTGAACCATAGGGAAGTGCATTGAACTAACAGGAAGTGCATTGAACTAAAGGGAAGTTCATTGAACTATAGGGAAGTGCATTGTACTAAAGGGAAGTGCAATAAAATATTGGGAAGTGCATTGGAGTATAAGGAAGCACATTCAATTTGGAGTATAGATAAGTGCATTTAGCTAAATGGAATGACATCGAACTATAAGAAAGTACATTGTACATTGAACAATAGAGAAGTGCATTGAAATATAGGGAAGTACAATGAATATAGGTTAGTGCACAGGAGTATAGGGAAGTGTACTGAAATATAGGGAAATGCTGTGGAGTATAGGGAAGTATATTAACTATAGGTAAGTACATTGAAATATAGGGAAGTACATTGACTATAGGGAAGTACATTGAAGTTTAGGAAAATGCTGTGGAGTATAGGGAAGTACATTGGACTATAGGGAAGTATATCGGATTGTAGGAAAGTACTGTAGAGTATAGTAAAGTACATTGAACTATAATGAAGTACATTGAAGTATATGAAAATGCTGTGGAGTATAGGGAAGTGCACTGAAATATAGGGAAGTACATTGAAGTATAGGAAAATGCTATGGAGTATAGGGAAGTACATTGAGCTATAGGGAAGTACATTGTGGCACAGGAAATTACCGTTGGGTATAGGGAAGTACATTGAACTGTAGGAAAGTACATTGAAGTATAGGGAAGTACATTGAACTGTAGGAAAGTACATTGGAGTATAGGGAAGTACTGAGGAGTATAGGAAAATGCTGTGGGGTATGGCAAAGTACATTGAACTATAGGGAAGCACATTGAAGTATAGGGAAGTACACTGAACTATAGGGAAGTACATTGAAGTATAGGGAAGTGCATTGAAGTATAGGAAAATGCTGTGGAGTATAGGAAAGTACATTGAACTATAGGGAAGTACATTGAACTATAGGGAAGTGCATTGAAGTATAGGAAAATGCTGTGAGTATAGGGAAGTACATTGAACTATAGGAAAGTACATTGAACTACAGGGAAGTACATTGAACTATAGGGAAGTACTGTGAACTATAGGGAAGTACTGTGAAGTATAGGAAAATGCTGTGAGTATAGGGAAGTACATTGAACTATAGGGAAGTACATTGAACTATAGGGAAGTACATCAGATCGTAGGAAAGTACTGTAGAGTATTGGAAAATACATTGAACTATAGGGAATTACATTGGAGTAGAGGGAAGTACTGTTGAGTATGGATAGTACATTGATATTTAGAGAATAACAATAAGGAAATGCAAAGAATATAGGTTTAGGTTTAGTGACTTCTCCATAGTTTGAAAGATAGGGAAGTTCATTGAAATATAGGGAGGTACAATGAACTAATGGCAGTGGATTGAACTAGAGGACAGTTCATTAAACAATAGGCAAGTGTATTGAACTATAGGGAAATGTACCAAACTATTCTAAAGTGCATTGAAATATACGAGGGGGTTCAATATGTAATGAAAACCCATTCATAACTCCATCCACAAACGCGTTAGGATCTTATGCTATATGCCAAACGAAAGATCAAAGCGTCGCCGTTAAAATGGTGCATAAAACATTATTTTATCTTTCCAAATTTAATAAGTTACACACTTTTTAAAAAGCACACTAATATACACTGCATATATTTTCCTCCGAATTTTAGATCGTTTTAACAAAGGTAGAAAGGCATGCTGTATTTTCTAAAACAAACATTTAACATGCATAAATCACATTTTCATAGTTTTCTGATTCATTTCCCCTTTATCTGCTATAACGATACAAATTTTGAACGCTACCAATTTCTCGTGCAAACAATTTTATTACGTTACCCCCTCTTACGTTGACGTCGTTTAAAGCAATGGACGTAATACTAAAATGCACACGGTTCTTGAAAATCGGAAATGTGGTTTTGTACCAGGAAAGGACAATTTTGATTGTATCGAAGTTTCAATACACACAGTGCATAGGCAGCGGACCAGTTAAACTGAAACCAATATCTAGGAGTATCTCATCTAAGTGGTATACCATTTTCGTTTCCTATAATTTTATTGTCTGAAATTAGCCAGCCAGCTTATGTACATGTAAATAGGTGTAACAATGTCCAAATAATGCATCCGAATGCTAACATCAATGAAACGCGGTATTTTGTCTGAACCATTTCAGTATAAGCCAGACATGGCATTCTTTTAAGTGATTTCCTTATTTTAAATGACGTACTTGGGGGTACTTTATGAGTGAGATTAAATATGGAAATTTTAAAATCGGCTGTATTACTTGCAAATGAACATCCAAGCGACCAGAAAAAATGTTACCAATGATTTTCGTATAAATTTTCGCTATGCATTCGTTCACGCAAAATCGACTCTGTCAATGGATAGCCAGAAAATGTAGCATCAAGGAGGATTTTAACCAAAATGACAGCCTCAGTATTTCATAGAAAATAAAGCAATATCGAAATTTTTTGCAGGTATAACTCACCAATATATGGATATTTACCACGTGAAGAAGCAGATTGAAAACATCCCTCGTTCATGTAGTTATCTGCTTTTGAAAACATTGTTTTATTTCATATCGCAGTGTACTTCAGTACCCTATCTTGAAAGTGGCTTGTGTGAATTGGGTAAGGAGCTCGACAACTGCAATTTTACATTTATTTAGCCAAGAAACAGATCTTTTAATAAAAGTAATTATGAAGTGTGTAAATTTAAAACTTTGGGATATACTGGGCTGTTTTCATTACATATTGAACCCCCCTCGTAGAGAAGTTCATTGAAATATATGAAAGTTCATTGAAATACAGGGAAGTGTATTGAACAATAGGGAAGTTTATTGAACTTTTTGAGGTACATTGAACTATGGTGAAGTGCATTGAAATATAGGGAAAATTATTAAAATATAGGGAAGTTCATTAAAATATAAAGAAGTGCATTGAACTAAAGGGAAGTCCACTGAAACTATAGGGAAGTACACTGGACAATAGGGAATTGCATTGAAATATAGGGAAGTGCATTGAACTATAGAGAAATGAAATGAATAATAGGAAGGTGCATTGCACTATAGGGAAGTGCATTAAAATAAAGAGACGTACATTGAACTATATGAAAGTTCAAGGAGCAATAGGGAAGTGCATTGAAACATAGGGAAGTGCATTGAGCAGGCAGGCTGATCTGTTTCTACACTTTTTGCCTCTATACTTAACTTCTTAGTCAATAGGATTAACAAATAAATGAACAGACGACTACTTAAGCAGATGAAAGTTTTAGAGCTTTAAAGGTTAGGATATATTCTATAAGAACCTACTGTGTCAGATAATTCCCGGTAAAGCTGTAACGGATGTAATGATAATTTGATCATCCTAAATTATCTTTTGTCTAACTATTACCTAAATTATAGTCTAAGCAATCCCTAATGAGAGATGTTTGCAGAAATTCTTCACAATTATACAGGAGATATTGGTGACAAGTCATTAACCCTTTCAATACCATTGTGGAGAAATGTTGCCTCCAATATTATCCGCTATATTATTTTAGAGCCAACATTGCATATAGTGTGGATTCTGTGGAACCAGGTCGAACTGCCTGCTGCTCTATATTGAGCAGTCTGGCCATGGTCCAAACTGTTTTTCCGCATTTTTGTTGTAATCCAGGGACAATATTTAAAATGTTTTCTCTAGAGATAAACTCAGGAAGAACGATCCTATATTCCACATTCTAACCCATAAAGCGCTGCCTATAGTTTGCAAGAGAAGACAATTTCAAATGTTGCTGCTTTATTTCTAAAATAACAAATAAAGCATAATAATTCATGAGAATCGTATGCTAACTGACGAAAATATCATACCTTGTTCTTCCGATTTTTTTGAAAGATGTCACAAAATTTGTTGTCTGCTGCAGTCATGATAGCTGCTTTAAGGGCTAATATATGTTTCAAAAATTAATTGAGCCATGTCATGGCTTAATGGTACCTTTCCGTCTTGCAAGTTATGCATGGTCTTTCATGCTTGGGTTTGATATTAGCACGAAGCTTTTAAAAAGAAAGCTTTTCAATGGTATAGTTTACTCCGCCCCTTCCTGTGCTTCACAACTAATCAGTTTCAGGAAACAGATTTAAATAAGTCTGGGACTTATTTCTGTATCCCTATTTTTGTGAATATAAATTGTTTGCATCATAATGTACTTATATTTAAGCAAAGTACTGCCAATATTTGTAATATCTATTATCATTATTCACCCCCCCCCCACCACCTGAAAAATCACAACGTATAGGGTTTCTTAGCAATACTGGTCCTGATCCCCAAAACGCATAAAGCTACCAAGCCAGCATTCAATGTTGGGTCACCATAGGCACGCCAGTGTATCAACATTAAAATGGCATTTCCCTGGCAGGCTGATGATTGCCCGCTAAAAGTGGTAATTGCCTCCTCCTTCTCCACATCACTTTAAACAAGATGGCCCTTGGGCCTTGGGTCGCTCACCTGAGAATGACTGATCAAAGAGTGGAACCATTTGTGAAATTTTGATAAAGTGCATCATGAGGAACAATTCAATGAAATTATTTTGAATTAAGGTCAGTGGTTCAGGAGATGTCGTTTAAAGGATTTTTTTGTCTGGAGCTCTGGCAGTTCTCCTGTTTGGTACAGTAGAACCATTTATGCAATTCTTAAAGAGGGCATCATGGGAAAGAATGATGTAGAGTTATATGGAATTTGGACCAGTGGTTCAAAAGGAGATGTTGTTTAAAGACATTTCTTATCTATTACTATGATAGCCCCATTGATCAACAGACCCAAACCATTGGTGCAATTTTGTAGAAGGTATCATGAGGAACAATTCTGTGAAACTATTTTGAATTTGGACCAGTGGTTCAGGAGGAAATGCTGTTTTAAGGTATTTCTTATATGGATATCTGGCAGCCCTTTTGTTCAGCAGAGTGTAACCAATTTTGCAATTTTGGTAGAGGGTATCCAGAGGAACTATTCTGTGAAATAATTTTTAATTTAGGTTAGTGGTTCAGGAGATGATGTCGTTTAAAAGATTTTATCTGGAGCTATGACGGCCGCCTGTTCGATGGAGCGAAACCATTTATGCAATTTTGAAAGAGGGCATCATGGGGAACATTCATATGAAGTTTAATGAAATTTGGACCAGTGGTTTAGGAGGAGATGTCGTTTAATGATATTACTTATCTGGAGCTCTGGAGGCCCTTCTGTTCAGCTGAGCGGCACCATTTGCGCAATGTTTGTATATGGTATCAAGAGGAACAGTTCTGCGAAATTATTTTGAATTTGAAGCAGTGGTTAAGGAGGAGATACCATTTAAAAGATTCCTTATCTGTTGCTATGGCAGCCCTCCTGATTGGTTGAGTGGAACCACTTGTGCAATTTTGAAAGAAGGCATCACGTGGAACATTCATGTGGAGTTATATGAAATTTGGAACAGTGGTATAGGAGATGTTGTTCTAAGATATTACTTATCTGGAGCTCTGGAGGGCTTTTTTGTATAGCATAGTGGAACCATTTGTGCAATTTCGATACAGGGTATCATGAGGAACAATTCTGTGAAATTATTATGAATTTGGACCAGTGGTTCAGGAGGAGATGTCTTTTAAAGATATTTCTTATCTGGAGCTCCGGCGGCCCTTTTGTTTAGCAGAGTGGAACCATGTGTGCAATTTGGTAAGACGGTATCAAGAGGAACAATTCTGTGAAATCATTTTGAATTTGAACCAGTGGTTGAGGAGGAGACCTCATTTAAAATAATACTTATCTGGAGCTCTGGCAGCCCTCATGTTAGGTGGAGCGGGACCATTTGTGCAATTTTAAAGAGAGCATCATGGGAAACATTCAAGTGAAGTTATATGAAATTTGGACCAGTGGTTTAAGAAAAGATGTCAATTAATTACATTTCATCTAGAGCGGTGGCGGCCCTTTTGTTCAGCCAAGCGGTACCATTTGTGCAATATTGAAAGAAGGAATCATAAGGAACAATTCTGTAAAATTACTTTGAATTTTGACCAGTGGTTCAGCAGAAAATGCAGTGTAAAGGTATTTCTTATCTGGAGCTCTGGCAGCCCTTTTGTTCAGGAGAGCGTACATATTTGTGCAATTTTGGTAGAGGATTTTCCAGAGGAACAGTTCTGTGAAATTACTTTGAGTTTGGGTCAATGGTTCAGGAGGAGATGTTGTTTAAAATATTTCTTTTCTGGAGCTCTGGTGACCCTCCTGTTCAGTGGAGCTGAACCATTTATGCTATTTTGAAAGAGGGCATCAGGGGGACATTTCATGTGAAATGATATGAAATTAGGACCAGTGGTTCAGGAGGAGATGTTGTTAAAACAAAAACTTTACGGACGGACGGACAGACGCATGATGCACGACGGACGACAGACAAAGACTGATCACAATACCTCACCTAGAGTCTTCGGCTCAGGTGAGCTAAAAAGTCAAAGATTGGCCCCTCTGAAAAAAAAATCTGGATCAGCGCATGTAATGGCGACAATTGTTGACAAGCAGGATAAATTTTAGGCTAAGTCGAGTTGAGCATGAAAAAGTTGTTTAAACCTTAAAGCTTCAATCACAACTGCAGCAGACTACAAATTTTGAGACATCTGCTGCAAATGATAGGATAATTAATAATTAATAAGATAATTAATTGTTAATCTGAGGGAGGGGAAGGGATACTTACTATCAGGTGTCTGTACATCTGGTGTTCTAGGGGTTGTTCGTCGTGGTGGTGGTGGTGGTCTGGGTCTGATTATTCTTCTTGTAGTCATGGGAGGCCTTTTGGTTGCTGTGAATATAATAATTACCAATTAAAGCGAAATGGAATTACTCACTCTTATCATTTGGCTCAGTCCATTTCTATTTTAAGGGATTTTTGGTGTCATTTTTTATTTTTGTTCAAATATTGAAAAATATTCTGTAAGCACACAGTTAAGACCCTGATCAGACGCCGTGTTCTGTGGCGTCTGATCTTGGTCTGGGCTGTTTGCCTGTCCAACAACTAGGACGTTAGGCTGGGTTAATTGAAAATCAATTTTTGTGACAGACCATATGATAATAATGCCTATCAAATAAAGATGGGTGACTTATTTATGATTTAAGTTCAGCATCTGGGCCCGGAATTACAATGCCTCCTTAAAGTTAAGCAAGACTTAAGTTAAGTATTGATATTTCAACATGCTATTGTTGTACCCGTGGTTCATAATTTTGACATAGTTTGAAAATAATGATACTGAAAATATAGTGTTACGGTAGCTCACATGAATCTTTGAACCAGATATATGTCACCTTATTATATTCATCCTACTTTTGACATCAGTTTTGATGTTGCCTTGGCTAGTGCTTTAAAGCTGCATAGCCATCAATACAGCTACCAAGCTTTCCTAGCGCCTAAGTCATTTGATGTGAGTGTTGTTGATGTTCTATGCTAGCCTTTGTAGTTGCTTGAACATTGTCAATTCTGACATCATAGGAGGTCATTTACACATAGTCATAATCACCATAACCATCATCATCATGCAGCTATTTCCTGTGGTTTACCTATACATCTGTGTATTTACACAGGACGGTTTATGGCCTTACTGAGTCTAAGAATTGTTGAATCGCTGGGGATGTCTGTATTGCTGTATGGATTGTTGACTGTGGTATCTCAGGAAAACTGATTAATTGTTTGGATTGTCAGTACCCAGGTTGGGTGCTTCTGTTGGCTTTTCAGAACATGTTAATTGTGGTTTACTACTTGTTGGTTTAACATTGAAATCCACCATGTGGAAATGCCATTTTACACGGTATGTGTGCTAGATCCTGTCACAGCGGGGTACAATATTCATGTGGTAAACTTATTCATTTACGTGCATCATTGACCCACTTCTGGTCTGTCATGTCAGAACTCCCCATAAATCAGAGAGCCCAGATAAGAGTTGGACACCTGGAAGGTATACATTTGGATTGCATAACACAGAGCTTCATTATCGCCAGGTTTGTTTTGATTGGGTACTCTTTTCTGTCCTCCCTTCCAACCAGTCTCTGTAACTGTTCAGCTGAGTGTAAGCTCATAGTTCTAGCTCTCTATTTTATATATCAAACATAATTACTAAATGAGACCTGGATAACTAGTTGATTATCAATTTTGTAACTTAATTTGGATTTATAAAATGCCTTGGATCTGAGATATAGCAGTGTTCAAAATAATTAAAATTTATTTTCAAAAATAGCTGCTATACTTATGTTATATTACTCAACTATTGCTTGATAACTCGATTATCCAGACCTTACTAAAATGTGTATGCTAAAATAACACCATGTATATGAAAGGAAAAATGAAAACAAAAATACGGAAAACAGGGGGAAATAAAAGAATTTAAATGTCATATATCTGATTGACTAAGAAACACAAATAATTCCATAATGTCATCAGTTTAATCTGTAAATTATACTTAAGGTCAAAGTACGGTTTCTGCCATTGTCCAAATTGATTAATTTGACATGTATGTACTGCCATGTATGTATTGCTATGTTTTTGATATGTAATTGCTGTCAAGCTGGCATAGTATACCAGAGTGATATTCTTCATGCTGGTATATGGTATGCCAGAGTGATATTTTTCATGCTTGTGCATAAAGTGCACAAGTGTGAGTTCGATTTTAACTGCATCATATGATTGTGCTGGTTAGGAACGATTATTATTTAACTTGTATTTGATGATTTTGTATTTGATTTATTGATTTTTGTATTATGCATGTATTGTTTAATCGTTCGTACTCACCATTATGTATGATGCCATGGCAGAGTCTGTCTTTAACTCTTGGAAATATTACAGGCTTGATTTAGAAATTGTTTTAGTAGATAGTCGAATTGTGGTTATTAGTTTTTACAGCTGATGTCAAAGTTTTAGTACATTGTTTAGATCTATGACAAACCAAGTAACAGCATTGATTGACTAGGTCTATATTTAATCTACATCTAACATGAAGACCCAAGTTACTTGTTCTGTCTGAATTATTGTAAAGCATACACAATGCAGTAATATTTGGATATTTGTTTTTAGTTGACTTCTTTTACTTAACACCTGTACTTTTGTTTTATTTAGCACCCATATTTAGAGTTGCAGTAATACTTTTATTTAACACCAAATCTTCAAGTTTCCAGAGCTCACTTTTGCTTATGTTTCTGCATCCTGATTTAGCATTTAATTCTGACAGCTGGCATGCCGTGATGTCAATTTTACCTGTAAATTATCCTGCCACTTCATGCACATATCTGTGTAGAAAGAGGATTTCCATGGGTCCGGTTTAACATGTTTGTTTTGAATTACAATTTCCATTATTAGGACTGGAATCTTCCATTTATAGCCAATATAGAGGTCACTCATTAACTCTCCATTCATTAAACATTTTCATTGTCAGATCTGGAGAGCTCGAGGTCTATACCCAATAATGTTCCCCTTTGCTAAAGCAAACTGGTTAATAGTCAGAAAATATCTCCTTAATGAGCGTATGAGGGAGGATCTCATGTGTGGGGTCCACCTCTATATGATCACCAAGTCTCAGGTAGCTTGATAAATTTCTAGCTTTGCATATACGAGATGAGAAAACTCTGTTCCATACAAACTCACCTATCCAATATGTCGGGTTATATTCAATTATATTGTGTTTCATTTACAAAAATATATATTTCATGCAGCTTGAGAGAAAAAGCTTTGGAATTTGTACACCTTGTCTAGAGGGATGGCTAGCTCTTTGAAACTGCCGTATTTGGACAAGGGTGTTCTAATCATATCTCTTTGTTTGCTTAGCACTAACCCCCTTATTTTTATTGCAGCATCTGAAGTGCACCTGATCGAAATTTTATAAATGTATTCCATTCCTGTAGATTTAGTAATATTTTTTGTAGCTGCTTCATTCACCTTTAGTTAATTTTACATTTTAGGAATCACTGTGAAATGGGTATATTACGTTAACATCTTGTAAATTGGCTGTTATGTCAGAATAAATACGCATAAAATAAATCTGACATGTCTTATTTGTAAAATATACGCATTATAGTGATTTCTAGAATTTGCATTTGCAGTTTGGAAATATTTCCATTTCTATAACCTGCCTTATTTTCCTTTAGTTTCCATATAGCTCCTTCTGTTAGTTGCAGCTAGATCTCCTTTCTGAAAAGGTATCGAGCCTCCAGACCTCACTCTGAATTATAGTCATTTCATGTGTATATTTTTCTCGTTGTCTGTTTAGTTTGGCTTACATCATAGTAAAACCCACATGTAGTGGCTATATTGAATTGTAAATTCATATGAGATCTCAGCTCAGTGGTAGGGGTTATTCCTATTCAGTATGTATGCACCAAGCATTAATATCTCACTGTTGTCAGATATGTTACAGTGTTGGCGTCTTGCACCGTCATTGTTACACCATTCATACCATATGTTTGCAAGTGTTCATCTTTTGAAATATGAATATGGTTATGTCTTCAGGCTATAGTGGAAGTACCCATATTTGTATTATGGAAAAAAATGATGTTAGGTCAGACAAACTATATGCATTCGTTATTGTTAATTTAGTGTATTTGCACTTGATGTGGCTAAGGTATAGTCTGTCTACCATGCAGATGTTCATATTTCATTTAATATATGTCAGATATAGTTTATCAGCTAAAATAATGAAGGCATAAATAAGATAATTTTGTCTCTGCAATCAGAATCAGGTAGATTTTGATTTATTCATGTTATAGCCTTTTCAATACTGTTATGGACCAAGTAGCACTGTCTTTCCTCATATAGGAAATTCATACAACCTTCATATATTTAGTACAATAGATTCAGAAATAGCTTTATTGCTCAAAAAATTAAAATGTTTCCCATTAATGCCAATATCTTATGTCTCAACTCTGAACAATAACACTTTACTTTTAAAAATATAATTTCGTCATAATAATTAGTATAAGATCTTTTTATGAAAGGGGGAGAGTGTTGTACCCGTGGACTGTCACTACGTCGACAAGGCGGCTGGATTACCACTACTAACAACATATGGGCAGTAACTGTACCTGTAACCAGTCGCCGATGACAACCACCCGTGCGTGGAGCCACGTGGTGCAACACCAACAGCGGACAACCTGTCTCTACCTTCCCAACTACGAAACCAGACGGACGTGTTCTATACACAGCAAGAAAGGTAAGGGCACATTTACATCACTATATTAAATGCTAAATTAATTGCCTGGACCGATGTGGTATTTGTGGCCAAAGATATCATTATGATCTTCAGGAAAATTAAAACTATTTTGATTTTAATCAGTTTTAAACGTTATTTTTCGCATCCTGAAAAATCAATACTTTTCTTCCTTAGCTCTAAGGAGGCATTGTAGTTCCGGGCCCAGGTCACTAAAATTAGGGAAACACACAAAAACAGCAACAATATATCTCCCATCACTTTGATGGAGGGCATAAATATATAAGTTGGCTAAGGGCATTAACTACACCTGTTCCTGACACAGTGGACAGGGACAGGGACCAAAAATCATTGATACGATAATTTACTCTGACTGGGTGTGTTAAGACAGAAACTTTACAAAATCCTTTCTATACATTAATTGACAGGTTGGAACTGAAACTATATACTGACATAAAGGATTGGCATTGTCAGACATTATGAAAGTCCTGCCAGGGTTAGTTAAGTCAGAAAATCTACGTTTCGATCAGGGGGCAAATAATAAAGGAATATTTTGAAGATAATTTGTTGATGTGAATAAATTAACATGGAATAAATACATTCTTTTTTAATGAGACTCATATTGCACAATATTATACAATTATTGACTATTGAGACATTGGACATGATGTGATGTCGACCTGAGAGTACCAATATTGACCGAGGCAGAGCCAAGGTCAATGTTGGCATTCTCAGGTTGACATCACATCATGCCCAATGCCCCAATATTCAACAACTGTTTAATTATACAATTTCTCTAGACAGAAAAGCAGCAACAACAACAACAACACAATCTTGCCCATGGACAATGTCTTGGACAGTCTTGAATTTCTTTATTTACATGATGACAAACTGATTTCATTCAGTAAAAAGAGGAATGAATGCATATTGTTTTGTTTTTACAACTGCAGACAGAGAAGACCCTAATTACATGCCGCATAATGTAGCATTTCATCAGGGTCTACAATGTTTTCTAAGACAAAAATTGATCTTTAGAGAAAAAAACTGCAATTCTATTTTAGAATGTATAACCTATGACCTTGAATTATACAATGGACCATTTATTCCAAGTTTATTGCATAAATCCAGAAGGAAGAATTAATTAGTTCATTTAAGAGTTTTGCTAATTATGAGGGACATCCAATAAATAGAGAGAATTTCCTTATAATGTAAGAGTTTGTATCATTTAAACAACGCAAATATAACCATAAGTTGGCATAATTTGTTGCGCATGCAACAACATATCAAAAATTTGACGGGATGTGATGTTGCTTGTTTCTTAGCAACGTAAACAGGTACTTAAAACTGACCTGGCTGGATGCCTTAAAATTGTTGCCATGGTCACTGACATGTGCAGATCAGTTCCAAAAGGATCTATTCTATAAACTACAACATAAGGTAATTATTCTTTAAAATTCATTGACTTCTTTTGAAAAATGTCAAATTGGCAAGGGCATTTAGCGTAAAAAAGCGACACAAATGAAAAATTGTTGAATCAGAAATAGGGGTATGGGTCATGAATGAGCCCTAAATTTTTTGTTGGTAGGTATAAAAGTTTTAAATCACCCTAAAATTATTAAATATATTCTATATTTTAAAACAGCATCTTTAAAAAAAACACGTGTCAAATGTGTCCCTTGTTGCCTAGCAACAGTAAAATATATACTTAACAACCAGTCCATTTTTCCACACTTACCTGGTTGCTAGGCAACCATGACTAACTTGTACATGGTAATGACCATATTTTATATGTAACATTGAGAACAATTAAACTATAACAGATTAAAGGACAAACTATGTTCAGATACATAATAATAATTACACGCCAGACTGTGATCTTTATCATGAAGTTATTGTATGACGAAAATCTGGCCAGGTTAGCTTTAGTATCACTTTTTTGTTGCTAAGCAACAAACAACCTCACTTTCCAACAAAGTTTTGGATATGCTGCTGCATGTCCAACAAGTTATGCCACCTAATGGTTACATTTTCGATGTTTTACTGGTACGTACTCTTGTATTATAAGGAAATTCTCTCTATTTATTGGATGACCCTCGCACTATAATCAACAGCAAAGTCTGAATTACATGTATACTAGTCAAAAGTTCTAAACGCCACGTGTGTTTTTACCATTTTTCTGAAAAGCTATAAGCACTATATCAATTTTATTTGCATTCCCAATTAGGCCAATCTATCAGTAAAGGACACCAAAAAACGTCTAAGCAAAATTCATAGAATTGTATTCCGGAGGCTTTGCCGAATACACGTACCCTCAATTTCAAAATTCACAAGAATTTGCATTGGATGGTGGGGTAATTTTTGACACTTTTGTCAATAGCAACGAGTCTCATGCAGATGGAGTGTTCATTCCAGCATTTTAGTGTTCAATAGGAATTTGACTTTTGAAATGAAAACGTTTTGCGTTTGAAAAGGGGTTATTTCAAAAAGTCGTGACTCACAAATTGTGCCAAAATGCGAATTTTGAAAATGGGGGTACCGCTATTCAAATTAGCACCCTGCATGTACTGTTGAACATTTTGTCAATATCTTCAATGCAAAGGGTACAAGACACGTCTGGCTATTTCGAGATGCAAAAAGAGTAGTCGTATCATTCTACGTTGTGAAGAAAATTAATAAAATGCAAGTGGCCCGTTAGAACTTTTGGCTAGTATATATGATGAAGCACACAAATCTTGTAAATTTCCTACTGCTGTCACTCACTGAATTGTATTTACAGCTAAGCATGCAAGTTCCATGCGACATGTAGTTATATTTACTCTAGTGGATCGGCATCTGAGACAATCAGGAGATGTTTATTTATAGATTATATGATAAAACAATTTGTCTCAGGACACCCTGAAGTAAAATGCCTGTTTATTCTAGTTTAAGATAAAAGATATATTTGCCTTGCTACCTACTTCTTCTCCAAGCTGGTGTCGTGATGACTCTAGCTGGAGGACGCACTGTTGTGGTAGTAACTGCTTTAATCACAGGATGCGGTGCGATTCCGCACGTGCTGCAGCAGTCTCGTGCATAAGATGGACTTCCACAGAATCCTCTGTTACAATCTCTGAACTTGTCCCCATATTCACAACCTGAAACACATAGAGGATCTTACATGATTGATCATGTATTATAGAATTTATTTAAGGGCAATTTCGGGTATTGTCCACGCGCATCATTCCTGCGGTGGGAAACGGGGAAAGTTGTCTGGGTCCCGTTTTTAGACCATTTTCAAATTCGCATCAATACAGGTTTCAGATACGTTTACGTCTGGTGGATATTTCCGCATTTTCTGGACAAAATAAAGTTACTTAAATGTGTCCGAAATATCTATTGACCCGTTATTATAAATGATCGTCTCAGTAACAAATACTGATAAAAATAGATCGCGCGAATTCAAACAATATACAATATTATCAAGTTTATACTGTGTATGCGAATACGAATATGGCCGGTAATTGGTTTGTGTGTCCAATATATACGGATAATTTAGGCGGCGCACGATCTGACCTGGTAGCCTAGTGGTTAGCGCTTCAGACTTTTAAACCAGCGGACCAAGATCGATTCCTGGGCGGGCACCTATTAAACATTGTTTTTTTTCTTCTTCTTTTTTTCAGCTTTATAATAATGAATTACTTCCTACTAGTAATATGAATTGATATAAATGACGAAAGAAACACTCCATGAGGTTTTATATTGAATTAACCTCAAAAATATGTGGGGGTAGGGGTAAATTTGCTCTCCTGAAAGAAAATTAGTCTGGTGACAACCATTTTTTATTCTTTTTCTTCTAAAAGGTTATAAAACAAAACTGTGAAATTGTTAATGCCAGATTTTTAAAAGTACACTCCATAACGTTTTACATTGAATTATCCTCAAAATATGTGGGGGTAGGGGTAAATTTTGTTCTTCTAAACAAAAATTAGTCTGGTGACCCCCTTTTTTTATTCGTTTTTTTTCTAAAATGTTATATAAAAGTCTATGGAATAAACACAAAACTTTGAGATTTATAATGCCGGTTTTTAAAAAGTACACTCCATACCGTTTTATATTGAATTATCCTCAAAATATGTGGGGGTAGGGCAAATTTTGCTCTCCTGAAAGAAAATTAGTCTGATGACCATCAATTTTTATTTGTTTTTCTAAAAGGTTATATAAAAGTCTATGGAATAAAAACAAAACTCTGAGATTGTTCATGCCAGATTTTTTAAAAGTACACTCCATAGCGTTTCATATTGAATTATCCTTAAAATATGTGGGGGTAGGGGTAAATTTTGCTCTCCTGAAAGGAAATTAGTCTGGTGACCACCAATTTTTATTTGTTTTTCTAAAAGGTTATATAAAAGTCTATGGAATAAAAACAAAACTCTGAGATTGTTAATGCAAGATTTTTTCATAAACAATTTAATCTAAAATCGTATTCCTATTTTGGGGAAATTACCAAAATATATCATTCAATATCTTGTCACGCCTTAGGAAAACAAATAAATTTTCACTTTTCCTATAAAGCTTGATGTCGTGAGTAATAGTTAAAATTAAAATAAAGGAGCTGGATGGCGATTACAACTATTTTAACTTAATATTGGACTAGTACAAATAAGGATTGACTAACGACTAAGACTAATGTTTATGACTAAGGAATGGTGGCGGATTCAACTTATACTTAACAACATTTTAAAACACAAAAAAATTGCTACATCGCCAGCTTCTGCTCGTGTAAATAAGAGCCCAAACTTCAGTATCATTAGTTCCAGTGTATTTGTTGAATTATTTCATGTTTATTTGTAATTTTGATTGAAACAAATATTAATGGAAATTAGATCCGCCTCGCTTAGAAAATTATTCATGCGCATACAATGACGTATATTCACTATTATGGATAGTTGTACTCGTCTAAAGTTACAAACATGTTCAAAATAAAAAAATACAAAATAAGAGACATACAATACAGCAGACTCTGTGGTCTAGTGGTAAGAGTAGCTGACTCATATACGTGTGGTCGCTGGTTCGATTCCTACCTAACATATATTTTTTTCAAGCTTTTGTTTGTTTGTTTTTGATGCTTAACGTCCGCGTCAACAAATTTTCAGTAATGTCGAGACGATTTCCTCTTTTCATAGGTTGAACCAGTAGTAAGCTGTGGAAAACGTGTGTAATAGTGACTGCGCTGGCGGTGAGTCTCGAACTGGCATTAGCCTTTCGACCCCCAGTCTAACGCTCAAGTGGCTTTTTTATTTTTTATTTGTTCTTTCACTGGGACTGTAGAATGTGCCAATGTACATGTAGTCCCAAAATAATGTTTTATATGATATCACATAATAACATTATATAGTTTTAGAAACACTTTGGGATGTCGAAAAGACCTGTTTTTCACCACACTCTTGTGGGACCGCTGGTGCAATCTTCAATGTGCTTGGCTGCCAATTCACAGGCCCCTTTTGGTAGAAATTCGTTCTAAAAATAGTTTATGTGGTCATCCTTTCCCCTCCGCTGTCTCAATTAAAGCAACGAAATAGTGGGCACTCAATATTGATTAAGTATGGAACAGTGTAGATCGGTTAATCCATTTATGCCTACTGGAGTCTTCAATCCATTTAAACTGACTGGTCGATCTGTAATTATAGGGTCTTTAGTTTTGCTTTATCACTTTACAGGAATTGTTGTATCATTTAAGCAAACAGCGTAGACCTTATCAGACATTATTTCATTCACCATCTGCTTTGCGTCTATGTTGGATCTGCACTGTTTGTCAAATTCTCTTATACAATGTATGGGTGCTAGGCATTCTTGGGCTTTTAAAATGACTGTGTTCAAATAATGTCGAAATGTCTTTTTGTCTGCGATGATGGTTTACTCATCAGTCAACGATCGTTCAGTCATATCGGGACGTTTCATAAATTTTTTGGTTAAACCAGTTCTAAGCAGAACATATAAAGTGTCTTCCTAAAGGACACAACACATTGGCCCCGGTGAGTCTCGAACAAGTGGCTCTTTCAGATACTACTCATGGTTATATCGGCGATCTGCAATTAAAACTATTCAACTGATGAGAAGTCCCTAGGGAAATATATACCACCTGACTCGGCCAATACCCAGAAGGTAGTGTATTCGAGCTTTAACCTACAAACGTCTCCGCAATAACATCTTCAGCCAAAACACCAAATCAAGCTGAAACCGTCCAAATTAACAGGCTGTTATAAAGGCAATACAAATAAGGTTAGAGAAGCCTGTTTCCGTATTCCCTGCAGCTCTGAACAGCTGAGATCCCACTACGCCAACACAACTCTGGCTGTACAAAAGCTCACATGCAGTCTTCTCCGCACCTTCACACCTTTCATCACTGCGTCTGTCAGACAGGGAGTCAAAACAGTCCTTGCACATCCGAAACCTGGGTCCAAACAGTGCCTTGTATACAATAGCCCTGGTATCCATTGGACATGTCAAGTTTAATCGAAGGAAACCCAGTGCACACACCAACACAAACGCCGATACTATTTTTTATATGCCAGGCGAAGTGATGTAGTTGCAAATGCTTTTCGTTGATATGTTGGGTATGGAGATGCAGACAAACACGTGAGTGCGTGTGTGTGTTGGTAAGGGAAGGGGAGGGGGTTGGGATTGAGAACCCATACTTAGACTGACCTTAGCAGTCGCTGAGAGTTATCGAAATATCGATAATAGACTTTCTTTCGACTACGGTTATCTGGCTTCTTCAGTGTGCCAGATGCGGCTTTAAACCATGACACTGGCTCCATTTAACCTGAGCTGTTGACGGAAATTTACACACACACGCACGCACGCACGCACGCCGGTGTGAGGTCACTTACATCAGGAGAGATTACCCTAAACATTTCATAAAAATGCAGTATCACGGTTGTCGTGTAGCTGTCAGTGGTCTGTATTTAATTCACGGTGGCGATGGTTAGCTTGTGGTCTATGATTGCATCATTTCCTGGTCATACTCACTTTTTTGACCACACACATGACATTTCGAACACACCATGCTCTCACGTTTCCTTTTGTAGGGTAGCTCTTTACTTACTTAATTGGTTGGAGTGTAGGAAATGTTAATAAAACGACCAAATTATTCGCAGACATTAATATCCCTTTATCTACTATTGAGACCTACATCCGTATTTTGGCAAAGAGTGCAGACCCAAATGCGTATTTGATCAGAGTCTACACTGTTTGCTAAGACAAAATCGACCGTCAGTGAATGAATGCATTTTTTCCGAAAATATAACTTGTGGCCCCTCAATATATACAATTGGCCATCGTTTACTGCATTGCATTCCGCTAATATATCTAAATTCTGAATAATTATATTGCTATGAATCATTATATTGCTAAATAATCATTAAATATGGTATTTCATATATGAAACTTTTTTTGATTTATTGGATCTTTTTGCCCTACCCTAGGAGAAAAGTAACCGTAATAGTCGAGTTGTGTGCTGGCTTGTCACACACAGTAAAGCCGTACTTCTGTCAACATTCTTCTACTTTGGTAAATGATCGAAACCGTTGTTTTGGACAATCAGAGCGTTGGTGATCGCCGCCTTATTGGTAGAGCTGTAATAATTATAATAGAAAAGACAGAGTCTTCTTGAGTTACTTAATTTTGAATTAACTCAGAAGCCTTATGAGTAAGTTTGTCTCTCTATCCTATTTCGATTTAGCCGAGTTGTTCAGGAAACGATGTTTTCCATTGATAGAAACGGATATTTGTCTGTAATTAAAGGCTCCGATAGACTGATCATGTTGCGTATCACGGGATGCAGCATATTGTGATTTAGAGGTCCACCGTTTTGCTTTTTTTCATGTCAAATTTGAATGAGTAGATGTTGTGATATATTTGACCTAATGCACGATGTGGAGACTGCTATGTTACATTACTAGTATCTTGAAATATCGACTGAATATGTGTGGTGCTCTAAAAACTTCAATATGCAGTTTTCTGGGCGTCTAATAGTTCAGACATACATCGATACATTTGTATTCTTTTTACCTATGTAACAAAGACCAAATACTCTACAAATCGTTCACTAGTTAATATATAACAAGACCTATCCAAACAAATTTAATTTTAATAAAACGAAAACAGTTGACTCCTAGCACACAAACGTTGCACCCATAAGTACTAGTTTGTCTATCAGGAACGGACAAATGGTTTTGGAAAGGCAGATTTTCCTCCAGAAAGAAGGTAGATACTCTGTGCAACACGTTTTACATTACCCGACAGTACCTATGAAAGTTAAGACTCCAGCTCTCATTGGGGAGGTAAACTTAGGGTGCCTATCCATCCTCTTTTAGTTGAATGGCGATCGAACTAGCATCGATATAATTAATCTGTCATTCTTGCATAGATATCTATTCGTATAGCTGTTTACACCCATTGTCAAATGAACGAAAATCCATGTTCAAATCAGGAGATTCACGTGCTGTTTGAACATGGGTCTGAACATGAAAATGCTTAAAATGAGCCCTACATTATTATACGGAACGCATTGCGGACCAGACTGATCATTTCGCCGATGTTTTTGTTCGCGAAAACGTTGCATACGGAAATGACGTTATGACGTTCGAAAGTACACAGCCGACGCCATTTTGTTTAGAGAAATACAGTGTAAGAAAATGGACAATTTAATGTTTTAGCAGCGTTTTCAGTGCAAATTTAGCTGGAATAAGGTAAAATATGCAAGAATAACGATCACACATGTTTGTTTCATTGCATTAACACTTGCCGGGTCCCTCGGATGATGTTGAACACTCGGCCTATCGGCCTCGTGTTCAAACGGCATCCTCGGGACCCGGCAAACGTTAATGCATGAAAAAAACATGTGTGATCCCTATATTTTAAAACAGATGGTCAATCATGCAGTCGCTCGATCTACTGTCGTGCCAACCAAGAGTGACAGTGACGTAATATTTTGTTTTCAATTGTTAAGTTCAACATTAATTTGTACACTCCACTTGAGCTAACGGGAATCGATAGATCACATGTGTATTAATCCTATCCTGCGGATAGGATTAATACACAAGTGATCCATCGGTTATTAGTCCCTGTTAACTTTGTAAACAAAACATGACGCCACTGTCACTCTTGGCTGGCATGACAGTAAAAGTGGATAGAGAACACTGTTCTTTAATAATAGCTGTTTGTTTAAATCCCTATTAGTATGTATATAAGCGGTCCAAATATTGTCCGTCATGAGGCTCAAACCCGTTACCAAAAGCCTACAAGTCATGTTTGCTAGCCCCATACACTATAAAGGTAGCACGTAGCTGTCGCTTTTTTGTGTTTAGATTCATTTTCCGATTCAGTACAATTAGTTACACAGTGTACACTATTATACACAGTGAGTTTGGTTTTTAGTCATTAGTCGATAGTCGTTAGTTTCATCCTTATTTGTACTAGTCTATTAAGGACTTGGGTTTTTCAGAAAATTGGTAAAATGCTGAAAACTTCCATGTCAGATTATGAAAAATCGAGCATGGTGACATATACTTTTTATTTCATAAATCGACAGTCCATACATAAAACAACCTTTATGCAAAGAATTAAAAAGATCTTAATGCAGGAAGTATTTCCCACAATTGCCCTTAATTAGTTGAGAAAAGAGATAAAATGGCCTCGACGCAGCAAAACCTGTCTTCGGTTTTTTTTTAAAAGCGAGGCTCAAACCAGTCTCCTTAGCTACACAGTCTAGCTAGAAATTTAAAATGTTGCTTGAAGCAAGTCTAAATACGATACTTTCTAAAAAGCGAATAAAAAAGGCGCTGATCAGACTGTGCGGATGCGCAGCCTGTCTGCGCCTGTGTTGTTGGCAACCCCCTGAAGACAAATTTTCTCGCGTCAAGGCCCATATGCGAGGCTTAAGGGCATTTTATCTCTTTTTTGCAACGAGTTGAATAGATTCAATAGTACAGGAGCACGAATGTTAGATTCTGTTCATCACACGACACCAAAATTAATTAAAATTGGCATGTTTTGACGTGAAAACGTCAATTATTTGACATCTCTTACGCAACGTTAAAATGGACGTCATTACATAACGTTGCAAAATCTGTAAACCACTAGTGGTTAATCGATTTATATGCATGGCACTATATCACTCTAAGACGCGACGTCATGTGATATAATTCTTAATTATATACCTATAAATGATACGACTTTAGAACTGTCTGTTTTCTGGCCATCTGATACAGAAAGCCAGATCAACGAACTGGGGTTTTCTGAATCCATATCACTATCTTTTAAAACTTGACTAACGTCAGTTACCTGCTTTTGCGGCGATGTTACGGTAATTTCAAGCATGGAACCAGAGACGGAAAACATGATGACGTAACGTAATATTATATGATGTGAATATGACGTGACAAAACATAATGGCAAACGTTCCCGCATTTTTTTTGGATTTAAGACCAAAACAATTTATAAAATCAAAATAATGTCACAAAGGTATATAATAAACATATTATTATAAAAGTAACTTGATCTGGCGTACAGTATCATGTCTCGTGGACGAGGTCATACCACTGGATCACCCTCGACGCTTCGCATCTCGGGTGATTCGATGGTATGACCTCAAGCACTCTTCCAATCTTTCATGGTATAGATTTTAAGATTTTGAGGTAGAAAACTTTGCATTTCGTTCATAAAAAATAGGACAGTGGAGCAGGAAGTGAGCAGCGCCTTCAAAATGCCCACATTAAATTTTGATGAGGGACTGTTTAGGATATGTTTCCTGTGGAGATTTTCGTTGAAGGAGCTGCACTCTAGCCTAAGTCTAGCATGAAGGATCTGTCCTTTGCGTGTACCAACATTGTAGTACTTTGGGGGGGTCCTTTATATCTCGCTTGATTCCATGTTTGAATGGAGTCACAGAGGGTGCAGATTTCACATCGATTGGAAGATGCATGTTGAGATATTATTAAGTGTGTTTTTTTAAACATTTTTTAAAGAAACTGGCTGCGTTAATATAGCCTACTTTGTTAATCATGATGCCAAAAGGTGATCACCAGGACCGATTTCTCATGATTTACTCGAAACGCACTAAAAAGCTAGACAGATATCACTTAAAGTGCAAAAATGCTGACAATGCTTTCTAACTGTTAATAACCTCCTCATGTTCAGATGTTTTAATAACACAAACCAATATCAGCTAATTATTAGATTTAGAAACTGGCTGCGTAGCCCAGCAGACTACTGCAAAAATCATGCATTTTGTGATGCAAGCATGAAACTTAGCATGTATTTTTGTCATGGTATATACTTTAGTGAAAACTCATTAGCCACGCAAAAATTAAAATTTGCAGCCATTTTTCAAAATTGCCATCACTTTCAGAAGGAAAATGCAGTTTTCAGCATAAATCTGGACATCGTTGGATGATTTTAACATTTTTGTATCAAAATGTATGTTTTTTATCACACGGTAATATAATTTAAGCATGTTTGGTCCAAAATAACTTTCCTTTAAGTCTTTTGGCTACCTTTGGACAAAAATATCAGCTTATGCTCATATGGCATGTGTATGCTAGACGAAAACACACTTTTTGGCATGCACGTTTATCGAAATGCTGTACTGAAGCACCAGCCTTCACAGCTACAGCTGCACAATTCTGTATGGGCTATGCTTAACCTATAGCACTTGCATCTGCCTTTACATGCAATATTGCATCAACATTTTGTTAGGTGATTGCAGCTCTCGGCAACTGGTGGAATTGATTTCCAGACAATTTGCCGCGAGTTGTCTCGTTGCTTCCACCCCCATTCAAATGGGCTCATTATTTCCATTTGATGAGTTGTTACTTGGTCTCAGATGCAACCTGCCTGGTAAGCAGCACGCTTTATGTGATAGTTCAAAGCTGCATTGGTTTGGGGTATTGCATCGTATGACTTCTGCTTGCGGGCAAACATGTCCAGTCTGACACTGTCAATATCAGTGGCAGAACTAGATCTGTCATACATAATGACAAATCTTTCAAGAATTTTCTTTTTTCTTCCCCAAAGACTGGTGGGTACACACTGAGCTTAGCAAATATTTCTGAAGCCTCAGGATACATATCCCACATTTGCCATGCAACCCTTTTATCCTTTCCATGGAAAGCTAAACAACATCACAGCCAGTGAAAACATGAAAAAAGGAATTTCTTTCAATTTCACAGACTGATAAGTTGGTTACTCACAGTCCCCTCTTTCCTTGTTACGATAATAACATTTCGCTGACACCTTTCAACAATCTTGTAAGCCAGAATGTTGAAGAGGTCAGGAGTTTACCTTTGTCAGTCACCCTGCGTCTTACGCCTTGGCCACACGTTGACCTAGTTTCAGCTTTCAGGCTGTTGGCTATGTATATATCAAATTCGATTTCATTTCGCCTATAAATAGCAGCAAAAGCTTCAACTGTAGAAATTACGCTTTTGTTGCATATTCCACAAAAAAATGAGCACATGGTGGCAGTGTGTTTATCAAAGCTGACCAATCAACTATGATAGCAGAAGCTTCTGGTCCAATATCTGCAGAACCATTGCAATGTTGGCCTCCAGAATCGAAGCAAGCTGAGACTTATGACAGCTGTGAAGTTTTCCACCATAACTTAACACAGCTGGAAAAGACTGGTTCTCATGGTAAAAGAATTCCATGTCACACTCTCTTGATTGACATGATATAAACAACTTTGAGAAGAGGCGACAGTCACCCTTTTAAACTCTTTTACTTGAGGTCCCCATGAGCTTGTTCTGGTCTATGTTGAAAGAAGTCAAGCTTATACTTCTTGATGGGATCATACAATGAGCCTTCATCACCCTAGTCAAAACTTCCTATGAATGATTTGAAATGGTTTTCTCCTGTTTGATAGTGAGTTGTGACCATTTCACGAGCACCTGGAGTGGCTAATATCTTTGTGTCAAAAGTGAGCATATCAGCAGTTCTTCTTGAAAAAGATTTCTCATTTCCTTCATTACACTATGCAGCTTCCAACTTTTTCAAAGAATTGTTGTTGTGCACGAGCAGTCTGTTTATGGTGTCTTGCGTCTTTAGTTTCAGATACAATTTCATATTCAGTAGCAAGACGACTGACTTCAGGCCCAGCTACCATCCATCTTCTAAGTGCTGATGGATCCTCAGTAACACCAATTGTACCACCTTCTACTTAAATAATAGCATTTGCCTGTTCATGTGCTTGGTCAATGGCTATGGCAGAGAATGTGCTGCTGGACTTGAAGACAACAAACTTACCAAATTGGAACACCTACAAAACGCCTGTATGCTTATGTTCCCAGGATAAAATGTCTCTAAGATGAACAGGAAGCCATCGTGCATACTTATATCGTTATTGGCAAATAAGAAAGGTATCATTGCACAGAGCGCTTGAGAGTACAAAGTAAGATTTGTTTCTCTGAAATCTCTAACCAAAGATAGAATTATTAATTCCATTGAAAGCATTATATGCCAAAAATGGAACTGTGGACCCTCTCTAAGGCGCTTCTGGCACCAGTCCTCAAACAAAAGGACTTTAGTGCCAGCAATTGTATCAGCATCATTGCAGTAATATTCATATGCATCCTTTAGCACGTTATACAGACAGCAAGCTGTGGTCTGGTGGGCTTTTCACGTTCTTGTAACACTAGATGCAGACAAAAATTATTCAACAGTTCCACTTGAAGCTATGTCTGCCTCTACAATGGCACTTGTCCAACCATTTTACTGACGAAGGGTACCGATGGACTTCAAAGCGTATGTGTATGCCCCCAAACATGAATACTAACTTTCTTCGCCATATTGCTCTGGCCATTGTCATTGTCTCTGTTTAAAAGAACTGCAGAAGCAATGATGACAGGAATCTGATCAGGATTAAGGTATGCCAATGTTTCCTTGATTTTATCCATGACATGGCGTACTGTTGCTACATAATAAGCTTCTTCACATAGAAGAGGTAAAAGGGCAGCAATACTAACTTCAAATGCTAGGCCCCAATTAATAGATACATGATGTGCAGACCACCAGTTTAAACTCATATCTGATTTAATGTTTTGAGTGAGACTCACCTTCTCCAGCCACTAAAACTCGTTTGAAAGATGAGGTTTTTGGTAGGTTAGTGGTTGTAGCTGTATTGGATTGTGCGGATGAAGGATATTTACTGGTAAAAGCAGCGGGGCGATCATTGGTGTATGAGTCAGGAAGTTCAGGGAATTACTTAACACTATGATCCTGATATGATAACATGTGCGGATCCAGAGGGGGGATAAGAGGTCAAGACCACCCCTGGAAAATCACAAGTTATATGCGTTTCTATCGAAACTAGCATTTGAACCCACCCCCTGGAAAAAGTTGGACTCCCCAGGAAATTTTTGGACTCCCTCTGGATCCTTGGAAAAGTATAGTTTACTCTGTAATAAAGCCATTGGATCCCCTCTGTAAACTGTAAAATAAGTTGAGGACTAAAAAAAACTTTGTCCAGACTTTTTTCTAGCCACTGGGCTTGGACCCCCCTGAAAAAAATTCCTAGATCCGCGAATGACAGACTCGTCCTAGTCTACAGTTTTCAAAGTGTCACATTGTTGGAAATCTCATGTCGCGGCTCATATACTTTCTCATAGAATTACAGCAATGTTAACAAAAGTTTTGTTATTAGTGTAATAAGAAGACAGTTCACTAATTAACAGCTGATGCCAATATGGATACATATGTTCTGTGCATAGCTAAACAGTGACAACAGGAAACGCAGATCATGTTCGTCTCCACCAAAAGTGACATGATTTCTGTATTTTAAGATACACTGTTCGAATATGTATAATATTGCTAAAGTACTGGTTCAACCCAGGAATACCTGTCGAAAGATAACTGAGGCCATCCTTAAAACATATTTGTTTGTCGTGCTCCTACCTATCAATTTCAGTTTGCGTAGGTAGGTAGGTCTTTTTTTTTATCTCTTTCTTAGAAATTCAGCATAATTTTATGACCTCTTCTCACTATCAAATGCTGTATACAAGATCAGAATGCATATAATGACAGTCTCTGAACCTTTCATGAATTAAAACACAAGAAGGGTTTGTTAACAGAATTAGAGAAAATTAAAAAAACAACAACATTTTTTCAAGGTTGGCCTGAACGTAAAGAATCTAATGAAATCAAACAAACGAGTATGCAGTTGAAATCCAGATGAAGTTTATACGGGTGTGGGAGTACCCACTATATATAGGATCTTAAATGATTGCTCATGTTTTATTAAATTTATTAAGCAAGTTAGGGAAAGCAAGCCTCGGCAAGCCTCGCATTTTATCTCTTTTTTTGCAACGAGTTTAATAAATTCAATAAGACAAAAGCACGAATTAATCATATTACATAAAGATAAACTTTGAAATCTAATTTCTAGAGTAAAAGCGTTATAATTTTGTCATTATGTATGCAACGTTGTTATGGACGTCATAACGTTTCCTGAAAATATGTAAACCACTAGTGGTTTATCGATTTTATTGCATGGCGTTATGGCACTTCCAGACGCGACGTCATATGATAAGTAAGCATTGTTAAGGCTGTGCCTAGATACGGGTCTTATTTTCAAGTCTATCTGGAATGAGTGTGATGAGGAGAGTGGTATTGCCAGAAATCTGGATAAGGATTCAAATATGTATCTGTAAAGTTTGAAAATGTCTAAGCTGAATGGTATCCTTTACTTTAATGACATTGATTTATAGATTAAAAAGGCTGTATTTGATTGCATTATATAACAGGGGATTTCATGCCATTTGTTAGTAAAAATAGAACAA
The DNA here is from genome assembly GCA_964019695.1 of Loripinus fragilis. NCBI lineage: Eukaryota > Metazoa > Mollusca > Bivalvia > Lucinida > Lucinidae > Loripinus > Loripinus fragilis. The sequence goes on along the minus strand of CAXHUL010000034.1, from coordinate 271,315 downwards.
ATAATTCAATATTGGTAAACAATTGATTATATGTTCATCTCACTTTTTATCTGAAAAGAGGTCTCAATCATGCATAGAAAGGGGTAGGACTTAACACACCCCTACTAATTTTAATAGTATTTAAGTGTACCCATACCCATCAATCTAGGGAATGAACTGACAAGATTGAAAATAACTTATTACTTTATCTGAAAAGGGGTCTCAATCATATTTGAAAATGGGTAGGGCATAACAAACCCCTACTCATTTTGATAGTCAATGACCTCACCCACATCAGCCCGGTGCATTTTATAGATGATCCTACTTGAGTGCTCATGCGAGTATTGCCGATCATTTTATCTCTTTTTCACAACGAGATAAATAATTTCCATAATACAAGAGCTCGAATGTAAGATTCTAAAGGGTGTTAAGAAAGTTGGTTCCGCAATAAATTTATGTTCCTATTATTTAAGTTATTATGTGTCTAATAACATAAATGTCACTGGGATTCTTTAAAGTGGACACACTTGACAGTACCCAAATCAAACGTAATTGTTTGAAGACATTCGATGTCAGACACGATGCAAAACACTATAGAGCATCACAGAGAATAACAGGCCCATTGGAAATGCAATTTTTCAGCATAATTTTCTTTTAAAATGATTCGAAATTCTACTATGAAGAGCGGAACGAACTTTCTTAACACCCTTTATCATATGACATTAAAATTATTTTGAAATCATATTTTGGCGTGAAAAGTTAGGGTTTTGCAAAATATGTAGGACGTTAAAAAGCATCATTTCATTACATTTCCTGATAATCTGTAAACCATTAGTGGTTTATGGATTTTATTGCATGGCGTTATTTCACTCTCAGACCCAACGTAATATGATAATAAAGGTTAAAAGACAAGATTAAAAATATTTTCTTAAAATTCTTGTATTTGTACATGTATTGTATATGTATGGGCTATAGGAAACAAACATGTACCTTGAACACCTGTGTGGAGCTTAGGGCATGTATCACAACATCTGACTTTATAGAAGGGGTCATAACACCTGCCAGGAAAGTCCAGCAATCGTTCTATACAACTCTGACCACCATTAAATCTTCGCTGACTATCACCATGGATACAGCTAGCTGTAAATAATAATTTAATTGCAATTATAATAAAGCTGCAATCTGACCAAAGCAAACAATGACAGTTTGAAAATGGACCCAGCTTGATCGGAGTTATTGCTGTGTGCTCAAAATGTAGGATAAAACCCACCATTCTCTAATGTATGATATTAGTGAGCGCTTAAATCGCAGATAATAAATTTGGCGGCTCAAAAGTTCAGTTGTAAAACTAGAAATGTTGCCCCGTCGATTGGAATATCTTGAGGAATGCGTTATTATAACTAGATAGATAGATAGATAGATAGATAGATAGATAGATAGATAGATAGATAGATAGATAGATAGATAGATAGATAGATAGATAGATAGATCTAATAACAAGCAGTTCAAGGAGGTCAATTGTATACATATACACTTATTGAACTAATTATTGGGCGGTGAAGGCTCTGGCGTGCTTCAATACATGTGCATGCCTGTCTGACTCTTCTCCTAACCGTTTACATTTAGAATACTCGAAATGAAGCTGAACTTTGACTGATGAAACTGCAATTATACATCTATTGCAAACAGCTCGAAGTGTAATAGTGGAGCGGGATACTGAGAAAATACTTTACATGATGATACAAGCATGAAATTTGCACCATATCTTCATTACATCTCACAGATTTAAAAACGATTCCTGGCCACTTCCAATTCGACCATTTTGAAGATGGTCGCCAAAAAACAAAATGGCCGACATTTTGTTGGGGAGTGTATGTGGTAAATTGGTCATATCTCAGTTTCTAGTCATCGTAGAACATTAAATTTGGTATCAAATTAAGGCCACAGCAGTGTCCGTTAGTATAAAGTTCAAATATGCAAATTTACTAATTTGCATATTTATGAATATTAACAAGTTCTAATTTTTTGGCCAAAAAATCGGTAAAATATATTTAAGTTAAACATATCTTAGCCTCTGGTCAATGTAAATTGTCAAAAGTGATATATACCTAAAGCATAGGCTTAGCCATACTATAAATCACCATAATTGCACTGCAGCTCATCTATCAGCATATTCATGAATATTCATTTACAAATACTTTATAAATCTTCAAATATCAGTTTTGTAGTATGCACATGTTGTAAATTATTAATTTCCAAGCTTCTATTCTACATAAGACCATACACAATTCAAGCTCCATCGTTACACTTTCTACCAAGGCTCCAATATGCAAATTAGCTAACTAAATATTCATGCATATCAATTACCAATTTTTTTTGCTGAAAAATCTATAAATTTAAAAGAAAATTAATCCAGTCTCAGTTTGTGGTGATCTTCCATTGAAAAAATTCTTTTCAATCAAAAGTCTGGTCCACTCTTAGGTCTATGAACCATTATTTATGTAAATTAGCTCATTGATATCATGCGATTAGTGCTGCTTATTTTAAGCAAACTAAACTGGCATTGCTAAATATTTTTGCTTAAATTATACCCGGAAACAATCTAAGCATAATCATAATCGCCCACAATTAAAACATTTACATGTATCTACCTATCTTCTTGACAGTTGCATAAAGTCCAACAAAGTGCCTGATGGATAGCATTTTGCAGTTTCTCATACAATATGACTGTGATCCACATCTGAACTAAGGATGAGGTTGGCGCCGTGAAACCGGTTTAAGCCCTCCAGTAAAATATTTTTACTGACCGTTCCAAGGCGGTACTTCGTTTGTGGATCATTTGTGTTATATATGTCTTGTGTTTGTCAAGCTTTTGCGTCCATTCATTGCTGCCTTGTGGTCACTTGTTGGGAAAGGCTGGCCTATTGGCTCTCGTTTGTGATGTTAAATGTGTTTTTGTCACTTTCCCATGTGGTATCCTGGGTCAGGTGTGGTACTTGATTGTTTTGATTCCTGATCTTTGCTGCCTTTCTTACTTTTTTGACTACCACATTTTTTATATCTCCTAGCAACATTTGGCTATAGGAGACAACTCCGTCCATCTATGAATCCAAACATTGTTCTGCTTTAACCTTCCCCAATTCAATGGGGATGGTAATTACTGTTCAGAACCAGTCCATTGTTTCAATAACAAGTCCTGCCTTGGAAACTGCTACCTTATCTTGCTTTTAAGAGCAGCTTTTTTTGTGGATAGCATCGTGAGCGTTTTGCTTTTCAGCAAATAATAAATCAAAGCGCTGCATCCATCTTGCAAGCCGTGCATGACTAATCGTACATAAAACAACAATCTTTTCTTATGATTCCATTATCTGACTGTAATATTGTGGCTGCAGTAATACTTAGGCATGAAAAACTTCTGTGGTTCCATGCCTACCATGCTGATTTCTTGACATTGCCAACGGATGCAGAAACCGTACCACATCCAATAATTTAACCCATGCAAAAAAGCGAAGGCCATGCACGAGGACTAAGCGATTTATATGTGCGTTGGTTCGAGCAATTTTTTAATGACGTTCAAAGGCACCTTTTGTGGACCTTTTTTGTTATTCATGCTTTGTGTCTGTCATGCTGTCTTGTCTGTACATTGCCGCCTGCGGCCACCTGCTGGGAAAGGGCTGGCCTCTTGGCTCTCTTGTATGTGATGCTTTCTTGTGTTAAAGTCACTTTCCCATGTGTTGCCCTGGGTCAGATTTGGTACTTGATTGTATCAATTTCTGATTTTAGCCTTCTACTTAATTACATATATAATGAGTTAGCATCCATCAAAAACTGTTTATTTTTTCCGAAAGCTATCCATAAAGTGTAAATATTCAAATCAGCATACCTGCTATATCTAGTACAACAACATTGGTATAGAAATTAACAATCATTAGAGTTTGTCTTCCTGTCAAAGAAACATGCATTATGTGGACAAACATATGAGTGTCAGCTTCCTCTGATTGCATAAGGCTAGCATATCATTAATGTAAACTTCAAACAATCCAATCTCCTTTTGTAACTATTATATGTGCGTTGGTTTGAGCAAGTAAACTTTTAACTGCTAGAAACCCAAATAGTTTAGCCTTTGCTGTCATCACATCTAAGGAAGTTGTTCCGTGATTTGAGAGGTAAGATGTTACTAGGTGTTCCTCTTTTCTTCCATTTTACTTTTCAAATTGTCTTGGTGATATATACCAAATACAACATCATATCTGGAGTATTTCCAAGCATACTACTCAGTATGAGGTACAATCACCTCAGTGGCATAACCATAAGGCATTTTGCTGCTCTGAACTTTTTTGCTAAATCATGCATTTATCGAGGTTGTGTCATCCATTACCACAGTGTCTGCATTTGGTTGTTCATACTTTGTATTTGTACCTTGTTCAAGAATGTCATGCAGCTGTGACTTTACTGCTGAGTGAAGCATGTCTTTTTGTGATAAGAATTGAGAACAGTTTTGATTGTCATGTTGGTAAAAGGGTGGAAGTCACCTTTTTTGGCTTTGACATGAGATAAATAGTATCGAAAATAGTCGTTAGTCATCCTTTAAACAGCTGTAAAGCTAGTTTTTAGCTTCCGATTGGTTGGATTTAGCTTTGAAGGGATTCAGTTAACTGCTAGACACTCAAATATAAACAGATCCCCACATCAACCAACTATTATAAATACAGCTTCATCTCTAGAACAATCATTCACTGGAATACCCTCCCAACCCGCACTGTCTTGCTTCCTGCTGTGGTTCAGTCTACTGTTTAGCCACCAGGTGCATGCATCCCCCTAAATCTCCATATTCTTTTTTATCTTTTAATTCAACTAACTCTTTTTGCACTATACAAACTCATCCGACCCACTAAGCTAACCCCATTTATACCTTGGTAACTAAAATACTCTTCTGAAGTCCTCCTAATAGGTCAGGAAGTATTGGAAGAAAAAGAGAGAAAAAAATCTTAATATTTATTTTCAGTTAGACCAATAGTACCTCTGTAAGCTTTTATAACTTCAATATTTTGACTGTGGGGTTGGTCTATGGCAATCATAGAGAATAATTTATAAATTTTACGAAAGGCAAAATGATATCTGTGTATACATCAGAATGCATTTGTTCTAGGGTAAGCTTGATGCGATGAATGACTGGTATCCATCAAGCATGATAAATATGATATAGGGCAAAAATATAATGGATGAATTCTGAAATTGCTTCTCTATCAACCGAAAAGTAAGCGAATATGACTAGGAAATGCCACAATAACAGACCACATACCAACTCATGGCAACATAAGGAACAGACACAGAACTCTGACAATCACACGACAGCAAGACCACAATACAGGCAAAAAACCAGATCTCTCTTCCTCATCCAGATTACTGCAAAACTAGAAAGGATGCTAAGTACTACATTACAAAACAAGCACACAAAATCCCAACAAAAAAACGGAGCAAATCGAACAAACAACAACAGAACCACCACCTAAAGGGGACAACAGCTGAAGTAAAGCCCTTGTGGGGCATTTGAATTCAATTTTGCGCTTAATCTACGCCAAAGAAAACCATTTAGAGATAACAAGCTATGTCTTAAATAGAACCAACAATCTTCTCATGGAAATAAAAACACAGTGTCAAAAACTGGTTAAAACAGAAAAAGCAACAGTCAAAATTGGTATTTGAATATAAAAAAGTGTATATGAATATTCATAGTATATTAATGAGCTGATTTGCACATATTGATAAGTATAGTCTGGCAGCAACGTTTAAGACTCCATATGTATCACTTTTGACAACATGCTTCAATCACAGGTTGTGATATTAATCATGATGAATTTGTAAGATTTTTTGTTACTGATTTTCGGACAAAAAGGAATAACTCATTAATATGCATATTATATTCATCAGTTAATTTGCATATTTGAACTTTATACCAAAGAGCAATAATTTAGCTTTACTTTGATACCAAATTTGTTGATCTATGATGAACAGAAACTGAGATATGATCAATTTACTACATACATCCTCGTGAAAAGTGTCGGCCATTTTGTTTTTTGGCGGCCATCTTGAAAATGGCCGAATTTTAAGTGGCCAGGAATCGTTTTTGAATGTGTGTCATGTAAAGAACATATGGTGTAAATTTCATACTTGTATCACCAAACGAAGTATTTCCCTAAATTTGCTCACTTAGCAGCTCCACTATAAAGCAATAATCAATATCAGAGGAATTTCCTATTTTGTCTAAACAATTAGATAAAATTGCAAAAAGTAATAAAAAAACATGAAATACTACAAAGGAACACCTCTATTCAAGAGTGCATGACCATATTGGCCAAGTAAGTACTTCATGCATAGGGCAACAAGTACCCCTAGCCTGATCCTAACCTTTGAATCTTTCTTTTCATATCAAAGGATTTTCCTCTTTTTTAAGAAGAAAAAGGAACAAATAATTAAGTTGTTTACAAGTATGCTTTATTATGTCCTTGGAGACAGATGCCCAGAGAATTAGCTTTTCATTGAAGGCAAGAATTTTTCAAACATGCGCAGATTGAGAATGTTTTGTCAGTGAGGGTTCAACTTTGACAACATTTTTTCTTTTCTTTTTTTTAATGTTTTTTTGATGATGAGGGGAGGTCGGATCAAAATATAATCTATATGCGGGACAGGGAAACCCCAGATTTCTGTCATAGGGCTAGGTATATAACACACTTCTACTGCCTTTCGGTAGAAGCCAGCTTTTACAGGGATGTGGTAGAGTGTTTGTATGTTGAACCAGCGATCTGGGTTTGATTCCAAGCTGGGGCAGATTGAACTATTTTAGCTCTATGACAATGGGGCCCACCGTAAATAACCAAACCTGGACCCCGCAGTAACTTCCTGAGGCTCATTAGAAATGCTGCTCTATTGCCTTGAACTTCGTGGATGAAGTCGGATTTGGTGGGGATAATGTCAAGGGCTAGATACATAACACACCTCTACTTCCTTTCAGTAGAAGCTGGCTTTTACAGCGACGTGGTAGAGTGTTTGCCTGTAGATCCAGCAACCTGGATTCGATTCCTGGCTGGGGCAGGTTTAATTTTTTTTGCTGTGTGACATTTTCACTGCCGTGCAGATGATGGCCCAACAGTGAATGCTGGCTTGGTAGCTTTGTGATTTTTCAAGGGATCCAGGCCAGTATTGCTAAGAGACCCTATACTTTTGTGATTTTTAGTGGAGTTGTCCGGACACCCTGCTTTTGCTTGAAACAGAATGATATGATACTCACGGGACTTTGAAGGCGCCTTTTCAGAGAAAACACATTTTCCTTTTATACACCACTGAAAAATATTAATTATCACAAATAATCAGAATGAATCAGAACATGATTACGAACTGCCAAAACAAGATCATTGCCACAGTAAAGAGTTCATGATTTGGTATTGACTTTGGCAAATAATGTTTGCACAGATGAAAGTCATATGCAGCGTCAGGGCTATTCGCTATAATTAAACAATTCTGTAGGGGCAGAGTCTTAACATAGACTGAATTCAGTATAATTGTAATTATTTTCTTACCCATCATTTCAAAAACATATGTTTTGGGTGCTCAAGAGAACCGTCTCATTGAGACAGTTCTTTTGAGTACTCACAACATATGTTTTGGTTGAGAAATACGAAAAATAATTGTCAATTGCACAATATTATAGAGATGCCTAGGGAGAAATGTATATTTTTAAAAGATTATCTAAACACCGTGGTGTGATCGAACAAGATGATTATTCATTTACTTAATCATAACGTAATTGTATGCTTACTGTCTTCGTCAACAGTCATTACAGAGACAGCCAAAAATAGTAAGTGAGTATGATCAGGAATTGCCACAATCACAAACTGCATGCAAACCCATGGCATTGTGAGGAAGAGCCATACAACAATCATGAGACAGCAGGAACACAAACAAAGCAAATCAACCAGCTCTATCTTCCCCATCGGGATGATTGCAAAACTAGAATGGACATAAACTAACGCACAACAAAACATAGAACATTACAGAATCCCATAATGGGAGCAATAATCAACAACGAATCAACAGCAACAAAACCACCGCCTTAGAACGGACAGCAGCCAAAGCCACTTGGGGGCTTAAATGCATTTTACTGGTACCAAACCTTCGCCCTAGATTCTGCTGTTGTTGAAGCACAACAAATGTTAAGCTCGCATGGAGGATTCCTAACTTTTGCAATGTATCATCATAGAGAAACAATATAATCAAAATTACGCTCTATGGTGAAACAGAGAAAAGGGCCCACGACTCACAGATACTGTAAATTCGAAAATTTTCGCGAGGATTCTAGTCGCAAATAGTGGTAAAAGTCATATATGCGACGTTTAAAATTCACGACTAAGGCATGATTTACCTATATCAGTAAGAAATAGAGTGATATCACCATTTCGCGAGAGATTTATTTTCATGAAACTTCGCATATAAACTCCTCGAGAAAATTTCCAAATCTACAAAGTAAGAGCTAAAGAAATACCTCAAGTTGAGCCAGGGTGGGCCTTGCTACGGCCAAGCATCAGGCATCAACCTACCAATTAAAGCTTTACGTCAGAGCCCTTATTTGAGTCTGAGGCCTGACCCACTGTCATTCAATTTTAGAGGAAGCCATAGCTATAAATCGTGATTGGGTTTACAACAAGGCATGCAGATTGTCGCATGATATCCAAGTTATATCCAACTTTTTTTTATAACATTTGATAGTATTTTCTCTATCAAACTGAAACATGCTGTGAGTAATATGAGTATCCAAAGCAAATTATTTACTAAAGCAAACAAGACAAATTGCATTCAAAATCATTCTTTCGTTCAGGCGGCATTTTACTTATCTGAACTTGAAAATTTTGAATTATTCAACAAATCCTTTTCTGTCCAATTATGAACTCTAAATAGTTCTGCTTGAAACGGGATAAGTACCCAAATCCCATGTGCTTGCTTGATAATGAAGTATAATCAAATATCTATAGTTTGTACACATTTGACCATCGAGTCCATATAATGAATAATATGTTTGTAACCTTTTCAATTTTCGTTTTATATGTATTTGCCTTTTGCACACTGTGATATTTGTACATTATCCTTCGTTCTTTTTTATACTGCTTTAGCAAATGTGCATGCTGTTCTATTTGTTTTTTTTGTTGTTTTTTTTCGGATAAAAGCCCTATTGGGCTTATGCTCTCTACTGTACGATATTTGACACGAAAAAAGTTCAATGTCTATTTATACATGTACGTCTATGTCATTACCAGAGATATGATAAAAACAGATACCATTCTAGATAAATTGGTAAATGAATTATATACAATTAAATCAAATTTTTAGTATCAACTATCAAAAGCTCTTAGTTTTTTAGCCTGTTGATTATCTTTGCAACAATTTGGACTCAGATCAGTTTTGACTGAATGTCGGACCTGATCTGGATACAACCCGTTTGAAGACACTCTGATAGTATTCCTGAATTTTTTTTGAAAAAGTTTATTTTGAAAAAAAGTCAGCAGACTGCAAAATTCTTAAAATTACCCTCATTGACATTCAAAATTGAACTTTCTACCCTTAATATTATATGTGTTATTAACACTTTGCATGCTGTGTAATATTACCCAGCATGCAAAGCGTTAATAACACATATAATATTATGGGTGGTAAGTTCAATATTACCCAGCATGCAAAGTGTTAATAGCACATAAAATATTAAGGGTCGGAAGTTCAATTTTGAATGTCAATACCCAGCATACAAAGTGTTAATAACACATGTAATACTTTAATTAAGGGTCGAAAGTTCAATTTTAGATATCAATACCCAGCATGCAAAGTGTTAATAACACATATGATATTAAGGGTCGAAAGTTCAATTTTGAATGTCAATACCCAGCATGCAATGTGTTAATAACACATATAATATTAAGGGTGGAAATTTCAATATTACCCAGCATGCAAAGGGTTAATAACGCATATTATATTAAGGGTGGAAAGTTCTATGTTGTATAAAATGTGTAAATGTTCACCTTTTTGTCTCCACAGGAAGTACCAGTTGCTGCTTTATAGACTCTGTAGGTGCTTGAACGCCCCGGAACAAAGCAGGACATCTCCGTGCATATATCACTGAATGTGCCAAGATTTGACCCCTAAAGAATAGATAAGTGCAAAATTTTAACTCAAAATAACTACACTGCATTGCTCGAATGGCAATCAATATTGACTTGAAATCGACAATATTGGTCTAAGGTAAGCTAGGAAAACACATTTTAAGTACTCAATTTCTTCCAACTTTCCGTCATTGAACTGAAGAAGTTTTGCCAAATAGTTGGACTCTGTCGCATACGCTTACATTTATTTGTAACGTCCTCCAAGCCTAAAAACGAGGTAACACCGTCTAACGCCATGACCGAAGTCATTTTTCAGTAACAATTGACATCAGCTAGTGCACATTTTCCTCGCTTTTCAAAACTGTGACATTATTGATGATATTAAAGGGTTTTTTAACATTGACCTTATAGGCGAGGTTTGCTAGAATTACGATTATATTGTTCCATTTTTGTCATCCACTATTACCAAGAGTGTGTTAATCGTCGCAAAGATTGAAGACCTTGATGAGATGCCACATGTTGTGACGTCTCATTCGGGTCTACACTGTTTGTTAATTTATTATTTTTGGGGACAAATGGCATAAATTTATAAACCAAGTTTCCGCAAGTGTGTACTTTGAATTTTAGGCTAGCTTAGTCAATATGTCTAAAGTTATTATTCCAATGAATTAGAATGGGTGGGTTTCTTTGGCTTCTCCGGACATAAGCCGGTTGTAGTCTATAACCGGCGTGGCACTCAATTGATTTGGATCACGTGGCGACTCACCCGATAGGCGCACTACTGGCGTACGCCGATCTTGCCAAATTTCAACTAAGGGGTGGAAGCGGCGAGGCCTGTTTTGCCTCTTAACGGTTAATACCACAAAGTAAGTACTGTTGCCCTGTTTTTTGCTCGATTGCAGTGGCTTACTACCCATCTCTGGTCATGTAATCGGCGTAAGCCGGAGTTGCAGGCGAGGCAGCGGTGTATGCCATTTTAATTCCAAAGAAACACAGCCAATGTTATCCTGTTTGCCATACCTACCCAACCATAGAAAGAGTCCAATCCAAGAATATCCTGACACTGTTGGTTAGGCGTCTGATCCTGGCCTGGATAGGTTGACATGAATTCCAAAAATGCATCTCGATCAAACAAATCCACCGGATCACTTAAACAGCTTTGCCAAGGTCTAAAGAAATAGAAAAAAAGTAAAGGCATTTGGCATGATGTCTCAAAGACTCAATATGTTTTCTAAAACTCATTCATTTTTGGACTTCATCCCGAGAAACCATGTTTATGGTTATGATTATTTACTGTAGGTTCAAAGATGCATGATAATATGAATATGGATATTTTTATAGAAACCGTTAAATAACGTTAAATTTATCATTTGGTAAAGGCCGTATAGGATATATACCTGTATTAAGCACCCATTACCTGGATTATCTTTTGTTGTCCAACGCCTTTTCAAAGAAAAGCAAGGGGGGCATAGTATTCGGCACTCTGTCCTTCCATCTTTTTGTCCCCCTTCAAGTAGTAGGTACCTTGAGTATAGAACTCCTCCTACAGTTTTACTCCGATTCCTTTGAAACTTTACAGGTGTTTATGTCATTGTCTGAAGATGTGCATATTGTTTGGATATAATCCTCAGATTGTTTTCGTTGCTTTTTCCACAAAATAAACTTAGCCACTTTTGCAGCCAAAGTAACTAGGTACTATGTATCTTGTGTATGCATCTCCTCCTACAGTTTTATGCAGATTCCTTTGAAACTTTACAGGTGTTTAGGTCAAAGTCTGAAGATGTGCAAATTCTTTGGATATTTTCATAAAATGAACTTAGTCATTTTTGCGACCAAAGTGAATAGATACTAGGTATATTGTGTATGCATATCCTCCTACAGTTTTATGCGATTTTTTTTAAACTTTACAGGTATTTAGGTCATGGTCTGAAAATGTGCATATTGTTTGGATATTATCTTCAGATTATTTTTGTCACTTTTTTCACAAAATGAACTTAGTCGTTTTTGCGGCCAAAGTGAATAGATACTAGGTATCTTGTGTATGCATCTCCTCCTACAGTTTTGTGTAGATTCCTTTGAAACTGTAGATGTGTTTAGGTCATGGTCTGAAGATGTGCAAATTGTTTGGATATAATCCTCAGATTATTTTTGTCACTTTTTTCACAAGTCTTTTTTTTTCCAAAAAACTTTGTCATATTTGGAAACCCTCTGACAAAACAGTCTGGATCCATGCACGAGACTGCGCATATCTGCAGGCTTGTTGAGCATTCACTACTCACTGAGACTGCACATATGTGCAGGCTCGTCTGAGCCTTCGCTACTCGCTGAAGCAATAAGTACAAATATGTCAAATATCTCGAATGCTGACACAATTACAATATTTTTAATTAAAGTGTACTAAGGTTATTTCTGAAGATTCGAAAATACTTCTACATAAAATAAATCTAGTTAATTGGACAGCAAAATTTTGATTTGTGAGACAAAGTGCGACCCTTCTTCAAAGTTCACAGAGAAGAACTAAAATAACCCTTTATGACAAATTCATTTTAACCCTTGTCATGCATTCCTCGTATTTTTCGTTTTTTATAAAACAAAAAAGAAACACTGTATATCCTGATCAAGTGGCTTCTTACGAAGCCACTTGATCAGGAGCCACACTGTTTTCAATTCTGATTTTAAAAAATCATGCTTACAGCTAGAATGCTGCATGTTAAAAGGATAAAACTTGGGGAAGAGTGTGGTAAAATATCAGCATGGCAAGAATTAACCCAGAAAAGGATAGCGTCCATTTTGTGGGACAGTCCTTTTTGTTGGACAGAATCAAACAGTATAGACCCTGACCAGAGGCCACAGAATAATCTGGCCCCGAGGTTATAAAACTTTTTTCATGCTCAATTCAACTGAGCATAAAATGTATCCTGCTCATAAATGTTAAAATGCCAAATTAAAATGCCAACAATTGTTGGCATTTTAACATTATTAAAGGGATTAATACACCAACTAAGAATTTGACAGCAAGAAAAATCAATATTTTTCAACATTTTTGTTGCTATGAGCAGTTGAAATATCATGCTCAGTTGAGTTTAGCACGAAAAAAAGTTATATAATCTCGACGCCAGGTCTCCATTGGTTGCTTACAGAATGCTCTATTGAAATTTGAATACAAATGAAAAATACCACCCAACAACCCTAAAAACGTAAATAGAATGGTACAATCGATAAGAATGGGAAATTTTTTTTTTGGATAAAATGGGTTATCTTACAATCTTTGTAGGAAGTTCCTGAAGTAGTTGACAGAGCAGGTTGAAAACTTCCAGGGGTTACCCGGGTTGGTGGCATCCCCAGTGATACCGCCTCTTGCTGTCATGATGTACTGGTCATAGCCACTACATTGGTTGTTGAAACCGTCGTGGTGGGAGCCCAGGCTAGATGAATAAAGTATAAATCATATAAAATCAGATACAGAGCAAGATGAAAACTTCCAGGGGTTTCCTGGGTTGGTGGCATCCCCAGTAATACCGCCCCTTGCTGTCATGATGTACTGGTCATAGCCACTACATTGATTGTTGAAACCGTCGTGGTGGGAGCCTAGGCTAGACGAATAAAATCAAATAAATTAGTTAATGTACATGTCCGTACTTTGTTGCGATTTTCGGCAACACAAATGAGCAATCAAAATTCACAATTAAGAAACAGAAAAATGAGGGTTTTTTCTGTCGTTTTTTTTTTTTTTTTTTTTTTTGTTATGCTTTCATGCACATTTGTTTTTTATGCCTCGAGGTCACCTGCTGGGAAAGTACTGACCTCTTGGCTCTCGTTTGTGATGTCTAATAGTGAAGTTGTCACTTTCCCATTGGTATTCAGGGTCAGGTGTGGTGCTTGATTGTATGGATTCTTGATCTTTGCCAACTTTCTTACTTTGTAGCAAAAAGAAATATGTCTTACTCGACAGGCCCATTTGTTAACTAGAACCCATAAAAATGCTAGCAAGAATATGTAACATACTATTCAATCAGTACACAACAATGACGCTGGTCAAAATGTGCTTACATTGCATTGAAGGCTATATTGTGTATTTTGTCATCCGTTACCAACATGAACAGATCCTCTCATGACGAAGCTATCTTTCTTCGGTGCTTTTGCTTAGAGACAGACATTTACACAATTTAGATTGAAAACCTTTTTTCTGGTAAGATTTTAAATTTTGAAGCAAAACATTGCATGCAGATACGCTGGGATTGAGACTTGAAGTATGACCTATAATCCTGACAAAGATTAAATTAAAGATGCTAAGTCTGCAACTATGAACATTTTTCGAAAAAAAATATTTTCTTTTGAAATAAATTGTAAAAGTAGAATTAAGAAATGTTTTCACATAAAATCGGTTCGCTATAGCTGAAAACTGCATGGAAAAGTGAATTATCTTATAAAACAGGTGTGTTTTCTTCTTTTGGTAATTATTTGCGTCCCTCCAATACTTAAAGACAGTTAATTATTAACATAAATGCTATTGTTTTGATACTGATAATTTGTTAAGATTTAAGAAATTAGTAAAATGTATACCTGAATTTTAGTTTTTTAATGTGTTCTTGAAAAATAGAAACATTATTTCTAAAATTAAAAAATCAAAAGTTACAGACTATGCAGCTTTAAGGAAAAGTAATAATGTTCCTTTTCTGTAAAATCAATTTTCCAATCACTGACCATATAAATAATGTCAACGTGTCCATTAGTATGTGACTGTCGATTAAACAATGTTCATTGACTTTAAAAGGAAGGCATAATCATAATATCTTGTGCTGTAGAGCATATACGGAAAGAAATGCAGATATCTGCACGTGTGGAATATCCTACTGTCATGCCAGCAAAGAGTGACAGTGATGCCATGTTTTATTTACAAAGTTATCAGGGACTTAGAATCGATATATCACTTGTGTATTAATCCTATCCGCAGGATAAGTGATCTATTGATTTGCATTAGCTCAAGTGGGGTATACAAGTTAATGTTTTACTTAACAATTGTAAACAAAACACGACGTCACTGTTACTCTTGGCTGGCAGGACAGTACCTGTGCCCAAGCTCATGAGCAGCTGTGTTTATGCTCTGGAAACCACCGTGGTCCTCAACAACAGAGGCACTGTCAAGATCACACATTGCCCCTACTCTTGCAAATCCTGAAAATAGAAAAAAGTGGTGATTAAGATGCATATAAGCGTTGAAAATTTAACATATCTACAAGATATAATAATTTATAGTAAAGAGAGCGTACTATTTTTTTTATTATTTCTTAACCAAAACAAATGTTGTGGATACTCAGAAGAACCGTCTCAATGAGACGGTTCATAATATCTACAAGATTATTTTGGTATTGTCGCGAGAAAACCTGATTTTTTTGTTGTTGCAAACGATAAACAAGGCCACATACCAGCCTGCGCGACTTGGTTATGCCTGTTCTGGAAAGAATAGTATTTAACTTGATACAGTGAAACCGGTCTTAAGCGGCTACTCAAAATAGCACAATAAAAGTCTTAAAGATAGGTGGTAGCTTAGTGCAGGTCGAAAGTATTGCAGAATGCTCCAGCAATGCTCTGTTGGAGCATTCTGCAATGCATTTTACCTGCATTAAGCAACTATCGGTCCTGAAAACATATTTTGAGGTCTTCTTTTGAGTGACCGCTTAAGACGGTTTTACTGCACACAAAAAAATCTGAAGTTCTAGTTATTCCATGTAGCTTAGGGAACAACATTAGTGGTACATTGTCGCAATTCCAAAAGACTGTGCCCCAATTGCCAGTAGTTGAATCTATGACTTCATGTAAATTTTATCTTTTTTTTAACTGAGCACGGGTAAAATATTTGGAGTATAAAATGCCTATATTTGATCAAGTGTATAACAAGTAAAAGAGGGTTCTGTTAGTAGTTTATTTCGTAAAAAAAAATAGAAAAAACACTTAGCATATCAACTTGAAAGATCAGACTAAAGGGTGACTATTCTTGATAATCCTCCTATGCAAGGTGGTTCTCAAAGCATACCTAAGATAAATGAAGTCTTGGTGTGGGGACTGGTTGATTTGCTTTGTTTGTCTTCCTGGTGTCCTTGATTGTTATTGTTCTGTTGCTCTTCCCTCACGGTTCCGTGGGTTGGTCTGCAGTGTGTCAATGTGGTATTTCCTGATCATACTCATTTGCCTTTTTGTTCAGTTTCTTCTAGCTGCTACATTGGCTTCGTTTTTATTTTTATGGGGCGTCTTTGTTGGTTTGTCTTTGTGCCTGGTCATATCGACTTATACTTTAGTATAAAGAACTAAGTCTATATGTATTTACTCTGCATGGTGTTTAGTAAGTAAAACAAAAACAGAGATATAACTTATTTTATTGTATGAAAAAATCTTTTTTTGGCTTAATTACATAGGAATTTAAATGTAAGGTAAAATATCATTACCCCGATTATTACCTGCTGTCTTATCATAAAGGAATGTAAATGTAAGGTAAAATATTATTACCTGCCATCTTATCTCAATGGAATGTAAGTGTAATGTAAAATACTATAGGAATGTAAATGTAAGGTAAAAATATTATTACCTGCTGTCTTGTCATCTTTTCGTCCTTGATTCGTGGAGTATAAATCGTAGCTAAAAATAAAATATAATAGGAATCATTCATTAATAATTAACAGGATGAGGTATAAAAAAATCACTGAAGATGGCGTATATGCCTATCAAAACTGTGCTGTTGAAATGTCATTAACTTAATTATTTTCATTTCCTGCCTAATCCATTTATTTCTCGTGTGTGTGTGTGTGTGTGTGTGTGTGTGTGTGTGTGTGTGTGTGTGTGTGTGTGTGTGTGTGTGTGTGTGTGTGTGTGTGTGTGTGTGTGCGTGCGCACAAGAGTGCGTGCGTGCGTGTGTGTGTGTGTTTATTTTTTTAGCTTCAACTGTGGATTCTCTTTAAATTAATATGCAGTTTGACAAACTTCTGTTAAAAGTTGATTTTGACCCATGGTCCCACCCAAGGGGTCCAAAGTGTTGCAATACCAGCTGTCCTTGTGGGTTTTCTACTCTACATTGCCTTTAATTTGTTATGCAACCTGTTTCTTACCTAACATAGTGACTTTTCTTATCCCAAATTCGATCCCTTAGACCACCCAGCAGGTTTAGACCAGGCATCTTAAAGGTAAGCATTATGCATTACAAGTTATCAGACACATACATAACATTATTGTAAGAAACGTTTGCGTTATAAGTCATACAGATTGAATTTAGGTATTTTGGGCCTTTTGAATCAAATGTCAGAATTGTTGGCCGAAGCTATTGTTGTAATTTATGTACCAAAGGTAGACATTGTGCCAAATTTCACCATTATACCACGTGCTAGCTCATTTACTGAGCACTTGTCAGTTGGTTTCCTTTTGCAGACAACGATCGGACTTGGCAGACGTCCATGCTGTTCTGTTTCTTTGCTTAGTGTAACTGTTCCTATGACATGCAATGACTCAAATAATTATTATGCATGCTAATTCAAGCTTTTTCACCTTATTTTGTGTTAAGCTTGGGATCGAATGGTTCATCGAAGGCACGCATTGTGTTGTGTCCTTGTACACTGCTTAAATAGTACTGGTACTGTCCTGCCAGCCAAGTGTGACAGCGACGTCATATTTTGTTTACAATTGTTAAGTAAAACATTAACTTGTACACACCACCTGAGCTAACGTGAATCGCTAGATCAATTGTGTATTACTCCTATCCTGCGGATAGGATTAATACACACGTGATCTATTGATAACTTTGTAAACAAACATTACAACATTGTCACTCTTGGCTGGCAGGACAGTACGCACAGTAAACTTACATATCCACAATAACAACAATAGGGGAGGGGGAATAGGATGTGGATGGATAGAATTTTACTGTCCCTTTTCAAAATATTCGGTCATAGTCGACGCCTTGTGAGCGGGTGCTTGACACAGAGGAGTCTTATACGTTCTCTCAGAATAATAAAGGTGTACAGCTCCTATGTTTATAATCAGGCAACCACCAATGTAGCATTTCATTCCAATGAAACATCCAAAGATAAGCTGTCAATAATATAAAATTGGTTATCTATTATTGTCATCCAGGTGCATGCCAAACTACACAAAATCGTGTTCATTTCTACATGCGCATTACACTGAAACATAAAAAGTAGTTGAGAAATTTGTGAAAAACCTGTTTTATGGTGAAAAACACTCATTTATTGAATGGACATATGTTGTAGGTGCACATTGGAATTGCCTCTATGAGGCAATTCCAATATGTGCCAACAATATATGTTACTGATATTAAGGAAACCTATTTTGAAATATACACTAAACAAGTATCATGTCCATTGGCTTTCCTATTTTTAACATCTCAACTTGCCCATCACATGACAGCTATACCACCAAATTTGATTTCATGAACTATGTTTTTGCTATGGTAGTATTGTACCAAACCAGATGTGACCGGATTCAAATGCACTTACTCTGTAAATAACATAATATGGTCTCTGTCTGGTAGATTTCTTGCCCTGTATGCCCAGCGGACCAATTCTTCAAGGGCATTGTTCACGTAAACCTCGTCTCGCTCATCTCCGCGAACTATATCTCTAAATGGCGTTGTCCAATCAGACGTTTCTGGGGACTGTAAATAGAAACAAAATTGAATCCAGATAAATGTCTAAAGTATTATGTAAACTCGGAAATTTTCGCGAGGGTTTTATTTTCGCGAAACTTCGCGAATGCGGAGTTTCGCGAAAATAAAACCCACTCGAAATGGTGAAATCACACTGTTGTTTACTGATATAGGTAAATCGGGCCCTATGTTTTTGTTTTCTTTTAACGTGGCAAATATATTTTAACGTTATTCGCAAAAATAAAATTCTCGCGAAAATTTCAGCTAGTATCTCTGATGCATGTGCCTGCGTCACTTAAATTGTTTATCTTTAGACTCTGGCTCTTATTTTTTTGTGTTGATGCTTAACGTTCTCCCAGTCAATAATATTTCAGTCATGTCGGCCCGTTTTCCTGTCTTTCTGGGTGGAACCAGTGCTAAGCAGAAGAAAATATTTCATGCCCAAGAAAACAATACAAAAGCCTCCAGTGAGTCTCGAACTAGTGACCCTTCGATCCCAAGTCTAACACTCTACCACTGATCAACTGGGTTTCTATTCTCTGACGTTTATGAAGGTTATACATGTATTTCTCAACGCATTAATAGTACCTATACATTTTGTTATATTTACGCATAGTTTAGGGGATCTAAATAAAGAACACAATTTGCTACGATGCGAGAAAACCAGTTTTCAGGATTTTCGACAAGGTAAGATTCAAACCAGTGAGCAAGGAAACTTTGCAAACATGGCCATTCTGGAACCAGACACCCAAGCTTAAGAGATAAAGCTAGAATCTTCTTAAAGGCATAGAAAATTTAGCAATAATACTGGTACCACTCATTATGATTCTCTCCAGGGGTCATACTGGACAGATCAAAGGCTAATCTTTATTAGGTGATTATGACTTCCTTAGGGGGCAATAAAGTGGTCCCATGAAGGGATTAGGTATTTTCTGATGAGATATTGATCTTTATCTTAGTAAAAGAAATTGTGTTGTATACAAGTAAGTCCCCTCTTGAGGCCCCTTTAAGTTTGTGAGATACTGAGACTGTCCCTTATCAGTAAATTCACTAGTGATTCCATATATCACAAAATATATGCCTTTAACTAGTTATCCGGGATTCCCTAAACGGTTACTTTTCTAATCATCGAAAACCCAGGCTCTGCACTGTTTGCTGAGACAAATCTGTTCATCAAAGAAAAAATGCAATATTGTTTGTTGAAATTATAACCTGTGACCCCTCAATGTACACAAAGGACCATCCTGATTTGACTGTATCAATTTTTTTTTGGTAAAGTTCATCGGTCAACAAAAAAATGAATAGAGTATCTTACATGAGTGCTCATGTTTTATTGAATTTATTAAGCAAGTTGAGGAAAAGTTATAAAATGCGAGGCTTGCCGAGCATTTTATCGCTTTTTCGCAGCAACTTTAATATATTAAGAAATACAGGAGCACGAATGTTAGATTCTATTTATCACATGACATAAAATTAATCAAAAATCTAATTTTTGGTGTGAAAACTTCCAAGATTGTGTCATCTTTTCCGCAACTTTATAATGGACGTCATTAAGCTATAAACCATTACTGTCCTGCCAGCCAGAAGTGATAGTGGCGTCATGTTTTGTTTACAAAGATATCATGGAATTATCATCGATAGATCATTTGTGTATTAATCCTATTGAATTAATACTCAAGTGATCTATCAATTAGCGTTAGCTCAAGTGGGGTGTACAAGCTAAATTTTACTTAACAATTGTAAACAAAATATTACGTCACTGTCACTCTTGGTTGGCACGACAGTAGTGGTTTATCGATTTTATTGCATGACGATTGTATTTACATCGGCAATTGCGAATCCTGCAAGGGCGACAGAAATTCCGACTGATTGGTCTTCAATTCCTCTGTACAGCATATCAACCTGCAATGAAGAAAACTTGATTACAATATATACCAAATAAAAAGAAATGCAACAGATAAAACCCTCCAGCTGGATCAGGATGTAATCAAATTTCTGGCACACCAGATAAGAATATCTGAGATTTTACCGTGGGATAGAAAATCTTATCTTATCCATGCTATCTTACCCAGGACGTCATTGCTTTATATATGTTAAAGTCGTCATCATGTGTAATTGCATCTTAGTGTATACAGGGACTTCTGGAAGCTTATTTTGAAATAAATAAATTAATAAATAAATAAATAAATAAAAACAGTGGTGAGCAAGAAATAGAATCCATTATTCGTGTGAGGATAGGATAGAAAAATCCGTCCATCGGGATCACCGTTTGTTATAACTCTGCAAGCCTCGTGATACCATACAGTGATCCTCAGAACGGATTTTTCTATCCTATCCTCTCACTCATGGTCAATTCTTATATGATAACAAATGCATACTGTAGACAAACCTTACAAAACCTGAACAGATTTGAGCGTAGTTTAATCTATTCTAATTGCCCTAATGCTATCTATTTAAAATTGGTTTGAGAAAGGCGAAATGCGTGTGAAAACTGCAGATATGTCTCCATTAACGAATTATTTTAATATCGTATTTGCTGTTTGAAATTGTAAAGCATACTCGAAGTTCCATTCAAACAGAACCGTTTTAATAAACGCATCCAAAACAATTTTACATGTTCATCGATTGCAATAATGTCTTCTGTTTGTGCATGCGAAAAGAACAGTATACTCATTTACGTCACGCATTGGTATTAGTAAGATTTAAGGCGTTGGTTCTGTTGTTGTTGATTCGTTGTTGATTGTTACTCCCATTGTGGGATTCTGTAATTGTTCTATGTTTTGTTGTGCGTTACTTTGTGTCCATTCTAGTTTTGCAATCATCTCGAAGGAGAAGAGAGAGCTGAATGCTTTGCTTTGTCTTCCCAGTGTCTCATGATTGTTGTGTGGCTCTTCCTCACAATGCCATGGGTTTGTCTGCAGTTTGTGATTGTGGTATTTCCTGATCATACTCACTTACTATTTATGATCGGAAATGGAAAAAAAAAACATTTTTTTATTTTCGCAATAAATGGAGAACTTAAAAAAATCTTATTGTTGCGTTTCTTTTTTTTTTTTTTTTTTTTTTTTCGGGGGGGGGGGGGGTATAGTAACAATGTTGATGACAATGGTAATATATCATCATTATAATTATAACTATTTTATTTAGTGATGTATACACATGCAATAAGCACAAAATAGACAGGATCATGCATACACGGGGTGCAACGTATTAATTTTAGTGTTCAACTTTCGAATTTTTTCATATAAAACATGTTTGAATGACCTAGTACACGATTGGGAGACTGTATTTTAACAGCATATGAAATTATGTCTAAAATTATGTAAGTTCTTTTGGGAATCTAGATTTTTATAAAACTTAATATAAGCAGCATAAGATAGCAAAATACAGTCACCACATCGTGCATCAACTCAAAATGTAACATCACAGAAAAAGGGAGAACAACAAAAAAAAAGCGTTTCTCAACGCAACGAATTATCGCACTAGAACTAATTGGCTGTTTCAGGTACAGAAGAGATCTTGGGGGAACAAGGACAGACACCATTTTAAACAGATAAAACATCTAATTTAAACTAGATTTGATCATCGTATGATTGTTATTTGCAGGATATTTTAGGACCAGCTGCTTAAAGTGCAGATACGAGTGTAGGCTTCAATCCCAAAAAGTTTTACTGAGAACACACGACTAGACTCACAAGGCATCTCGACACTTTTAGACAAAAATCAAAATACTCTGGATATTGAAAACAAAGAAAGAGCAGCAATCCTTAATCAACCATATTCGTTACTATACTATGGTAACATGTTTATCTCTTCTAAACCCATTATATAGAATGCAAATTGTAATGTGTCTAGAAGCCAGTGGCTTTAATACTGTCAGATTGCATCACCATGCCATTCCACGTATGTATGTATGTATGTATGTATGTATGTATGTATGTATGTATGTATGTATGTATGTATGTATGTATGTATGTATGTATGTATGTATGTATGTATGTATGTATGTATGTATGTATGTATGTATGTATGTATGTATGTATGTATGTATGTATGTATGTATGTATGTATGTATGTATGTATGTATGTATGTATGTATGTATGTATGTATGTATGTATGTATGTCCTCGTTTATCCAGGGGTAAAGCATTCCGTTTCTGGTGTGATGAGGAGTTCAAAGAAATGTACGGTTAAACTGATAATGAAACGGAAAGCTTTACTCCTGGGTAAACGAGGATGGTGTATGTACATGTTTTGATCAATGTAATTTATCTAAATAAAATATTGTTTACACCAAATTCAATCTGATTATTTTTTAACTATACTTACTCCGTTTAAGACATGGGAAAAGTATTTCTTGAGTCTCCGTTTGGCATCTTGGTCCTTTTCCATCCGGGTACCTGCTTTGCTGGCTTTGTAGAATCTAAGATGAAAATGAGCCAAGTCACGAGATGACCACATAAACGTACGTAAAGTCATTTTTAAATATTTACTCTTTAATAAATCTTCAGATTTTTACAACCGTTCATAGCCTCATGAATTACACAAATTTGATTGACAGCTCAGTCGAATCAGAGTCTTCCCTGTGCGAATGCAGAACTTTTGGACACTTATCCACCCACTAAATGCACATCAAAGACTTTGAATTGTCTGATTTTTTGTCTGATTTTTTTTATCATTTTCTTATTTAATTTGAAGCAAGCCTATAATAAAGTATAGATTCTTTGTCATGTACTAGTTTTGTTACTTGTTGAAAATAGAATAATGTGTTATCAATGGCCATATCGTATTGTTGAAATTCAAACAATGTATAAATCTTATTTTGTATCTAATACAGATTATAATCACACATCTTCAAGTATCGGTAATTTTAGCAACCAAGGACAACAAATGCAAAGAATGATCGGATGTATACTTAAATTTCAATTGTTTGTTGGCTAATGTTTCATGGATAGGAGTGGTACTTACTAATGCTGTAAAATGAAACTCTTTACTATGAAATTTTCAACCATTGAATGACTCCTTGTGGTTAGGATTTACTGGGTAGTGAGTAGTATTTAATATTGTGAGCTGTGACTTTCAACTTAAACTATCTTCATTTTTGTAAATGGTGTATGGTATTCATATTGGATTGGTATGTAGTGTATTATAATAATTAAATTATAAATATTATTGGGTAGGCTGTGGTGCAATGCAGAAATTTTGACAACAAGTGGATATGACCAGGATTTGCTCAATCACATGCGAATCTCACCGCAAGAAAAACTGACTTTGTTGCATGCGAATAACAAAGACGCAAATCATCCTGCGCATACTTCAGTAGGGCTATTCGTATCATTTAAATATTTTTCATCTTCGTCGACACGTATACATCACATTTGCTGCATGATAGCTATCAGTATCATGAACAAAGTAAAGCCTCTTCTCTTAATAAATTGACGCGAATTCTTTATTACTATTCTTCTACTTCTTCTTCTTCTTCTTCTTCTTCTTCTTCTTCTTCTTCTTCTTCTTCTTCTTATTATTATTATAATTATTATTAATATTGTTATTATTATTATTATTATTATTATTATTATTATTATTCCTTTCCGTTCTTTTAAAACCTCAATCAGTATCATAAACTAAGTGAACCATCTATAATTATAAGTTCACTGAATCTTATCTTCTTTTTCTTCTTCTTCTTCTTCTTCTTCTTCTTCTTCTTATTATTATAATTATCCCTTTCTATTCTTTAAAAACCTCTATCAGTATCATAAACCAAGTGAACCATCTATACTAATACTGAATCGTCTCCTCCTTCTTCTTTTTCTTCTTCTTCTTCTTCTTCTTCTTCTTCTTCTTCTTCTTCTTCTTATTATTATTATTATTATTATTATTATTATTATTATCATTATTATTATTATTATTATTATTATTATTATTATTCCTTTCTGTTTCTTTAAAAACCTCTACCAGTATCATAAACTAAGTGTACCATCTATACTAATAAGTTCACTGATGGGGTAGTTTTCGAAATAAATAAGGATACCTTTCGTAGATGGAATAGTCCGCGACCACCAATACTTCAACGTTGTGCTGCTTTCCACCTGGTAACACGTTCTCTCGGACTGTCTTGAGTTCTCTTGTAAATGCAGCGTTAATTGGAGCACCTGTTAAAACAGTAGAGGCTCCGTGGTTATAAAACTTTTTCCATGCTCAACTCAGCTGAGCACGAAATTTATCCTGCTCATAAATGTTAAAATGCCAACATTTGTTGGCATTTTAACACTTATTAGCATGATAAATACAACATCTGAGAGACTTATTTATAAGCAAGAAACTTCTTCATTTGTCGTTTTTTTTAGTTTTTTTTCTAGTTTTATGAGCAGTTGAAATTCCGTCCTCAGTTGAGTTGAGCATGAAAAAAGTTGAGTAACCTCGGGGCCAGGCCTCTATATGTGTGTGTAATCACGTCTTATTTCTCACCCAATACATATGGTGTGTTGAGCACCAAAAACATATGTTAAAACGGATGAGTAAGAAACCATTCACAATTTTACTCTTGATAATTTTATTTATCTAGACCAAAGCATTGCACGAATATGTCAGATTCCAAAGTACATTTAGTGGTTAAATGTTTTAACATATTTCAAATATTTTGGACAGCAAAGACTACTAATGTGAAATTTAATGCTTTTTAATTGCCATGAAAACATGTAATAAAAGTAAGTCATCCTGAACAATATTTAGTTATCATGCACTGTTTACTTGTTCTGCTATTTTTTCAATGAAAGCATGTGAAGAGCCCCCTTTCATGGG
The DNA here is from genome assembly GCA_964019695.1 of Loripinus fragilis. Lineage (NCBI taxonomy): Eukaryota > Metazoa > Mollusca > Bivalvia > Lucinida > Lucinidae > Loripinus > Loripinus fragilis. The sequence continues at coordinate 245,740 of CAXHUL010000034.1, read as the reverse complement.
AAGATATTTTTATGAGTACATACACGATATGTTTGTTGGGGTAAAAAGCAGATGATATTTTCTTTTCTTTTTTTAAAAAAAATGACTCGTAACAGCTACGAGGCTCGTGCAGGTATGAAAAATGACGATATTGGGCGGTTACACAAAGCTGCTAATAGCTTTATAGCATTTTTATTTTCCCCTGGTAATAAAGCCAACAATTCATGTCAGAGCTATGACAACGCTTATTCGTATATCCTTGTCCATTTACAGGTTTGGGGCCCTGGAAGGGGGTCCCAGTATACCATATCCCTTTAATTATTCTGAAAAAATATCCCATATCACTAAAATACATGTAAATATGGCAAATATCCCCAAAATTCAGAAAGCATTGTATCCCCATATCCCTAAAATTGATCCAAGTATCCCGTATGCCTTTAAATACAAAAATATCCTGTACCCTTTTAATTTTTGGCAAATACCTCTGTATCCCTAAAAGCCCTTCCAGGGCCTCGGGTTTCAAGACTATATTCTATGTTTGATTGCTTACTGGGTTGCACTGATACCGAACATGTGTTCACTAAATAAAGAAACTGGTAATAACGTTAACGGCGCACATACTTTCCTCCTTAAAGTCCGATGGAGTGCCCGCCTTCTTTTCAGTTTTAAAAATACCATAAACTTTACTGAACTCGTTAGCACCAGAAACGACGTTTTTTGCCAACCCCCACAACTTGCTTGTAACGTCACGGCGAACTCTGGCGTTTGATCTTTCGTCCAGCAGTTCCATACTATACTCAACACCTTTAGAAACGAATGATCCCTCCTGAAATAACAATGTATCCACATATGAGCCGCAACATGTGATTTCCAACAATGTGGCATTTACACATACATACATTATTCGGTTATTGTGTCGGTGTGCCGCGGTCCCTGCGCACGAGGCATATATAGCACGCACGGCACACCCAGTTTTATGCACCCACTTTGGCTTCAAAAAAGGAATTCGGGCTGTATCCTGCCCTTATCCTACGCCTATCTGCATTAAGTAAAGGTGTGGGGCATTAATTAGTTTGAATTTTGGAAATGCTCTAAAACAGGTTTCAATCTTGTGGGGATTGACGTGACAATTTCGTCTGCACAGTGTCACCCCCACTGTTCCTGAAAGATTAAGTTTTTATTCCGCCTGGAAGGGCAAGGAGTTTTGTTATTGTTTGTTTATGTTTTCCGCTCCCCCTAATGGTGAGCTGTAACAATGTGGCATTTTGACAAGTGTAGACTCATACCTGCCTGTGCAGCCTCTTTTTAAGCTTAGAAACTCCACATACTGTTCGGTCAGTAGCTCAGCATTAATAGCATATTCAAGCGACTTGCAAAGGCTCTGATCAGACTGCGCGTATGCGCAGGCTGGTCTGAGCCTTTGCTGGTCGCACATACCACAGTGTTGGACATCTCATGTCACGGCTCATATACTTAGGCCAAATAAATAAGTGTTTTTCGGGTTACGGGTCTGAAAACTTTAGGTAAAATAGGCACACACATTTTTTTCTGGACAAAAAATATAATTTTATGCATTTTGAAAGGCATTCTGCCTTTCAAAATGCATAAAATTATATATTTTTCAGGAAAATCTGAAAAAAATCCTAGGTTTCAACAGTAAATTTAGCTAGGGTCGGGTTAACCTAAACACCAATAGTTTTTTGTTTGTCCTTAGCATAAGCCGAATGCCTTTTAAAATGCATAAGATTATATAGATTATATTATTTTTCCAGAAAACCTGAAAAAATCCTAAGTTTCAACAGTAAATTTAGGTAGGGTCCGGTTACCCTAAACACAGATAGTTTTTGATTGGCCTTAGCATAAGCTAAACGTCTTTCAAAGTGCATAAAATTATATATTTTTCCAGAAAACCTGAAAAAATCCTAGGTTTCACCAGTAAACTTAGGTAGGGTCGGGTTACCCTGAACACATATATTTTTTTGTTTGGCCTAAGCATAAGCCACGACATGAGAAAACCAACACTGTGACAGAGTGCCACCAGAAGACTCTGCACAGCCTAGACATCAGCTCAGTATGACCAGAGTCTTTGCTGTCGGCATGAAGAAAGATCGGGTCCTTAGTTACACACTGAGCTCGTCTTGTGACTGTAAGTGTTCTGTGGCTCTTCCTCGCGGTGCCGTGGGTTGGTCTGCGTAATGTGTTTGTGGTATTTCCTGATCAGGGTGGGCAGATTCACTGGGCGCATACTCATTTTGTTGGTTTTGTTATGTTAAGGCTCAAATTCAATCATGAATTACTGACAGTATAATTGGTTTCGTGTTTACTGTCGTGAGTTGGCTCCCGGTACCGTTAGTTTAACAGGTGACTGGGCCCAGGGCGACGACAGTAAACATGATTCGCACTATACACACTGTGATTATGATGCAGAATTTGTTTTTTCTTAACATATCATTACGTAATGTGTAATATGTTCCTGTAAATATAGCGCACAAAATAGGCTCACACATGTTTAATTTAGTGTTGTGTCACGTGTTACTGTTATAAATAGCTAATCACAATAGGACCACACTTGGTTATTTAAGTAATGGTTGGCATGTTACATTAAAATATTATTGTTACGTAATGCGTCATATGTTACTGTAAATATGGCATATAATAGGCTCACACATGTTTAATTTAGTGCTGTGTCACGTGTTACTGTTAAAAATAGCTTATCACAATAGGACCACACTTGGTCATTTAAGTATTGGTTGGCATGTTACTGTAAATATAGTTTATATGCGAACCATTATAGCACATTTCTTTGTTTATAAATCATTGAACCATATATCATTCTAAAAATTAGCATGCATAATAGAATCACACAGTTAGTATTGTCATATGTAACTGAAAATATAGGTACACACAAATGGGCCACACTTGGTTAATCAGGCCCGTAGGAAGCAATTACAGATTGGGGGGGCACACATAATTTTTTTTAAAATGACAGACCTTTGTAATGAGCAATACAGTATTTGCACTATAAAATCCCTCACCTTTTTTCGGGCTTGAGACCGACTAAGAATATTGCTCTTCTCAGGCAGGTTTAGTTTAATAAGGGTCACAACTGTGAAAATGAAAGGGGGGCACATTGGGGGCACAGATGTTAAACTGTTCAAGGGCACAGATAAGGAAACCATAGTAGGGCACAATTGTGGAAATTTTAAGGGGCATGGAAGTGAAAATTACGGGGGTGATTCATAGGTTGATTTTTAAAAAAAAAAAAAAATTTTTTTTTTTTTTTTTTTTTTTTGGGGGGGGGGGCATATTTGTGCAAATTATTGGGGGGGCCTATTCCTACGGCCCTGTTAATTGAAGATTGGTTGACATGTTACTGTAAATATAGCTCAAAATGCAACCATAATTGCACCATTCTTGGTTAAGTTAATATTGTGTCATATGCTACTGTAAATATATTCTACAATAATAGGAGCACTTTTGGTTAATTCAATAAAAATCCTTCATGAGTGAGAGGGTGAGATAGAAAAATCCGTCCCGAGGATCAACGATTGGCATCACGAGGCTTGCCGAGTGATGACAAATGGTGATCACGAGGGATGGGATTTTTTTTATCACATCCTCACACTAATAATGGATTATTTTTCTTGCTCACTATTAAATACCTCATTTTATATTGGGAAAAAAACATAAAAAAGACTTCCAGAAAATCCTGAATACGCTGAAATGCGACATGGTGACGTAATTTTAACATATCAATGACGTCACGGATCGACTTATAACTTGTAAAGCCAACCGCAATAATTTCACACTTTTATCAAGTATTATGACATACATTCCTGTAACTATACATTATATAGGTAACCATAATTGGACTACCCTAGTTTATTTAATAGTGTGTCATATGTTACTATAAATGCTTAAAAAGCAACAATAATATGATATACCTGGTATAATCAAGCCACTGTAAGTATAGCTTACCATTATAGGATCACACTTAGTTAAATTAGTTTTTGTGTCACAAGATACTGTAAGTATAGCTTACCATTATAGGATCACACTTGGTTAAATTAGTTTTTGTGTCGCAAGATACTGTAAATATAGCGTTATGATCCATATCTTGGTATTCCCCAGCCACCTGCAAAAATGATAAAGTCAATTACACACTGGTAAATGTATACGTCGAAGTGGTGGTATTTTAGCGTATTGCCGGTACTTTATAGACCGGAAGTGGTGGATATTGGTGTTAATACTATATAGAAAAACATGCCATATGCCTAAAGGACTATAAAATTAGATAATTTTTAAGTATTCAGTATATGCATGGCGATTTATGTAAGCATTTAGAAATAGATTCGAGTACCGATCATTTAGATCGGTACTCGAATCTATTTCAAAACGCTTACATAAATCGCCATCTGCATGCCAAATAATTAAAAATGATATAATTCTATAGTCCTTTAGGCATATGGCATGTTTTTCTATATAGTATTAACACCAATATCTACCACTTCCGGTCTATGGAGCACCGGCAATACACGTAAATACCACCAAATCGACGTATACATTTACCAGTGTGAATTAGAAATGTTATTAAGAGTTTAATATATTGTCTGCAAAATTTGTCGCATATCTATTTAGTTATGCTAATGTACCCATATAAAAACGAATATCTTAGCAATAACTGACAATGGATATTTTAACTAAACTCAAATGCCTGCTATATTAATGAATGTACCATTGATAGTTTAGGTACAGTCGTGTTACCATAGCAGCATATTGAAATTTGGAGTTTACTTGGGTGTAAAATTGTATTTGCTGAATCATTTTGCATACTTCTACATGTCTACCGTTTAGCTGTGCTGTACAATTGTATATGTTCAGCTGCAATATTAGACTGGAGACTGAGCTGCACGTTGGAACTATACAAATTTAATTGCAAAAATAAAAAAAAAAAACAATGCGAGATCAATCAGCTGCGCTTTGAAATTGTACATTTTGAATTGTGCTTTAAGCTGTACATAATAAATTCGAAGTAAACAGTTTTGCTTAATTGTGATGCTCTATAGTTCACTAATCTATATATAATCCGAAATTATACAGATGCTACAAATAAGAAACACTGTACTGCTCAGTTGGGTAGGCTAAGCTAGTAATGCAATTGCATAATAAACTGAGTCTGAACCGGACAATGTAAGAAAGACGGCAAAGATCAAGAATCGATACAATCAAGTACCACTCCTGACCCAGGACACCACTGGGGAAAGGGGAAAAACACAATTAAACACCACAAACAAAAAACAATAGGCAAGCCCTTTCCCAGCAGGTGACCACAAGGTAGCAATGGACAGACGCGAAAGCATGACAAACACAAGACATACATAACGCAAATGATCCACAAAAGAAGTACCGCCTTGGAACGGTCAGTGAAAATATTGTACTGGAGGGCTTAAACCGGTTTCACGGCGCCAACCTCACCCGATCAAGACACATAGATGTTTGGTTTGCATGAAAGATCCCTGGCCCCAATATCTCCACATATGCCGGGGATTACTCTTGAATGTTTACAATTATCATAACGCACATGCATGTTCTGCGTAATGGGAGCTACGCATAATATTATTCCTATATTATCAATATATTATGCCTACATTATCAATATAGTATGCCTATATTATTAGTATAGGCTCCGTGACAAATAGCTATGACTAAACAGTTTACACGTACATAGAGGATAGTTAATTATTTTAGGTGAATACCGGATATACATAGGCAAGTAAGACAGCGCAGCGAAGTTGCCATTGTTTAACGTGAAGAGCTTAACGAAATTGTTGGAATGCAACGTGAAATTGCATCTGCTGAACTGAGCTTAAGAGACGAAAAGACTGTACTTAGCAGTGGAATGGTACAAACTGAACAAGGCTATCGCACAGGTGATACAGAGACGAAAAAACTGTACTTAGCAGTGAAATTGTACAAACTGAACAAAGCTATCGCACTGGTGATAGAGACGAAAACACTGTACTTAGCAGTGAAATTGTACAAACTGAACAAAGCTATCGCACTGGTGATAGAGACGAAAAAACTGTACTTAGCAGTGAAATTGTACAAACTGAACAAAGCTATCGCACAGGTGATACAGAGACGAAAAAACTGTACTTAGCAGTGCAATTGTACAAACTGAACAAAGCTATTGCACTGGTGATACAGAGACGAAAAATCTGTACTTAGCAGTGCAATTGTACAAACTGAACAAAGCTATCGCACAGGTGATACAGAGACGAAAAAACTGTACTTAGCAGTGAAATTGTACAAACTGAACAAAGCTATCGCACTGGTGATAGAGACGAAAACACTGTACTTAGCAGTGAAATTGTACAAACTGAACAAAGCTATCGCACTGGTGATAGAGACGAAAAACTGTACTTAGCAGTGAAATTGTACAAACTGAACAAAGCTATCGCACAGGTGATACAGAGACGAAAAAACTGTACTTAGCAGTGAAATTGTACAAACTGAACAAAGCTATCGCACTGGTGATACAGAGACGAAAACACTGTACTTAGCAGTGAAATTGTACAAACTGAACAAAGCTATCGCACTGGTGATACAGAGACGAAAACACTGTACTTAGCAGTGCAATTGTACAAACTGAACAAAGCTATCGCACTGGTGATACAGAGACGAAAACACTGTACTTAGCAGTGAAATTGTACAAACTGAACAAAGCTATTGCACAGGTGATACAGAGACGAAAACACTGTACTTAGCAGTGCAATTGTACAAACTGAACAAAGCTATCGCACTGGTGATACAGAGACGAAAACACTGTACTTAGCAGTGAAATTGTACAAACTGAACAAAGCTATCGCACTGGTGATACAGAGACGAAAAAACTGTACTTAGCAGTGGAATTGTACAAACTGAACAAAGCTATCGCATAGGTGATACATTGTAAATTAAAAACCAAAGGTCAAACGAGTATGTTTGCGGCCAACCGTAAGGATATTATCACTTCCTGGTAGCTTTAACAGTCGAGCTTGGAGTGTGACAGCATTATAAATGTCATCTACGTATTTTTTGTGAAACTATTTGACAAGAAATGGGCACCAAACAGTGGTTATATTGTCTTTCGTTTTCTTAAGAAGCAAATTACGCACATAAACAGCTTTCAAGATAAAACAGTTTACATACTGTCAATTCGAAAATTTTCGCGAGGGTTTATTTTCGAGAAACTTCGCATATGCGAAGTGTCGTGAAAGTAAAATCCTCGCGAAATGGCGAATTCACTCTGTCGTTTACTGATATAAGTAAATCACGCCCAAGTCGCAATTTGTTTACATCGCAAATATTTTAACGCTATTCGCGAAAATAAAATTCTCGCGAAAATTTCCGAATTTACAGTGCACTGTCAAAAGTAAGTGTAAGTTATTACCAAAGGAGGTGGCAGTCATTAAAGCCATGCTTAGCCATATTCAAGGTGACAAAAGCCCATAGCTGTTTTGACCACGCTGAATGGCTTAAACACACTTGAGGGTAATGCATACTCAAGACTAATACTGCAACGCTGTTTTTTATTTTATTATTAGTATTATTTTTATTTTAAGATTTTTTTTTCATTTTTATTAGTAGGGTTTGTCCCTGCATACGCAAAAGCGCAGTTCATGTTTTGATTATACAAGCTCTATGCACACGCAAAAGCGCGTTAAATCTCAAGGATTCGTCAGTTTATTTACTTGACGTCAAATCAACATACCTGCTGACACCTTATGATCACATGAACACTGGGATGTTTTATTACTGACATTTAGAGACCAATAAATATATCTACATTAAGATGTTGTCGGATTGTGACAAGCAGCCTTCCCTCCTCCTAGATATAATTATAAAACATATACCGCATTTAATTCAATTTATCGAATTAATTAGCCTGTTAGCTTAGCTTAACGATTCGGTCAATTTATAGATAGTGTTCTTCGTTTGTTGTGGGCCTAGGTCGGTTATAATGGCAAGGAGGGTAGTCTCAGATTATTTTTTATAAATACATAGGCTTTGGACGATTTTTGGGGTGTAAAATATTTGAATTGCGACATTTTTATTATGTATTTATTTTTCAAGTGTGTGTGGTGGGGGTGGGGGTCAGAGAAATATACTCAGATGAAAAAGTTTAGTCAGTATTTATGTTCTCTCATAAAATCAACAATACTGGATATATCATTGTCAAATTGTATACATGACTTGTATTATCGTAACTTTACATGTATCCGTTTATTGTGTGAAAAATAATGCCTCTATTAGACTGTATCAACCAAATTTCAAAATGCACGATGTGCACGTGCTGCGGTAAACCGGCAGGGTTATTTTCTCATATGCTGTTCGATATTGAAAGAGAGTTGTTCCTATTGCAATAATCCGGAGAAAATTCAGTGTTAGCAAGCTTAAGTCCCCGTCCAGGTTATCAACAAATTACAGAAATATTGCGTTTTGACTTCTGGAAGCATGTACACGTGCTGCTGACGTGCCAAGCAGTTTTGGATGTAATGAACAAACAAATCATCGTCTGCAAACACGTTTCCCACAGCCTGGAAGTAAAAATGGCAAGCCTCCGTCAGGGAGGCCACGGATAACGACGCCACTTGAAGTTAGGGACATAGTGACGTCAACATGACGTAATCGCTTCATGGCCGCTTGAAAACTTCTTCAACACCATAAACATGCAACAGATACGAGAACTTCCGTCTAACCTGCCAGAAATCGTCTAAGGGGCGCTAGACTGATTTTTGAGTTTTGAAATTTGCATTTTGATATTGACGCCTTTGTGACCTTTTGGTGAAGAAAAGGGGTATATTTTCAGAATGCTTTGTTGAAAATGTTCACATTTGTAAGAAATTAAATGAATTTTATGTTGAGTAAGGTTTTTGCCAATATTATGACTGTGTTACAATATCATTGCACAGAGTGTCTGTACTGACTAAGCTTCTTCTTCTGAGTATATATATGAAGTTGTTGTTTTTTTAAATATTTTGGGGGGTGATTGGGGGAGTGGGGTCACCACTAAAATGGACTGTTTTAGGTCGTTTCTAAATGCAACCGTACTCGTAATAGAATATTAGAAAACTTGTTTTCAGGTAGCTGGGAAGCACTGGTAATTATTTTCAGGGATCTGGGGAGCAACCTCATAGTTCTGGGGGGGGGGGGGGGGGGGGGGGGGTAGGAAGCCCTGCAGAAAGGAAAAAATGAATTTAAAAAAGCTCGGAATTTTTAATTAAATTATTTGTTTATATCGATGGTAGTTATAGATCAAACGCAATAGTAAATACTGAATATCTCAGAACCAAAAATAGCGTTTCCCTTTAATTATGGGTATTTTTTCACTGTTTGCATGTTTTACGTCCGTATTGCCATAATATACATTTTTCTAAATATATGATTGTTTATTTGAATTGGACTATAGATAAGTATATCACGCTCAACCTTGGCTTTTGAGATCGCTAAATACTTATTCAATGGACATTGATGAACTGGTCAGATATTTTATATTGCCCAATAGATTTTTAGACAAAAAGGTCTAAACTTAAACTATATAGTTTTGTCGAACCTACGGCCCGCCACAAAAAGCAAATTGATAAGCTCGCTGAAAAAAATTTCATAATAATAATAATAATATAAATTGTTCAAAAGGTTGCTGGAAAACTCTAAAATCTTTGACCAAGCCCAGTTAGTCTTCATCAAGTAAATGACACCATGTATTCTGATAACGCTGATAAGGCTAACCAACCTCCCTGTAGATCTAGGCGCACTTCGAATCGAACTAAAGTTCCTACTATAGTTCTTACGTAATAGATGCGCACGCACGTTTCACCCGAACGACTAAAGTTGGAACTTTTAGTTGGTTGGCAAGTAAACAAATATAATAGCCCTGTATGCTCCACTTCAATTCTTCGTCGTAGACAAAAAGGATGTTATAAACTGCACAGCGCTTTCTAATAATCAATTACGAATAAGTGGGACCAAAAATTATGTTAAGCTAGGTTTATTTTACAAAAAAATATCATTTTGAGGCTATTGGCCGATCTTGAACCCATCGTTCTAGTTCTTGAACCCATCGTTCATAATAGGTCTAGAGTAGGGAACCAGCCTATCTACTGGAGTAACGGTACTCCGACCATCTCTAGTAGGTTCGTGACGTCACCCTAGTGGCGACTATAGGTGTCCGAATAAAACTTTAGCTACTATAGTAGGGACTATAGTTCGATTCGAAGTGCGCCCTAGACTTTCCAGATTTCACTTTGAATTCTATATCTGTAACAGCTAATGAGGTAAAAGCTGTCCTAAAGTATCTTCCAATTGGTAAAACTGCTGTCCTGATGCGATCAATAAAGGAAGTCTCAAGGAGTTAGCCTAACAGTTATCCTTTCCACTCTGTAATCTTTTCAATGCCCCTATCTTCAAGGGAAAGTTCCAGTTATATGGAAGCAAGCCAATGTCATACCAAAACATAAGAAAAATGATCCCTCTGATATCAACAATTATAGACCAATTTCACTTTTAAGTACTGTTGGCAAAGTTTTCGAATAGATAGTACATAGATATGTTTTTAATTTAGGGACCTCAGTGTTCTTACTATCCTACAATCTGGCTTCATCTCCCCAGATAGTATCGTCAACCTACCTGTAGATATATCCAATCATTCTGCAAAGCAGTGGATGAAGACAAAGAAGGCTGAGCTGTATTTTGTGACATTAGCAAAGTTTTGGCCCGAGTCTGGCACAAAGGTCTGCTTTATAAATTGCAAACAGTGGCAATATTCGATCCTATTTTGAATTATAGGAAACAAAGTGTGGCATTGTCAGGTGCTTTCTCACAATGGTCAACCTTAAAGGCTGTTGACCTCCAAGGTTCAATACTTTGTCCCTTGCTCTTCCTCATTTACATAAATGATTTTGTATTGAATATTAACTCTTCCATTTGCCAATGACACCAGACTGATACTCTTTCTTGCAGGAGAATAAAGTTAATTTTATTCTATAAAATGAAAAATGGACGATGTCCAGAATATTTTTCTTCACTTCTTCCCCCTACTGTTTGCAGTAATACAGCATATAATCTAGGAAATGCGTTCAATTATAAAACTATATACTCTACTACTAATCTATACAATACCGCATTTCTACCATCAGTCGTTCGTGATTGGTATGCACTGTCTGAAGATACCAAACAATGCAACTTGTATTTGTGCTTTTAAGCACAGACTCAACTATGTCCCCTTGTTTTATCTCGACGGCAAATGCATTGGCCAAATATCCCATGCTATTCTCTTAAACAGTCATATCCCGCTCTTGATAATCGAGGCGCTTTACACCCTCGCTAGATACGCAGGCAATTCTCCATTGTCCCTACGTATTTTGGTGAATAACTTGCAATATCCTTAAAATTACTCAAAGGTTTGCGTTGAAATTTTCAGTATCGATTAGAAATATGATCTTCTTTTGATACAGAAAGTGTTTTTAAAATAATCACACATATTTACAGACATGTTATTGATTAAAATGTCAGGAATTTGAACGCTTTTTAATAAGTGTCTGGCATTATTTTCACCGGGTATCTCAGCGGAGCTCGTCAGAGTAAAGGATAAAATACCTGGATGACTTGCAATAAATATTGAGAAGAGACTGTAGCTCCCTAAATCACCATATCTACTCAAAATATATCATAGACAGTATGTTATGTAATCATGTGGTAGAAAAGAAACTACCAAACACTACTTCTTTGAATGAAAAAGATTCAATGAATGGCGCCAAGAAATGATGAAAAAATAGCTCCACTATGTGAACCAACATTGGATACATTTTTATGATAGAGAGGTTCTGATGAAAGTAATAACCATTATTTTATTAGCGTACATGAATATCTAATAAAGACAAAACGATTTAAATAGAATGTGAAAATGGTTTCCTATTAGCAATATTCTTTGACATTGAAATAGCCAAACCCAAACTTTATCTTGTTTTATCATTTGAATCTGATAAGCAATACTGGTTATTCCATCCCCGTAGAGCCTCTATAGTACAAACACTATACACTGACACTAACGATTGGTTAGTTTCCATAAATAAGTTATGAACTGGAGTTCAATAAATTGTTTTGGCACAATGCTGAATTTGCAATTAATGATTGTAAAAATAATCACGATAAATTAGCAAATTAGATTTAAATAGGATACTGATTTACTTATGTCAAATAACTTTCTTCTGAATCCCATTTGTATACTAGCATTGTACAGGGTGTCCCAGAAAAAAATGAAACCCATTTTCAATTCATTATTACTCTAAAACTATTAAACAAATAAACAAGTTGTATATACCAGCTTGCAAAGACCATATTTATGTAAAATTACAGCTTAAATGCTTTCTTAGATTTTAGAGAGATTGCATCATTACTGAAGATATCCTGTTTTCATTTTTCCCAGAAATTGGATTATGGATGAAATAAGTACATTTTAATAGAATGGAATTCATCACAAAATGTGTCACCAATTCTTATTAAACAATAAACTTTCCAAGGCGGTGCTTCTTTTGTCGATCATTTATGTTATGTCTGTCTTGTTTTTGTTATGCTTTCGTGCGCGTCTGTTTATTGATGCCTTGTGGTCACCTGTTGGGAAAGGGCTGACCGATTGGCTCTCGTTTGTGGTGTCTAATTGTGAAGTTGCCCTTTTCCCATTGGTATCCTGGGTCATGTGTGGTGCTTGATTGTATCGATTCCTGATATTTGCCCTCTGTCCTATTTTTTTAAAAAAAATATGAAGTTGTGTAAATCATTTGTAAAAGATCACATTTTAAAGAAAGTATACAACTTGGCAAAAAGAGATGTGTTTGTCATCCCAAAACAATAGATTACGAGGGCTGTTCAAATATGAATGCAAGTAGCTTCATGACTTTCGTCACATATATGCTACGACAAAATGGAATACGTTTCCATAAAGGATTATATGTCACCTTTAAACTGGCGCCAGACCTACAGAAAAATACAATATACTTATCGAGTTATATGCCTTTGAATGAGGGTCATTTTAGTATACCAACAAACTCAATGCTTCGAACAGGCGAGCGTTTAATTCTTCGACAAATCAGTGAAATCTCTTGAAATATTTAAGGAAGTATCCCCATATACTGATTCTAATCCGACATGTTTTTGTTAAATTACATCGAATCATTTTCACTTAAGTCTCCCTATTATGTTTGCAAATAAATGGTAAACAAAACACAACCTTTCAGTTTTCAGTCAAACTTTTCTCTAACAAAATGCACGAAGCGACATTTAAACTAGTTTTAACTCAAAGACAATATGTTGATCACTCATACCGAGCTGTTGCTACAAACCATTGAAGGATAGTGGGTAACTTTTAAACGCTGATAAGCATTTTTATTAAGTCAAAACTGCCTTTAGTAAAGGGGTCATAGAACTTATATTTAATTTTGTTGCCATAACATTGCGGTTTTAATCTAAATTTGAACGTTAACTTTAAGGTTTACCAAAACAGGCATTATTCACAATAAAATTACTCACCTGGCATTGAAGACTAGACAGATTGAATATATTTTAATTAATGTAAACACGTCATTAAGAAGCAGAAAAAATGCTTGAAAAATGATATAAAATGTGATAAAAGTTCTAGCGATAAGGCATATATTTTCCCTAGTTGACATGATTACAAACACCAAGTTTTCAAATTGCCCTAATGCTTTTAAAATTTGTGTAGTTTGGCAGTAAAATATGCATAGAAGGCAACAAAATACGTTTCAAAGCGATTAGCCACTTTCAATACCGTGTAAACGTGCACTTTCTACTCCCACCCCTCATTTAACGCCTTTCTTTATACTGATAGCCGTTTAGACCAGATTTTGAGTAAATGCATTGCGAATTTTAAAACAATAAAAGTGCTAAAATGTTAAGGATATAAGTGCTCTTTATTTCCAAAACTTTACCGTATTCCTTCTGCGCATGCGTACGAAATACACCTAAAATTGTGACGTTTGTCATCGGAAAGATGAAACTGGTGTCTTTCAGTTTATTTTTAGATGCTTTCCCCCCTAGACCCAAGATGCCCTTTGGACAACGACACTTCGCTATAAAAATTTACAGCAAATGTAAAGGGCATCTTGGGTCTAAGGGGGGGGGGGAGCATCTTAAAATAAACTGAAAGACACCAGTTTCATCTTTCACATGACAAACGTTACAATTTAAGGTGTATTTCGTACGCATGCGCAGAAGGAATACGGTAAAGTTTTGGAAATGAAGAGCACTTATATCCTTAACATTTTAGCAATTTTATTTTTATTTAAATTCGCAATTCATTTACTCAAAATCTGGTCTAAACGGCGCCCAGTATAAAGACGTAAAATTAGGGGTGGGAGTAGAAAGTGCACGTTTACACGGTACTGTAAGTGGCTAATCGCTTCGAAACGTATTTTGTTGCCTTCTATGCATATTTTACTGCCAAACTGCACCAATTTTAAAAGCATTAGGGCAATTTGAAAATTTGGTGTTTGTAATAATATCAACTAGGGAAAATATACGCCTTATCGCTAGAGCTTCTTCTGTAAATAGAGGACGGAGCATTTTAAAAACTTCTTGATGACATATAAAGCATTTTAAGCAAAACTCAAAGAAAAGAAACAACAATGTTCATTAGATAGTTAAAAATGACTCTTATCATAAAATTTATGACGTCACAAACGTGCCTGTTTACTCGAGCTTGAAACATGATGATATAACTTTTTTCCTGCAAGCAACTTTGTCAATGTACCTTAACTTTGCATCTAAAATTGGGTGTCATTTTGTCTCAAACGTACAAAGATATGACACCTTATCCGCAAATATAGTGAGTGTTTCTTTATGTTTGGAACCATTTTAAAGACAACAAATAGTTCTTTCCAGAAAGGTGAAGAAAGTTATGAAGCTACTTGCATTCATATTTGAACAGCCCTCGTATCAACAAGGTAAATGTGTGAAAATATCATTTCTTGGGGAAAATAAAAAAAAAACAGGGGCCTTCAATTTTTGCGCAATATATGGATAATTAATATACAATGTATATAAAACTTTTTACCGGTTGAATAGTTTTAGAGTAATAAGGAATTGAAAACGGGTTTCATTTTTTTCTGGGACACCCTGTATGGTGTACATATATTTCTCTTTATATGTAATTATATGCATGAAATATACAAATAAAATATCTTTAAATCAATTTCAATGCGGGAATACCTTTAGAGGTATGCTAAAATGTCATTTTTGGTCTGTCTAATATTCCTGATATTTTCTTATTGTAAACTGTAGAGTTTGGGGCCAAGCCTATGAAGCAAAAAAATGGGGTATCCTCCAACTCCCGTGATTAATGGCTGGCACGAAGCGGAAGGCTTAAAGAATACTACCTACCTCTTTTGAAGACAACTTTTCTTCTACCACCACTGGAATTCCTTGGTCTGATTTTCTGATAACAAAAACGCCTTTGGCTTTTTCCACTTTTGGATTTCTTATTAAATTTAGTTTAACTGGATTTCCTAGCACATCAAAGTTTATTCCCACATTTCTTGGCAGCCCATCTCTTGATTTAGGCGCTTTCTTCATAGTACTATCCTTAACCACTGTGAAATCAACTGGGTCTGAAATAAGTCAGCATATATGCATTTCTATGCCATTACAGTATAGAATATGACTGTTAGCAAACTTTTAGTGGAAAGTACTCGTTTGAATTTGAACGCTGTTTTCATTTCTCAATACAATTTGTGGGAATAGAGTAACTGAGTATGACTAGGCAATGCCACAATTACACACTGCAGACCATTGCATGCCATCGCGAGGAATCGAAGAGACACAGAACACAAACAGCCACAAGACAGCAAGAAAACAATTAAAGTAAAGCAACTATCTCTCTCTCTCTCTCTCTCTCTCTCTCTCTCAGAGAGATGATTGCAAAACTAGCAATTACACTAAATACTGAATAAGAAACAAGGACAAACACAAATAGGAGTAACAAAAAATGAATCAACAACAGAATAGCCCTGGTCATGTCAGAAATACCGTGGCCTTCTCCATTATTTTTTGGGCAATATATTTATTCCTGGCTTTCATCTCGCTGTGAAAGCTTTTTGAGTGTTTTGTTTGTTTGCTCATTGTGTACAAGTGGCTATTCCTCTTGGTTGGTAAGTGATCTGTAAACTGTCATTTTCTAGTCATAATCACTATTTTTGTGTTTCCTTATCAAACAAATAATTGTTCTTAAATTAGGCAATACTGTGCATTGGTGGTTACTTTAACTACTGTTAGACATAACTACTGCCCTGCCAGCCAATAGTGACAGTGGCGTTATGTTTTTTACAAAGTTATAAGGGACTTCTAATCGATAGATCACTTGTGTATTATCCTATCCTGCGGATAGGATTAATACTAAAGTGATCTATCGATTCGCGTTCGCTCAAGTGAAGTTTACACGTTGGTGTTTACTT
Source organism: Loripinus fragilis (assembly GCA_964019695.1). Taxonomy (NCBI): domain Eukaryota; kingdom Metazoa; phylum Mollusca; class Bivalvia; order Lucinida; family Lucinidae; genus Loripinus; species Loripinus fragilis. Next base: position 229,256 of record CAXHUL010000034.1, on the reverse strand, counting down.
AGCAATTGTAAAGAAAATATTACGACACTGTCACTCTAGGTTGGCACCACAGTATATTCAAGATTTTACAGTACAAACCTTGTTTCTTTTTCTTGCCCTTGGCTGCATGAGCGCTATATAATAAAGTCCCGAAAATGCACAATGTAATTCCACAAAACAGTTTAAAGCAGTTCATTTTTCCACGTTTATGATACACCGTTATAGCGTCAATTAGATTGTGTCTCATAAACAATAAAGCAAGATTTTTATATTATTATATTTGTGACCTCATTAAGAGTATGACGGATGGTGACTGGGTTCCCCAAGGCGATGTTTAACCCTGCCACTTTAAAAGGTACGAATGCCCAAATCATATGGTATATTCCTCTATATTTCTGTCATGTGATCTTTTGTCATATGTGAATAGGGGAGTCACTAATCAGACTACACTCTCATAAACAAGATTTTGCATATAAAGTAAGAAAGAGTGCAAAGATCAGGAATCGATACAATCAAGCACCACACCTGACCCAGGATACCAATGGGAAAGTGACAACTCACAATTAGACATCACAAACGAGAGCCAAAAGGTCAGCCCCTTCCCAGCAGGTGACCGCAAGGCATCAACAAACAGACGTGCATGAAAGCATAACAAAACAAGACAGAAAAAAACGTAAATGATCCAGAAAAAGAAGCACCGCCTTAGAACGGTCAGTAAAAATATTTTACTGGAGGGCTTAAACGGTTCAACGGTGCACCAACCTCACCCTTAGTTCAGATGTGGATCAAGACACATAGATGTTTGGTTTGCATGAAAGACCCCTAACTTATCAATGCATCATCTCCCAGAACATATAAATCAAGATATAAAAAGGGGACAAAGCAAAGATAAGACTCAACAGTAAATAAAACTGAATACCGGAGCAAAAGAAATCCAACAGGTAAACCCCGGTGGGTCTGGCAACAACCAAAGCATCAGGCCTCTACCATCTCAATCAAGAGCCTATGTTCACTTTTTCATTCGTTATGGCTTACTGAAGCCAGCTAATAAGATTTAGATTCTCATCGCATAGGCGTCCATCGATGGTTAAGATGAGTCTATGCCTGTACATGTTCATCGAATGTCCTACGGTGTATATACGAGCATCGATGGCTCTGGCGAGACTCGGTTCAAAACAACGCTTAGAGATTCAGGCCGTCTCTGGTCTGGGTCTGTACTGTTTTCTTTTGTCCCAAAAAGGACGCTATGCCTTTGTATGTTAATGGATGACTTTCCGATTCGTACCATATTGTGTTGGCTCATTTTGATATTGCCCACTCGTGATTTTCCTATTATAGTACTTTTCATCCGAGTCTCAGAGGGATTGTTAACTTTTAAATCTTTGTTCTATGATTCAAGAACTTCGTCAACGTCCAGATCTGGTTTCCGATGACTGATTCATGTAATTTAGGACAGCGCCGCTTTCATGAATATTGAAAGAGAACTCGCATTTTAAACCAACAAATTTGATTGAAATTGTCTTTGAATATATAAACTTAATAATTAAAATGACCATAGGTGTACATAGGTATAAAGATTCAACAGCTTGAGATACGAAAAGGGACCATTCATGTATTGACCAAATAAAAGGGGGGCTATTCATACATATTTGATTAAAATGGGGGCTATTCATATATTTGTCAGAGCTGGGAAAGGGGGTTATTTGGGTTGCGCATCCGTACTATACCATATATAGGAAGTTACACCCCCCCCTCCCCCGTCACCCGAGGTTCTCTCAGGAAGCAAGAAAGAGGATACCAATGAGAAAGTGACAACTCCACAATTAGATATCACAAACAAAAGCCAATAGGTCAGCCCTTTCCCAGCAGGTGATCACAAGGCATCAATAAAAGACGCGCACGAAAGCATGACAAAAACAAGACAGAAACACTGGGAAACGATCCACAAAAGAAGCACCGCCTTTGAACGGTCAGTAAAAATATTTTACTGGAGGACTTTAACCGGTTCACGGCGCGCCAACCTCACCCTTAGTTCAGAGTTTGGTTTGCATGAAAGACCCCTAACTTATCAATGCATCATCTCCTAGAACATATAGACTATAATTCCGCTAAAGCCAGTGTTAGCGGGCATTAGGGTTGTTGTACTCAGATGAAAGGTACAGTAGGAAAACCTTAAATGAGGAATAGCAAAATGAGCCATCACATTATGGTATACTAATCCAGTGGCGGATCCAGAGGGGGTTCAGGGGGGGGGGGTCGATCGAACTCCCCTTTCTGTCCTCCGTTTTTAAATATTCTATGAAACTGAAATAATTTGGTCTCGATGAGAAAATTAGATAAAATCAGCAAAACGAACCCCACCCCTTTATACATATGAACCCCCTTTCCAGAATTCCTGGATCCACCCCTGTAATTATAAGATCTCTTTTCACCCATGTAGGCAAAGCGTCCTTTTTAGGGCAAAGAAAAAAGTGCAGACCAAGATCAGACGCCACACAGGGCGACGACTGAGCAAGCATTCACTTTTTTCTGAGATTGTTTCATAAAACTTAGAAAAGCGCCGCCTTCATAAATAAAAATAACCTACAAAGTTTGAAAACAGGTCTGAAGACTCGGTTTCATTGAGTCTAGTTTAAACAATATTTTATTTCGAAATTACATAGAATGAGTGAATAATACATTATTATACATGAGCACATGACAGGATCTGATAACAAGCATCACTGCTTATAGCAATCATCTCATGCATACAATGAGCAATGTGTATGGCGCTGACTAGCATTTTTATAACAGCTTACGAGACTAGAGCAGATTCGTTTTGGAAACGTCTGAGCGCACCAGTTCAATCTGGAATGCCCAGACGCTACCAAAACCAAGACGAAATATTCAACTAATTATGCCAGCTCAGGAATTGTATTATGTTCCATGTTTACTCAACAAATTATATGCTCATGATATAAAGTATCATAGTTATTATACATGTGTAAAGAAGAACTGAAGAGAGAGAGAGAGAGAGAGAGAGAGAGAGAGAGAGAGAGAGAGAGAGAGAGCATAACCTCAGTGAACTTCTATTGCTATTATTTTGCCGCTGGATCATTCATACTCAATTTCAAAGAGGCACTACTTGAGGTTGCTGACATAAAAAGAAGAGATTAATTGAGTCTGTTCATGAGAATTAATGTATAAACGGTGTAACAATTCTAACACCCCCTAATATTGGCATTAGCGGAATTATGCTTTCTGACAGAACCTCGGGATTGGTGGGGGGGGATAATTTCCAGTTCCTATATATAAGGACGGATGGGCAGTCTGTATATGATCATTTCAATCACTTTTGTTGGTTTAAAATGTGAGTTCTCTTTCAATAAATTTTTGACTGAGAATATTTGCCTTAAGCTAATGAATAGGTATGGGAATTCGAAGGGCAGTATATATGAATAGGTCCACATTTAATGATGTCTATATATGAATAGGTCCTATTTTTCGACATTTTAATATATAGGTTTTTATTAATTTTCGGGCCGCTCATCCGTACCAATATGACTTTCATCTCTGCAATGTGCACACTATTTAAAAGAAGAGCCGGTACAAGATGGCCTGCGCGCCAATAGAAATCTCAGACGACCGGCTGGCAGGATAGATAGAGGTGTTCAGCTGTTGTCGATGTGGCAGGATACCCGACTGACTGACTGACTGGTTGGCTGACTGACTGGATAGCTGGCTGGATGGATGGATGGACGGACGAACGAACGGACGCACGGACAGACGGATGGATGGATGGATGGATGGATGGATCCCAGGGGGGTACTCTGATATTTTCACACATACGTAGGCTCGGCCCATTTTTGATGGTTCAAAATTCTGAATTTCAATATTTTTTGGGGTTTTCAGAAAAATGAATATTTTTTGGGGGTATGAAGATTTTATGGATATTTTTGGGGGGTCATCACAAAATTGGGCTAGTTTGAGGGTCATTTCCATGCAATTTAGGGTCTTTTTTTAAGGTCAAGGTACAGATTTGGGATATTTTTTTGTGTTGCTAAAATTTCAAATATTTTTTTGTGGTGCTTGAAATTCCTGATATTTTTTGGGGTGAACTGTAGATGCTGGGTCCGAGCCTACGTATGTGGAAAAAATAAGAGTACCCCCCTGGGGGATGGACGGACGGACGGACGGATGGGTGAATGGATGGATGGACGGATGGCTGACTGGGTAGATGGATGGATGGCTAACTGCATGGATGGATGTATGGATGGATGGATGAATGTATGGATGGATGGATGGGTGAACGGGTGGGTGGGCGGTTGGGTGGGTGGATGGATTGATGTAGGTGTTCAGCTGTTGGCTGTTTGACTGACTGGCTGACTGACTGGCTGCTGGCTGGATGTGGAGATGGATGGATGGCTGGACGGGAGGCTGGATGGATGGATGGATGAATGGATGGATGGATGGATGGATGGATGGATGGATGGATGGATGGATGGATGGATGGATGGATGGATTAGGCTGTTGGCTAGACTTGGTGCCTGAATTGATTGATTGCTGGCTGGCCGGCTGGTGGTGATGGAGGGTCAAAGAGAAGGTAAATAAAGACCGAGGATTATCGTTATCGGTGAGTTTGCATATATCTTGCAAGAGTAGCTTTCCTTTATTTAGTTCAGAAAAATAAACAAAAACAATCACATTTTGATGCATAGAACGGGAAAGTGGTTTCTTTCTTAATGGTAGGTGATTCTATATATCTGATCTTATCGATATTTCTTGAACGTTGTGGCCATTTTATGTGTAGGAAACGGTAAAATGGAAAAATATTCAGTGCTGTTCTGTGCTTACTTTGACGTGTTGTCGGACTGCCCTAGTAGTCGTTTCCGTATTTGTTATTATGTAATTTATACTTATTAACCCCCCCCCCCCCCCGAGTCATGAAGTTTGCTAGCCTCTGCAAAAGGAGAGTATTAAACTTAGACATTTGCATTTGCTTTACCCCTTAAAAGAAAACTGCATGAGAAAATACTGTCTGCATCAGACGCCTGCCGCATATGTTGTTAACATTAATGTTTTATGTAAGTATAGAGAAAACCTTGTGTACCCAGAGCAGATTGCTCCAACTAGATCAGACTGATCTGGATGTAGATGCTTTAAAACATAACAGCAGACGACGAAAGCAGATAATTGTTTGTTGTGATCATTATTTCCATTTTGATGTATTTTAGCTTGCTACCGAATAGGAATATTTTTTAAGATGTGAAATTTTTAAAGATTTTTTCTGGGTATCCCTGATATAGATCTATATATGTGTTTATGTTGTTTAATTTGTTCATATATCTATTTAATTATTGGAGGGGGGGGGGGGGCTTGGGGGTAATAGTTTATGCTGGTAAATATTGAGATTACTGCCTCCATCCACCCCTTGGGAAATACCCTATATCAAACTATTGTCTGTTAGGTTCTTTAACGCACACGCATGCACGCACGCACAGAGTCCAGTCGTGCTTGACTCGAGATTGAGGAGTTGCAGGTTTTAGCCTCCTCAGCGTCACCGTGTTGTGTCCTTGGGCAAGATTAATCCTTCCTTTTAAGTTTAGTACAGTAAGACCCGTCCAGATATAAGTGAAAATATGTTGACTGGGACGTAAAGATTCAATACAAACAAACAGAGAGAAAGAGAGAGAGAGAGAGCATATGGTGCTTGTGAAACTTTTTCACATAATTTGACTTTCTATGTTGATCAATATTGTACAAACAGCTGTGCCTGTGTACATTATTGTTATATGAAGTGAAATAAACTTGTGTTTACACACTCTGAGTCAGCTGATTCTAAACTGGGCAAAAAGGTGACAATGATAACACGGCTATCACAGAACCAAAAACAGAATAAAAGGTCTGTGTTTTTTTAAATGGATGTGTTTAGATAAATGTTGGAAAACATAATGAAACCGAAAGTTTGATAAAAATGCATATTTCAAACTAAAGTATTTTCGAAAATATGCAGTGAACAGATACAATGTACCGACACATGTGAAATATACCTTCATAAAATGGGTCATGGGGTAAAATTGTAATTATTTTCACCAAGCAGATAACTTATAGATATTTGCTTTCACATACATACAGAGGGATAATCATGCAACAAAACAAAACCAAAATATGTTTTTTAAATATTACAGCTGATGTGTCGTTTGCAATGACACTATGACGTGATTCGGACCTAGGCCAGATTTCGAAACTGGGCAATTACCTGTAAATATCTAAAATAAAGAAATTATTTATAATTTATGAAACAGAGCAATTTTGTATTTAAAATATTTAATCTTAATAACTGTTTTGTTGGAGTGTAAAACGGAAAAGCGGAACAGCCAGTTTGAACACAGACAGCCAATAGAGCAAACAAGAGGCTTGTTTTGCATGTGTGACACAGATATGGCTCATTGTCAATCATAACACTTCTGGTAAATGAATTCTATGTTTGAAGAGTATTGCATGGGAAGTGAGCTTGGCAGCTGTCAATCAAATTTATGTTATTAATGAGGCTATGAATACTTGCAAAAATCTAAAGATTCATTAAAGGCTTGCTTTGAAAATGTTTAAATATTTCAGTGTAAAATTGTAAATATTTTCTTACCCATATTTTTAGCATATGTTTTAGGTGCTCAAAAGAACAGACTCATTGAGACGGTTCTTTTGAGCACTGGTTGGTTGGTTTTGTTGCTTTACGTCCCAAGTCAACAGCTATGGTCATTGCGGGACGGCCAGTTCACGTAACCACACTTTTTCCTGGGCAGGCTTGAACAAGCAGTTAACCAGTAATTTGTGCACATACTTTCGCTTGTAACTGACAACAACCCTTCTTGAATGAATCAGCGGAAGGGAGGAGAATGACAGTAGAAATTATTTCATGATCAATCTCCACGAAAGTATGGGACCGGGCCGGGATTGAACTCGCGACCCCTGGATCTGCAGTCAGACACGCATCTGTAGCCAGACACGTTACCGACTGCGCTACGCGGCCCGGTACTGGAGCACCCACAACATATATGTATTATGGTTGAGAGATAAGAAAATTATTTTTCTGCTTGGCACTCTTCCTTTAGGTTTAATACAATAAACTTGGGAAGGTCCAATGGGTCACAAGTTATGATTTAAAAAAAAAAAAACTGTATTTCTTTCTCTGAAGATTATTTTTGTCCTGGCAAACAGTTTAGACTCAAATGAAATGTCTTATTGCCAATTTGTGTGGCATTGCATCTTGGTCTTCACTATTTGCCAAAGTACGCATTTAAGAGTCACCAGTATACAAAAAGTTAATTCCAAATGGATAGGTTTAGATAAACAACATTTTCCAGCTTAAAATTGTGAATAATTTCTTACCCATCAGTTTTAACATATGTTTTGGGTGCTCAAAAGAAACGTCTCATTGAGACGGTTCTTTTGAGTACCCACAACATATGTTTTGGTTGCGAAATAAGAAGATTATTTTTTTAATACGCACTCTTAACTAAAGGCCTGTTATAAATGTATGCATTGATTTTACAGGTTAAGCTTTATGGACCAGAATGAATACACTGTAACTTCATCATGGAGACAGCTGCATCTGAAGAAGCTGCACTAGTCAGAATTGGTGCAGACCTTATCAAGTCTTCACGGCACCATGTGGAATTTCTACGCACTGTTAATTCTACACCAGCTTTATATGGTGGCAAGGTTTTGCAAAAAGCAATTTGGCGATATGTGAAATTGTGGCTTCCTCTGATAGCAGAACACTGTGAAGAAATACTAGCGGCTCCTATAGATATCGAATGGGTGTGGCATTGTCATATGTTGTCTCCAGCTTTGTACCTGACAGATACTCATAACATTTGTGGCAAACTATTAAGACATAAAATTTCCGACAAGCACAACTACCAGCAGGCCTTGGCATTTTCAGAAAAATATTGGAAGAGAAAATATCCAGACGAGAAGTTTGTTTTGCCGTTGGAACTTCCAGATTCACCCATAGAGACTTCCACACAGGAATCACAACCTGGTGACCTTTCAAGGTCACTAGGTCTACAATATGACCTTGAAGCAGCCGCTGGAAGGCAGAAGGTTTTTTATTACCAAGTTTCATTGCCACATTACCAAGATGATAAATTTCTGCTCTCAGCTCTAAGTAGATATAAAAAGTTTTTATATTTAAAGAAAATCTATCCTAACACATTCTTAGTGCCTTGCTATGATATAGATCTGATGTGGCATACACATATGAATTTTCCCTATATTTATAGGGAGGATAATGAAATGCTGTTGGGAACGGTGCTAAATCATGATGACAGTGTTAATGATAGAACAAAGGGGTCAAGGTTAGACAGGTCATATGCTGATACTCGTAACCTATGGCAACAAAATTACAAAGAAAAGTTTTCAAACTTTGGTGCTATGTATAGAGGCCTTCCACCAAATAAGAAATTGTACCAGATTCCTAGTTCTGATGTATTTGGCCTGTACTCTAAAGACACAAGGATATCATTTGATAGAATACATTATACTGGAGCTGAAGGAAGCACTAAAAAGTTCAAACTTTGTATAGTTGAAAAAGATGATATTGTCCTTGGCAACAAGGGGTCAAGGTCAAATATTATAGACTGTTCAGATACCCTTATCACCCTTAAAGGTCAACAGTGTACTTGGGAGAATGCTGGCTATATCAATAAGAGACTCAATGCTATCAGTTCAAACAACATTTATGTTCAAGTCAAACAGGCAAAGTCATTTTTCAGTTTAAATAGCAACAAAAAATCAAAAAGGGAGGCTAAGATAGATATAGAAGCACTCTCCCAGAAACTGACGAATGTCAAAAGGTCAATTTATGAAAAAGTGCAGCTAGACTTTGGTAATGAAGAACAAATACACCTGGACTTGACGTTGACCCCGGATCGACTGGGTGATTGTACACTTTGGCTGGTTCCTGGTAAATTTGATGACTGTGTAATGCCTGAGGAATCAGAACAGATGTGGGGACCAGTCAAATTGCCCAGTTTGCCGCGTAGTGTTGAGAACAAATGTTCTGTAGCATCACATAAGTAAGTATGAGCACATACAGTAAAATCTGTCTTAAATGGCCACTCAAAAAGAAGACCAAAAATTGGTTTTCAAGACCGATTATCACTTAATGCAGGTCAAACGTATTGCAGAATGCTCCAAGAGAGCATTCTGCAATACGTTTGACCTTCATTAAGCTACCATTTGTCTCTGTTTTGTCTATTTTTGAGTGGCCACTTAAGACAGGTTTTACTGTAGGTCTAAATAAACAACATGTTTGAGCGTAAAATTGTGAATATTTTCTTATCTGTCAGTTTTAAACATTTGTTTTGAGTGTTCAAAAGAACCATCTCAATTAGATTGTGATTGTTTTTTTTGAACACACACAGAATATGTTTTGGTTGAGAAACAAAAATAATCATTTTTAATTACACAGGCCAAAACAGGCCCAAAGTCTAGAACTGTTTGAGAAGACAGATTTAGATTTTAGGATTGTTTTGGAAAGAGAATTCTTTCATATTGCCTGGTGAATATAAACTTTTATCACATCACCTTGCGTATGGGAGTGATATAAGGCCATGCAATAAGTAATAGTTATACCATGGGTTGTCCGCCTGTACGTGGAGATAATCCACGAGCTTTAGCGAGTGGGTTATCTTACGTACAGGTGGACAAACATGGTATAACTAATTTATACCACCTACATCAGTGTAGACCTTGCACATCAAGTGATATTTCATGCTAAAGTTGGTAAAGGTGGTATAAAATTGATAAATCACTAGTGGCGTCCATTATAACGTTGCGTAAAATAAGGGAAAATCTTGGTGTTTTCACACCAAAAACGCAATTCTTAAGTATTTTTATTGTCATTTGATAAACATGCTCCTGTATTATTTAATTTATTAAACTTGTTGCAAAAAGAGATAAAAGGATTGACAAGCCTTGCATTTTATCTCTTTTCCTCAACTCTTTTAATAAATTCAATAAAACATGAGCACTCATGTAAGATATTCTATATATTTGCTTGCATTTCTTGATGAAAAACATTTAAATTAAAATGTTTTACATCAAGAAATGGGTCAAGGGTGCAACTAAGGTAAGTTGTGTAAAGGCAGTACTTACGAAAAAAGATTAATACTGACATGTGATCTATGCAGCACCTCTAGGTGAATAAATGTCCATCTCAGCCAATAACTTTCTTTATTTTGCAACTTTCTTGACAGCGTTCAGAACTCATATATCTTGATAATATAATGAACATGTCTGAGCTGGCAGTAGTCTTATTCATATAAAATAAGTATATCTAGTTATGTTTATATGTAGGTTTAGATAAGCATTTAATATTTGAGCGTAAAATTGCAAATATTTTCTTATCAATCAGTTTTAACATATGTTTTGTGTGCTCAAAAGAACCGTCTCATTGAGATGGATCTTTTGAGTACCCACAACATATGTTTTGGTTGAGAAAGAAGAAAATTATTTTTCGTTACACACTCTTAACTAAAGGCCTGGTTATCCCCCTGTACATATACATGGAGATAGTCCATGGGCTTTAGTCAGTGGATTAATTATCTTACATACATGTGGACAAACATGGTATACAAACATGATATTACTACATCAGTGTAGACCTTGCACGTCATGTTTCATGAATGCTAAAAGTGGTAAGGCTGGTATAATCATAATTTCTTAACATAAAAATTAAGCGGTCTTGGTTTAAGAATTTGTATCATGTTTGATTGATAATATTATTTGTATATGATAATGAATTGTTCGAGGAAAGCAATGGCTCAGTGGTAGAGTGCTTGACTTGAGATTGAGGGATCGCTGGTTGGTAAAGCTGGTATATTCATAATTTCTTAACATGAAAATTAAGGCCATGGTCTTGGTATAAGAATTACATGTATATGATGATGAATTGTTTGAGGAAAGCAATGGCTCAATGGTAGAGTGCTTGACTCGAGATTGAGGGGTCGCTGGTTCAAGCCTCCAGAGACACCATGATGTGTTCTTGAGCATGGCACTTTGTCTAACACTTAGTACTAGAACAATGCAGGAAACTTCTGAACATTACTGAAAAAATGTTGACTAGCGTGTAAAGAATCAACACAAACAAATGATAAGATTGGTTGGTCATTGCAATCAAGCAACTAGCAGGTTAGCAAAGAGGTAGTTCATGAACTTGAATTTGGAGATATAGTTGTCATGCAAATATAAACAATTTGCAGTAGAGTGATAGGAATTGTAATACTGATTGGCAGACTTTGGGATGATTTAAAGAGGTAAAGCCAATGGACATGAAACTTGGAAAATGTAAATTTCCAATAGTTTTCTTCCTTATTTTCAGTAACATATGTTGTAGGTACACATTGGAATTGCCTCTATGAGGCAATTCCAATGTGTACCTACAGCATAAATCTGTTCAATAAATGAGTTTTTCACCATAAGCTTTTTTTAAACAAAAGAAATGAGCATGTAGAAATGAGCAACTTCTCATGTAGTTTGTTATGCACCTGGATGACAATAACAGACTGTCTATTTTATGCTTCGAACTATGTGTGTTGTTGTAAATTTTAGATTACAGAACTACAAAGGGAAAGTTGTATTCACATGTAGAATGATTCACAGTGTTCCTCTACTCATGTCCGTGATACAGGTCTTCTATCGTGACAAGATGGCTGCCGTCGCTCATTTGATAGGCTCAGACCAGATTCCGAAACCCAGTCAGGTATGTTTAATCATGGTTCTGAATAACTTCAATAAGAGCGTGCTTTTCTAGTCGAATCTAAGTAGAAAATATTGTACTTTCTCAAAAATATCCTATATACAAGCACAGGTTTAGAAAAAAAAAAAAATCAGCGTAAAGATGTAAATATTTTCTTACCCGTCAGTTTTAACATAAATTTTGGGTGCTCAAAAGAACCGTCTCACTGAGACGGTTCTTTTGAGTACCCACAACATATGTTTGGGTTGAGAAATAAGAAAATTAAATTTTCGTTACACACTCTTAACTTAAGTCCTGATACAAGTATGTTTATAACTGTATTCAAAATATTTATTTGGGAAGGTATATCGTTGGATATATGGTCAGAAATTAAGTTTTACAGTGGTGAACCAGTGGAGCCTTAAAACCTGATTTCCCACAGTATATTCAATTAAATACCACCCCAAATGAAAATTTTGAATAAGGGTATCTCCATTCTTATGCACTTCTGGTCTCAAATTGGAGCATTGCCAGCTGCATAAAGTTGCATGTCGCCCAACGAAATGTGAAGTAATATTTTGATGTTATCCAATCAGATGCTGCATTACAAAAGCAAGTGCATTAGAAAGAAAAGGGTGAATGAGAAAGAAAATGTGATTTTATTAGCAATTGCACAGGCTTGAAAAGTCCTTGAATATATATATATATATATATATATATATATATATGTATATATATATATATATATATATATATATATATATATATATATATATATATATATATATATATATATATATATATATATATATATATATATATATATATATATATATATATATATATATATATATATATATATATATATATATATATATATATATATATATATATATATATATATATATATATATATATATATATATATATATATATGGCCAAAAAAAAAATGCTGGTGAAACTTAGAATTTTTTCAGGTTTCTAGAAAAAATTTATAATGTTATGCAATTTGAAAGGCAAAATGCAGAATTTCCAGGAAATTTCTAAAAAGAAACAAAACAAAATGTGTGCCTACCCTACGCTACCTAAAATTGTCAGACCTGTTACCCGAAACACACTTATTTATTTATTTGGCCTAAGAGGCCTTTCTTGAAAAGTGATTGAAAAATAAACATGCATGATTTTTTTTAAACATACTTGTATGATAGAGGCAAACACTATGAACCCTAATCAGACTGCTGCTAAGGGAGCAGTCTGATCAGGGTCCATGTTGTTTGCATCATAGGCTTTCAAAGTATGTAAACAGATGAGGGAGCACATGGCAATTGTCATGAATGGTAGAAAAAATTCTTACAGTTGTAGTCACATAAATGGCTTAATATGTAATTTTCTTTTACAACCATGCAACTAGCAGGTTAGCCAAGAGGTAGTTCATGAACTCAAATTTTGAGATATAGCTGTCATGCAAATATAAACAATTTGCAGTAGAGTGACAGGAATTTTAATACTGATAGGCAATTTGGGATGTTTAAAAGAGGTAAAGACAATAGACATGATACCTGGAAAATGTAAGTTTCCAAAGAGTTTTCTTCCTTATTTTCAGTATCATATGAGGCAATTCCAATGTGTACCTACAACATATGTCTTTTCTATAAATGAGTGTTTTACCATAAGCTTTTTTTAAACAAAATCTCAACCACTTTCATTTATTCAAAGAAACGAGCATGTAGAAATGAACAACTTTTCATATAGTTTGTCATGCACCTGGATGACAATAATAGACTGTCTGTTTTATGCTTCTGACAGCTTATCTTGAGATGTTTCATGGGAGTGTATTGCTAAATTACTAGTTGGGTGGTTGTAATTGTACATGTAATTGACATTATTACAGGTAGATAACCTTGAGAAGTCTGTGACCCTTGACCCCAAGAAAGGGGAGAGAGCTGTTGTTATAAAGAATGACAATGGTGACTGGGGTATACTAGTAGCTAGGTGGGATGGCTTTCGGAAGGGAATTCCAGGAAAGCGAGGTAATCTAAAAATAGCTTGTACAGTACAGTCCCAGGGTTCCCACAGGCTTGAAAAATACTTGAATTTAGAGTTCTTTCTTGAAAAGTCCTTTAAAATTAAATCTGCCTTGAAAAGTACTGGAAAATCAATCAAAGGCCTTGAAAAGTCCCTTAGTTCTTCTATTTTCTGTAGAACTTAACACTGTTGATAGAGATCTAAATCAGTATTAAATTGTTGTGCCTTTATTTGGTGCAGCAAATGCTTCACTAAATAAAGGCACAACAATTTCATACTCATTTTCTAGTACTTATTTCTCCATTATCTCAGTGTAGCATTTTTTAAGAAGAATTTTAACACTCTCATCAGTATTTTTCCTAAACTTTTAGTCCTTGAAAAATAGTAGGTGAGTATGATCAGGAAATACCTCACTCACAAACTGCAGACAAACCCACGGCACCGCGAAGAAGAGCCACACAACAATCATGAGACACCAGGAAGACAAACTAAGCAAAGCAACAAGCTCTCTCTTCCCCATCAAGATGATTGCAAGACTAGAAGGGGCATAAAGTAATGTACAACAAAACATAGAACAATTACAGACTCCCACAATGGGAGTAACAATAAACAACAAGTCATCAACAACAGAACCACTGCCTTAGAACAGACAGCAACCTTAGCCACAGATAAAATGCTGCATGATGCAGCATTTTATCAGGGTCTGCACATTTCAACAGGGTCTGCCATAAGACAAAAATCTATTTTTATAGAAAGAATCAAGGGATGAGAAAAACAGAATACACAACCAACAACAGCCGGGATTATCTAATTTTTTATCAAGGGGATCTTTGTATCGGTCATACAATGACCTTTATCAAGATGACAAGATGGTTGATGGTTCATAGAAATAAATTCAATATTTTTTTTTCGTAATTATAACCTGTGACCCTTCAATATAGACAACAGACCATCCTGACTCTACTCTATACAGTTTAAGAAAAATTCACCAAGGCTTTGCAGGGCTTACCCTGGCTCAGAATTTGTTGTAGCCAACACTTTAGCCAAATCGTAAAAGTTGGAGCCAAATGAAGTTGACTTTATCCAAGGCTTAAGGTAGAAAGTGGATATCAACAAGTTGTTCTGTATCTAACTCTTTGCTCACTAGCGGCAGCTTTTGTCATCTGCTGATAACCTCGGCAAACAGTTTGGACCCAGATCAGGCCCGACAAAATATCGGCCTGATCTGGATCCTAACTGTTTGACACACTAATGGGAGTATCCAAAGAGTTAAATACACAATAATAAAGTGTTAAAGAATAATAAAAGCAATATTGGAACATCCAAAAGCTGATCCAAATAATTTTTTTCACAAATATGTAATTTTTCAACCACCTTTTAGCAAATGACTTATTATTGTAGCCACTCTTCATTTTTTGTAGCAAATGGCTAATAACAGGATGAGCCCTGCTTTGAATTCAATACAGTATTTTTTTTCACCATTTCAGGGACAAAAACCTATCCAGGGAGGAAAGCCCAGCCAGGTCACCCTGGTTACCTGAGTCTACTCTTCTACAAGTGTACAGACAAAACATGGCAGGTTGTCTCCCTTGAAGAATCTTATGGCTCTGATGATTTCCATCTGAAAGTTTGTGATACATCAGCTGACTTGAAACGGGGCAGGATCACTATTAAGGGTAGTAGAGGAGAGGTGGCAGAGAATCTGGCTCTCGTGTTTTCTGTTTGCCTTCTTCATGTTTTCCTACAGCCTCGCCCAAAAGACTGGGAACCGGGTCAGTCTCTGGTTCCCAAGCAGAACTATGTCAGGAGGGGAGGTAGAGGTATAAGGCATGTTAACGCAGAAGGTGTGGCTCTGATAATGGCTGCTGGTTTGCTGATGGCCACTCCTTCCAATAATCTGATTAGGAAAAAGTTGAAAGAACGTTCAGAGGGAGCAGGTATGGGGTTTGGTAGAGGTGGAGTATTGGGTGATACTGAGGAACATGACAATCATGAGCAAGAGGATGACAATCAAAATCTAACTGATGGTTTGTTTGGTGCCGGAGACCAGGATGAAGGAAACCAACCCAATGACCTGTTTAATGCACTTTTAGGTGATGATGAAGGTGACAACCAGTCTACTGATGAGATTGGAAACACCTATGATGAAATGGACAATGATGAAATGAATGATATGGTTGATAACTTAACTGTTGATGACACAAACACTGATGTCAATACTGATATGTATGATGGATTAGACAATGATTTTGATGCTTATGGAGAGGAGTTTAACACGTTTCTTGGTGATATTGATTCTGGTGCTATTGATGGGGATGATGGCGGTGGAGGGGGTTGGGGCGGGTTTGGGAGTGATGATGTTGGGGATGGAGATGCTGGTGGTTGTGGGGGCTGTGGAGGGATAGGCTGGGGAGCAGACCTTGGTGGGGATGGTGGTGGGGATTCTGGTGGTGGTGGAGATGGAGGCGGGGGTGGGGCATTCGGAGGTGGGTGGAGTGGAGGTGGTGCTTTTGGTGATAGTGGTGGAGAGGGTGGTGGTGGTAGTGGTGGAGGATGGCTTGATGGGTTTAGTGGCATGGATTCAGGAGGTGGGAGTGGATGGGGCGGTGGAGAGTCTGGAGATGGTGGTGGTGGCTGGGGCGATGGTGGAGGAGGAGGGGATGGGGGAGGTGGTGGTGATGGTGGGGGCTGTGGTGGTTGTGGGGGTTAATCCATAAACCATTAACGCTTTTCAGTCTGATGGATATTCAGAAACATATTGATAAAATAAGTATGGGGTAGCCCATTTTGTGTTCTACACTGTTTGTTGGAAAGAAAAAAGATATGAAAAATATAATATTTAAAAAAAATTATAACCTGATGCTCCTAGGTATTTTCAATGGACCATTCCATGTTTACTGTATCAATCCAGAAGGAAGAATGCATCAGTATACAAAGGGTTAACAAAAAGATGAACTTCTGATTTACAGACAATCATAGGCCCCGAAAAGGACATTTTATGAGCGTAAAACTGTAATTATTTCCTTACCCATCAATTTGATCATGTGTTTTGGGTGCTCAAAAGAACCGTCTCATTGAGATGGTTCTTTTGAGTACCCACAACATATGTTTTGGTTGAGAAATGACAATACAAACCCTTATCTGGAGACCTGGACAATCCTGTGATTTTGTTTCAATTTTAACTCTTTGCATCCTGTGTAATTTTTCATGCTTTTGTTGTCACTTATTTTTTTTATCAAAAATTTTTTTTTTCAAAAAAAAATTATCAGAGAGTCAAACAGTTTGAATGCATATCAGGACAGACATTCTGTCACCCTGATGTGGGTCTAAACTGATTGCAAAGGCTACGAGCAGACAACAAACATATCAATGCAGATTTATCAAGTGGGTGAAAAAATGAGGATCCTCATCAGCTGGCTTCATTAGAAATCAGCTGATCAGGATCAACACGGCTTTAAAAAGGAGGGTATACGGTAAATGCTCTAAAATTTCGTTAAAAAATTTTTTTTTCTGTTTACATATAAAATGTTGGTTTCACGGCTAGAAGTCACAAAATGCTTGTCTGAATAACAAACAGGGAAGACCCTGATCAGACTGCTTCTTCAGAAGCAGTCTGATCTGGGTCTGCACTGTTTGTCTGGTCATTTTTGCAGGCAACTATTGTTCAAAGTTTTAGAACATTTACGGTATAATAATAGTATGTTTATTATTTTAAATGCCGTAACTGCTGGATTTTATTTGCACTCCATATGCATTTGTATCTATATTTCAATAAACCCTAACCATGCTTAATATTTTCATGTACTACACTTCTCCCAATTTGAGGAGCCCGGTGGCTCAGTGGTAGAGTGCTTGGTTCGAAATCGAGGGGTTGCGGATTCCAACCTCACCTAAGGCTCAAACCCAATATACACGGACTGGTAACTGACATACAGGTTAATGTAAATATTGGAAATACGTTGTCGAGGCTGAGCTTTCAAAACTGACGTATGTTGAAGATTAAATAATCATTTCTCCATTAATTCACTGCATATCTGTGAGAAATGCTTTAATATACTATTTTTAAGACTGTATTGTTTTATTGAAAGTTTATCTGTCTAAAGTTATGAACATCAGCAAGAAACCAAGGTACCCTTTTTAGCTATTTTCAGCACTTTTAGTTGAAAGTTGTCAGAAATCACCCTAAAGAGATGATAAAACTTCAATTTTATTTACTGTAACTTGTAATATTTCAACTCTACATACCTGGAATAACTTCTTATAATCTTGGATATGTTCAGAATTTGCAGTGGCTCAGTGGTAGAGTGCTTCACTCGAGACCGAGGGGCCACAGGTTCGAGCCTCATCGGCGTCAATGCGTTGTGGTATTTGAGCAAGACACTTTTATCCTAGCTTAGTACTGGTTCAACCCAGGAAGACCCGTCCCTGTTTAACTGAAAGATTGTTGATGGGACGTAAAGAATCAAATCAAACAAACAAAATCAATTTTATTGGCTGTAGTACTTTGAAATAGCGATAATACAGAGCCACGATATAACTTGGTGTTTCTGTCAGTGACCAGTCCGTTTATACTGGGTCGGAGCCTGAGGCAACTTCATTGTGTTCTTGAGCAAGACACTTTATCCTCTGCTTAGTACTGGTTCCAACCAGGAAGGCCTGTCCCGGCAAGACTACAAAATCATTGACTGGGACATAAAGAAGCGAACCAAACAAACAAAGCTACTCCTCATTTTTAATTGATTAACTCACAAGATTTCAGTTGTTCTTAGAAATTTACAAGCTGAATTTGGATGGTATACAGTATAGATTGTGATAAGCTGGTTTCTCAGAAGCAAGCTTATCAGGATCCATGCTGTTTTAAAATCAGAATTTATCTGGATTCAGTAAGATAAGGGTAAACTTTCCATTGAATTCCTTGCCATAATTCAGTGTTGTAGACTAGCAATTGTGATATATACTAGTCAAAAGTTCTAACCGACCATGTGTGTTTTTACTGATTTTCAGAAAAGCTATAAGGACTATATCAATTTCATTTGCATTCCCAAATTGGCCAGCCTACTGGTACTTGATAACAGAAATCGGCTCATTAAAACTCCTTAAGTTGTATCCGGGAGGCTTTGTCGAATACACATACCCTCAATTTCAAAATTCACAAGAATTTGGATTGGATGGTGGGGTAATTTTTGACATTTTAGCCAATAGCTACGAGGTTCATGCAGATGAAGTGTTCATTTCAGCACTTTAGGCCAGAATTTTTTTATTAGTTGATTTACTGGAAAATTTTTTCAGATCTAGGGTCGGGGGGACGAAAAAAAATAAATAAAAAAGTACGGAAAATGACCAGTTGATTGGTCATTTTCAATGCTTTTTTTTTTTTCAGAGCTTTTTTCATTAATATCTCCAGAAAAACAGTAAAATTAGTAAGGTAATCTTTAAATATTTCATCATTTTCCTAAAAATCGGGACAGTACAATCACTTTTAACAGTGTCATTCTCAAAAATGCACAGACAGAACCTCCAAAAAATATTATTTTTTTCAACCAAACAAATAATATTTAGAGTCGGCGGATAAAATAAAAAAAAATAATTTAGAAATTAATTTTTTTTTCCTACTTTCCGGAAAATTACAGTAGGAGGGTTCGTAAATCAACTAATAAAAAAAGTCTGGCCTTAGTGTTCAATATGCGTTTGGCTTTTCAAACAGAAATGTTTTGCGTGTGAATTGGGGCTGTTTCAAATAGTCATGGCTCACAAATTGTGCCAAAATGAGAATTTTGAAAATGGGGGTACCACAATTCAAGTTAGCATCCATATGTACTGTTGAACATTTTGTCAATATCTTCACTGCCAAGGGTGCATGATAAGTCTGTCAATTTCGAGATGCAAAAAGAGTAGTCATGTGATTTTACTTTTTGAAGAAAATTAATAAAATGCAGGTGGCGTGTTAGAACTTTTGGCTAGTATACTTTAAAATCACCTGAAGATTATATATCATTGAGTTTTTAGCCATACAGGTATTTCAGTAGGTTCTCTATAGATTTATGAAGCGTCTGTTTTCCAGATTATTTATATTGACTAGGAAATGTGATATTTTTACTTGAAGGTGTCTTGAGGCCTTAGGTAAGAATTACTTACCATTTTTACCTTAAGGCCAAATAAAAAAATACCTGTGTTTAGGGCAGCTCGACCCTACCTAAATTTACTGGTGAAACCTAGAATTTTTTTTCAGGCTCTCTGGAAAAAATATATAATATTATGCATTTTGAAAGGCCTTTCAAAGTGCATAAAATTTTATTTTTTTTCCAGAAAAAAAAATAATTAAAAAAATATATGTGTGCCTACCATACCTAAAATTTTAGACCCGTTACTCGAAACACACTTATTTTTTTTTTTTGAAACTGAAGTAATGTTGAATATCTTGCCAAATTCAGTCTCAAAGACTAGATGTTGTGATATTTTTTTGGCGAAAATTCATCAAAAGACTGTAGATTAGAATGAATTCCTTGCCTTAAAGACTATTGAGTTGTGACATTTCTTTTTTAAAATCATGCAAAAATTGTTGGTTAGAGTAACTTTGCCATTATTTTTTATGCCTTACAATATTCTACACAATAACATGTCATGTTCATTCTTTGTTCAACAATCCTATTTCTAGCTCACCCGAGCCATTTGCTCATGAGCTATTGTGATCATTGGATGTCCGTCGTGTGTCGTCCGTCATCAACAATTGCTTCAAATGACATCTCCTAAACTACTGGCTGGATTTTGACGAAACTTGTTAGGAATGATCCTTATATGGTCCTCTTTAACAATTGTTCAAATGGGTCAGGTCCATTGCATATCTAGGTCACACAGGATAAAAATAGATTTTAAGATGAAAACTTTAAAAATCTTCTTCTCTGAAACCACAAGGCCTAGAGCTTTGATATTTGGTGTGTAGCATCATCGAGTGGACCTCTACCAAGTCTTTAAATTATCCCCCTTGGAGCAAAAATGGCCCCACTCCAGGGGTCACATGCTTTACATAGGCTTATATAGGGAAAACATGAAAAAATCTTCTTGTCTGAAACCATAAGGCCTAGAGCCTTGATATTTGGTATGTAGCATCACCTAGTAGACCTCATCCAAGTTTGTTCAAATTATCCCCCTGGGGCAAACAATTACCCTGTCCCTGGGGGTCACATGTTTTACATATGTTTATATCTATAGGGAAAAACATGGTAAAATCTTTTTGTCTGAAACCAATTCCTAGAGCCTTGATATTTGGTATGTAGCATGACCTAGTGGACCTCTACCAAGTTTGTTCAAATTATGCACCTGGGGCCAAAATTGGCCCTACCCTAGGTGTCACCAGGGACATGGCCAGCTTTCAACAGATACCTTCATGTAAGCTTTAATCAAAACTCAGGTGAGTCATTTAGGGCCTCTTGTTTAAAAGATGTAGATCAAGATCAGCTGGTTTCATATAATTTTATATTGGATTTTATATATAGGAGAAAACATTTACTCATTCTAAATGCAGTAGGACTAAAGTAAATTGAGAAATATTGGCCTTTTTCTATGCATTTTTAGCTCACCTGAGCCGAAGGCTCCGAGGTGAGCTATTAGTATACCAGTGACTCCGGCGTCCGTCGTCCGTCCGTCGTTCGTCCGTCCGTCAACATTTTCAAACATCTTCTCCTCTGAAACCACTGGGCCAATTGAACTCAAATTTCATATGGAGACTCCTTAGGATGGGGGAACAAAGGTTTGTTCAAATGGTTATGGTCACATGACCAAGATGGCCGCCATGCCCATATATGGTAAAAACCCTTTAAAAATCTTCTTCTCCAGAACCAGAAGGCCGATGACCTTGGGACTTGGTATGTAGCATTGGGGATGTGGGGCCTACCAAGTTTGTTCAAATGATGATCCTAGGTTGACCTTGACCTACTTAACGTCAAGGTCAAATTTGCTTCCTAATGCATTTAAATGGGGAAATTTTTGAAAAGTTGATTTTTTTAAAACTACTGAAGCCAATGTCATTATTCTCACTTGGTTTATTTAATCTTATGTGACAATGGCTAAAAACAAGTTCCAAAGGTCAAGGTTGACCTTTGACCTTTCAGCCAAGCCGCTCATATTGGAGTCCCATCAATATATTTAAACATAGTTTTCTCAGAAACCATTGGGCCAATTGAACTCAAATTTCATATGAGAACTCCTTACAAAAAGTTAGCCAAGATTCAAACAAATTGTTTAGGTCACTAGACCAAGATGGCCGACATGCCCATATATGGTAAAAACCCTTTAAAAATCTTCTTCTCCAGAACCAGAAGGCTGATGACCTTGGGACTTAGTATGTAACATTTTGGATGTTGGGCCTACCAAGTTTGTTCAAATGATGATCCTAGGTTGACCTTGACCTACTTAACATCAAGGTCAAATTTGCTTCCGATTGCATTTAAATGTCAAATTTCTGGAAAAGTTGATTTTTTGAATACTGTTGAAGCCAAAGTCATTATTCTCACTTGATATGTGAAACCTAATGAGACAATGGCTATAAATAAGTTTCAAGGTCAAGGCCACCACACCCATATATGTTAAAAACCCTTTAAATATCTTATTCTCTGGAACAAAAGGCCAATGGCCTTGGGACTTGGTATGTAGCATTGGGGATGTGGTCTCCACCAGGTTTGCACAAATGATGAATTTAGCTTGACCTACTTTATGGCAAGGTCAAATTTGATTCCTAATGTATTTTTATGGGAATAATCTTGAAATGTTCATTTTCTATGACTGTTTAAGCCACAATCATAATACTTATGAGAAATGTTTAACCCGATGAGACAATGGCTTTAAATAAGTACCAAATGTCAAGCTGACCTGTGACTTTTTATCCAATGCCACTCATTTGGACTGCCACATACCTATATAAACATTGGTTTCTCAGATATCACCGGGCTGTTTGATGGAGTATTCATTAGACTGTTTTTAGTCACTTGACCAAAATGGCTGCAACCCCCATATATGGTAAACCAAAATATGTTTTATTATAAGCTGTAGTTGACCTTGACCTATTTTAACATAGTTGAAGATGTCAGGTGAGCGCCTCAGGACCTTCAGGTCCTCTAGTCTTCTTTTGTACAGATTGTGCCATTTTAATCCTTACTAGATGGGTGAAAGTTTTCAGGATTATACCTGAATTCAGGATTTTGAGCCTGACTTTCCATAGAATAATAAGTTTTGCTATTTATATACAGTCTGTCTAAAGACAAACGACCATTAAAATTGAAATTGTGAATATATATAGGGGGCATACTGCAACTTTTAAGATTGATGCTTCAAAAGTTCAGGATTTTGGAAATTTTGAACTTTCACCCATGTTACAATGCTGGATGATTTTATGTACTACACTCCTCCCCCAATTTTTGTCCAATTAGCTCGCAGGATTCCAGTCATTTGCATGTTTTAAATGAGTGGAAAACAGTGCTGATCCAGATCAGCTTGCTTCTTAGAAGCCAGCTGATCATGATCTACACTATTTTCAAATTAAGGATATATCTAGGCTCAGCATGCTACAGTTTGATGTGTTTTATGTGATTTTTTATCATTCATATATGTGATGTTTGTTGCTATAAATATGTTTTTTTTAATTTGATGTTTGTTGCTATAAAAAGTTTTATAATTTGATGTTTGTTGGTATAAAGCGTTTTTAATTTGATGTTTGTTGGTATAAAACGTTTTTAATTTGATGTATGTTGGTATAAAAATTTAATGTTTTATAACTTGATGTTTGTTGGTATAAAGCGTTTTTAATTTGATGTTTGTTGCTATAAAAATGTTTTTAGATGTAATGTTTGTTGCTACATGTATAAAAATGTTTTTAAATTTTTAGTTTTTTAAATTTAATAACAGCAAATGTTTATATTATTTCTTTCTACCTCTGTAATATATTTTGATGTATGATATTTACATGGTTTTTAAATCCTTTCCTCTTGATACTGGTTGTAGGCTATGAACTATTTAACTTTTCATTTAAGGGGTAACATATGCATTTCTGCCACTGAAGATCGTTTTATCTTTGCAAACAGTGCAGAATCTGATTCTGATCAAAACTCCATAGTTCTGAGTACAAGAGGGTTTAACATCCCAGTGTGTGGCATTTCATCTTCACTGTTTGCCAAAGCACCCATGTAGGGTTTCCTGGTAGTATACAAAGGGTTATGGTGATTACTATTCAAAATTTTCATCTATTAGGAAGGTAAATCATTTGTTTAACCCTTTTCATTCTGATGGATTATCCCAAACATATTGATACAATGAGTATGGAAATGTTCCTGTTGTATTTTAGCGGTCATCAGTCAAAATTTCTATAAAATTAATATATTTCTGTCCTTGAATATTGTTTTTGCCTTAGCAAATAGTGCAGACCCTAATGAAATGCATCTTTATATTATGTGGCATTTCAACTCGTTCTTTACTGTATGTGCAGTCTGATCAGAGCCTTTGCTAGTCACTTGAATCTTCACTGACTGTTTAGCTTATTACTGACTGAACACCATTTGGTGTTTCTAAGCTTAAAAGAAGGCTGAATTGGTGTTTCTAAGCTTAAAAGAAGGCTGAACAGACTCATCTGAGTCTACACTAGTCAAAATGCCACAATGTTGGAACTTACATGTTGTGACTCAAGTATTGGACACCAAAATGTCTAATGTTTTCATCATCAATTGCAAGATTGGACATCTTTGCTTGAATTCATTTACTTTCACTTTATTATGTATGCATCGACAAGAGAGAACCTCTCTTGGGGATTTCCAGCAAAATATGACTGACAAGTCTACTCAGCAACAGAAACTACATGTAGCTAGAATATTGAAAATCAGCATGTAGATAATAGAGTCATTATACTTTCCATAAAATGAATTAAGAAGGTGCTGATCAGACTACGGGAATGGTAGGCTGGTCTGCACCTTTGTTGTTCTCATACAACAAAATCAGGTCTTCTCACGTCAAGAAGCATATCATTTGGACGTGCAATAGCAATTTTCATCAAAATATGTTTGTGTTCCTAAAACAGTTAATTGAATGTTATGTAATGGATGTCACTGGCCCCATCGTGACTTGAAACTCACACAAATAAATGAAGCATCCTGGCCTCAGGGTTATAGACGGATGGCTGAGAATGGGTTTGCTCCCCCCCCCCCCCCCTAGGGAATTTCGCAGACATATCCTATCTTGTAGAGAATTGAAAGCCGCATCTTTTAAGAGATGTTTGCACTCTGTGCTCCGGGGCGTTAGTCTGTAAGAGCCTGTAACATACGTTACTTTATAAAATTAAGAAAAAGTAATTTGAATGTTTGGGCTACAAATTAAAGACATTAAAATATTAATTTTTAAAAATCATTCATATAGTCTGCATACTGGATATCTCAACTGCATATAACAGCCGTTTGAACAAAATTGTGGCTTCCTAAGGTGTCATATGCGTTACATAAATCAGATAACCCATTAAAATTTGCAAGTGTGGCTAACATCATTTACATTCACAATCTCTCTGTGTGTTTTGCAAAATGTTTTTAACCATGTCTGACTAGCTTATGCAATTGGCTAATAGAAAAATTAAAGTTTGTTTCCCTATCTTAAATATTTTAACTGTAATAAGCAATTTACCAACCCTACCCCTACTCAGTTTTAAGGTGAAAAGTTTGGTATTAAAACTAAAGTAAAAATAGTTAAAAATATTTGCAGTTGATGAATATGTTTCATTGTTTGGCATTTATTTGCTTATATGAAAAGACTCATAAATCTGCAAGTTTGTTGCAAAATTTTTAATATCAGAGGCTGTAACATATGTTACCTAATGTAATAAATGGGCAAGCTCATTGTCTGTACGTAAGATATACCTAAAAATGTTTTAATCTCCTCGAGGGAATTTTGCAGACATATTCCTTCTTAAAGAACAACTCAAGCTGCATCGAATAAGGGGTGTTTGCACTCTCTAAGTTGGGGCGTTCGTCTGAAACAGCATGTTACATGCGTTACTATATCATATAAATGAAATGTAGTTTGAAAGTTTGAGCTAAATTTGTGAAAAAACTCTCAGCTGCTGGATATCTTACATTGTTTATGAATTTTAAGCTGGCTCGTATGATAAAGACTTATAGATCTGCTAGTTGTCACCAAGTTTTAAAGATCAGAGAGTGTTACATATGTTAGCGTGATAAGTAAAATCATCAAACAGTATTTTGACATAAAGCTGAGTAAGGGCCTGCTTTATCCTAATCCCCTTTGGAATTCTGCAGACATATTACATCCTATGTAACCCTTCAAGGTGCATTTAATAAGAAATGTTTGAACTCTGTTAGTCGGGGCATTAGCCTGTAACAGCTGGTTACATATGTTACTATATCAATTTGAGAATAAGAAATTAGAATGTTTGAGCTACAGAAAGAAGACATTAAAATTATATAATAAATTGGCATTCTTATAGTCTGCATACTGTATGTCTTTACTACATATGGAAGCTGTTTAACATTTATATGGCTAACTGTGGTGTTATGTGCGTTACATGAACCTAATTATAATTTAAAAACCATAATTGTGGCTATCATCATTTAGTTAAACAACTACTATGACTTGGTTTCAAACTGTTTTATTAGATTTTACAAACATATTCTCAATTGATGAATAGGAAAAACCAAGTTTGCTTTTCTATCTTAAATATATTGGCTTATAGGAGCTAATACACAGCCCTACTCCCAGTTTTACTGAGAAGCAAATTTTGTTATTACCGTTTAAGTAAAACACATGAAAGCGATTGCAGCGTGTTTCTTAGTCTGTCTTGCTCATATATCTGCAAGATGTCATTAAGTTTAAGATCAGGACACTTAATGTGTACTTAAAAGTCTTTGGTGAAAACACTAGAAATTATATTCATTTCTGATTATCAAGCCCATAGACTGTTGTTACAGATGTTATCAATGACCTTTTGGACACATTTCCTAATACTGTGCATATAATGCTAAATATAGAGCCACAAATTGAAAAGATTGTTTTACATTTGTACAAGACAATACAATAAATGAAATGGTCCAAACTAATTCTCATCGATTTAACACTCATGTTAAACGTTTGTCATTGTCTGCTTCTGTGGTAATCATTATTATCACACACCTTCTTGCAACTAGTAGAATCATCACACAATATTTCAATCATTTACTGTTATACAGTTTTACCACCAGTCCACTCAAATTTGATGAGCCATTATCAACTTTCCAATTTTGCCATTCATGGCTTGGAACATTCGGAAACTGATATGAATTCCTAATAGTTGGCTCTTTGAGTATGTGTTTCAAGTGATACTCTGCAAGTAGGAGACAGACTAAAGCTTTCCAAGGAGGAAAACTATGCCATTAAAAGCAATGAGTACCTGGACTGATGTACCTTGACATATCTGTGATAAAGAATCATATCTTAGCTGGATAACATTTATAAATGAAGCCTTTCCATACATGCAACAAACATATTTTCATCTAATAATGTATCTGCACTTATTATCTTTCCCCAAGCATTCAAAAACTTATTTGAAGTCTTAGTACTTCTGAAGTGCTGAAACCGAGGTAACTCTTTCCCTTCAGATAAACAAACTAGATGTATCATAGCAGGTAAAGCAATGAAATGCAGGATGAATAGAGCGCAAATTAGACCCTTTCACTTCAATGATTCTCTAAGCTTCTAAGATAAGAGCGCTTATTAAATGATGTAACATATATAACTCGTCATAATAAATGAGTAAGGGCATTGTCGTGACATCCTTTTTGATTACACAGTCAGAGGCAAGCATTTTCAATTTCAGTGTTTTCAATGGATCTTGAAATGGGGCAACCTTATCAACTTGTTTACTCTGTATAAATCTTCCATAGAGCATAATATAGAACTACTGATTATCCTATTCTATTCATAGTCCACTTTCCTTAGCTAATGATATGGCTGCAAAAACTGAGAAATCAAAGGTTTTACATTATTTTAAGGCTTGCTTCAATGTACTGACATCAAAAAACAACCAGCTGCAAACATAATTGATGGCAATGTCCAACTTCGTGTTCTTTCTCATATCAAGGTGTAACAGAAATTGTTTCAGACGGTCTACCAAACCCATCAAGAGTCAACATTGTAACTAAAGAAAACTTATAAAGTTCTTTGGGCGCAGCAAAATACTATTGATCTAAGACCTGAGGACTTTAAAAGCACCAAAGGACTGAAAAGGTTCCATGGCAAATGATGCAAAAAAGCAGCCTATCAAATTTCTGTTTGACCAATGTCAGCAATCTTAAAGTATTTTTAGAGATACACGGTAGAGACATAGCTTTTGCAAAATCAGAGCAAAGTTATTATTTGACTAGCACGGATGCAGAGGCAGCTGCAGTAAGATTGCTCTTGCCATTTCACAGGAAGAGACATATACCAGAGTCATACTCCATTGTATGCAAATATTATGTGAAATGGCATTAAACCCATATTTAATCAGGTGTTTGATCCCATGACACTGACATGCTGTTTCTGCTTTTGAAGAATGCTAAGGATTCAAGTTATAGCTGAGTCAATTAGTTTGAGGCTGGCACTGGCCACACATACAAAGAAAATTAAGTCTTTTGATGGCATAAAGGGAGGATCATACGAAATGCTTATAAGTGATGTTTGTCACAGTTACCAATTTTAAAAAGTAATCTTAATTAATGTAACACATATAACACCATAGGAAGCTGTATATTTGTTAAAAAACACTTTCTTATATATCAAAGGTATTCAGCATGCAAACTACATGAATAGTTTAAATAAATAGATAGCTTTATGTCTTCTTTCTGTTTCTCAGACTTTCAATTCATTTATTCTTAAATTTATGGTAACATACGTAACATACCATTACAGGCTAACCCCCTGGTTAATAGAGTGCAAACATCTCTTATTTGGTGCAGCTTGAATAGTTCTTTAAGGTAGGATATGTCTGCACAATTCCCAAAGGGTTGGAGAGGAAGAGGATTGTACTCCGTTTGCAGTCCTAATACTATGCTATGATTCTACTGGTTGTGATGAAATGGATGATTATTTTGCAATAGAAGCAGACACAATGATATAAATTGTGAGGGTGACTTGAATAAAGATTGTTTTTGAATAATTATATTTAATAGGAATATTTATTAAATTGTGTCAATTAAATGAGAACTATTACTTTCTAATTATACATCTATATGTTTTAATATTATAGGCATTAGGTAATATGTGATAAAAAGATTATATATAACATCTGTAACACAATTCCATGGGCTTGTTACCAGCAATGACTATAATTACTAAAACTAAGACACCAGAGGCTAGAGATTAATTGGAAAACATGTGAAAATAGTTTTTTTCTGAAATATAATCTCTTACTTCCAAGACAATTTCCTTGCTCATTCATTATGCCATGTAGCATACGTTACATACTTTGATGAGTGCTCTGATCCTGATGCCAAACTTGCAAATGTATGGTTCTTTATTGCATTAGTAAGACAGTGCCAAAAATGTAAGATAGCCACGAGCGTCAAACTTTTTTTATAAATTTTTCTTCAATAATAATTCCCAAAATTAGATACTTAAAATTGGGGGTAGGGTTGTTTAATAGCTCATATAAAACAATGTATTTGAGATAGAAAAGCAAACTTTATTTTTTCTATTAGATGAATCAGTATTTTAGCAAACTAAGATTAAAAACATTTGTAAAAATGCACAAATCGATCTTAAAATTAAATGATGTTAGTCACGATTTCAACTTTCAAAGGGAAATTTAATCTATGTAACGCATATAACACCATTGAAGGCTGTATTTTTGTTTAAAATGCTGCTTTTATGTAGCTTAGGCATCCAGCTTGCAAACTACATAAGAAATTTGCATAATTAGATGGTTTAATGTCTTCTTTCTGTAGCTCAAACTTTCATTTTGATTTTTTCCTTAGTTTGTTACAGTAACATATGTTACGGGCTGTGAGAGACTAACGCCCCGGAGCACAGAGTGCAAACATCTCTTAAAAGATGCGGCTTGAAATTCTCTTCAAGATAGGATATGTCTGCAAAATTCCCTAGTGGGGGGGGGGGAGCAGGACCTTTTTTAGCTCGAAGTCTATTATAAAACTTTCTGTATATTCATCTCAACTTAGCATGAAATTTCAACTGCACATTAAACCTAAAATGCTGAAAATATATTTCTTGCTTTAAAACTCCTGCTGATAAATGTTAAAATATTAAAGCTCTTATATGTTGAATTTATCCTGCTGATAAATGTTAAAGTATTAAAACTCAATATGTTGTATTTATCCTGCTGATAAATGTTAAAATATTAAAATTCTAATATGTTGTTTTTATCCTGCTGATAAATGTTAAAATGCCAACAAAAGTTGGCATTTTAAAATTTATGAGCAGGATTAATGTCATGTTCTGCAGCTCAGTTCAGTTTAAGCATGGAAAAGTTTTATAATCTTGTGGCCAGTTCTGTCTACTACAGCCAAAATGATCAGGTGGCTATAAAAATGGCAGACATTATTAGGACTTTCTTTCGATTAAAATCCATCTTTAAAATAAGCACATGTAAAAATCATCCAGAGAAAGGGTTTCATAAACTATAACCATTCCTCTATACATTTTCATTAACATTACACAATTCACAGTATTTTGATTTTCAAGCAACTATGGGGCAAAGTATTTTTTTTATGCCTGTGGTAGTTTCCATTTCAAATCAGTTGCACACGATTAGTAAAGTCAGGTTCAAGACAAACCATGTAATTGGAAAAAAGATTGATAAAATCATATTTCAAGGCACAGGCAATAAGGTTGATTTGTTGGCACATAAACTGATTCTAGAATCTGTGTTGAAGTTGAAAAATGCCATTTTCTTCATTACAAATCATTTTAAACTGTCAAGCAAAATGTCCCCTTAATACCGATATCATTGTCGAAAAGTTGAATAAAAGTCTCATCGAATAGCATTGCCCGTTTTTTAAATTTTGCTGTCAAAATTAGGAGACAGAAAGTTTAATCCAGCTGGTATATATGCGATGAAGGAGCTGAATTGGTGGCCGTGTTCCATAGAAAGTCAGCCTCAAAATACTGATTTGGGCAGATTATAACAGCTTCTCTGACTTTTTCCAGCTTATCTAAAGACAATTGATCATCTAAATTGGAAATAATTGATCATTTGTTAGCATACTACAAGTTTAAAGATTTGAATTTCAAAAGTTATAGAGGATTTTTGAAATTTTGAACTTTCACCCATGTTTAAGTTCAAAACTGCACCAGTAGGGTTAATTAACTTTACATTTTGTGATCTGCTTTATGAAAATGCACAGTATTTCTTCAGATATAACACTTGGATGTGGGAATTGCCGATCATCTGTAGGTGTATTTTATAGATCTTGGATTGCTCGGAGTGTTTTGGAAAATATGTTTTTTTCTATGCCGCTGGTATATATCATTTTTGCATCATTGTGTGTTTTTATATATGCATGCATCTTTTTGTGTTTTAATTGTGCCTTTCAATTGTGTTAACCCTTAAAGGGCCAATCATGACTGCAGCAGACAACAAATTTTACAACATCTTTCCTAATTTTCGACAAAAACAAGGTGTGATATTTCAAGAAATATCATCCCTTATTTGTTTTTTTTGAAAAAGCAGCAAAATTTGAAATTGTTGTCTGCTGCAAATTATAGGTGGAGCTTTATGGGTAAAGTAGAAGCAAACAGAGCTTGTTTAACTCTTTACTCCCTAATAACGCCTTTTGACGCCTTTGAAATACCATATATTTGAAAATATTATGGGAAATGGAGCATTTGCTCTTTTTGAGCAAATGCTCCATTTTCCATAATATTTTCATAAGTATTCAAATCTTAACTTAATGTTTTCTTAAATTTTTTCAATGTTGTCTAAAAATATAAAATGATGTCATGATCTGAAAATAGCCTAAGGAGTAAAGGGTTAATCTTGGTCTTTACTCTAGTCTACTGCGGTGCAGCTTAGATTAGGCACCATGCAGTTAAATATTGATGGTTAGACTGGCCCCAGTCCTTAAATCAATTTTTCCTCAATGTGTAATATCATATACTTGTAGCTAGTCTTACTCTGATGGCTCTGTTTTAAGTTGATTGGTAAGGTACGAGTTGAACCAGTCCTTAAAACATAGCCATCAGAGTAAAATTAGCTACAAGTATATGATATATGACACATTGAGGGAAAATTGTTTTAAGGACTGGAGCCAGTCTAATTGGTGGTGTACACATATACCTAGGTCTGACTTCACAAAAAAACATATTCTGCAGTGCTCATTAGAAGTATACCCATGAGATGTTTTGAATGAGTACACACAACATGTTTGTGGAGAAATTACTGGCGATGACCCACCTGAATTAATTTGTTTATCAACCATTATAACCATACAGTAAAACGGCCACTCTCAAAAAGACCAAAACTTGGTTTTTCAAGACCAATTATCGCTTAATGCAGGTCAAAAGTATTGCAGAATGCTCCAAGAGAGCATTCTGCAATACTTTCGACCTTCATTAAGCTCCCATTTGTCGTTAAGACCATTCTTTTTTACTTTTTGAGTGGTCGTTTTAGACAGATTTTACTGTACATGTATATGCTCCAGAATATATATTTTCTAAAACCATCACTGTAATTGGTTTATTTTTTGATTGATTTGATGCTTTACGTCTCATCAACAATCTTTCAATTATAAAGGGACGGATCTTCCTGGGTTGAACCAGTACTAAGCTAGGATTAATGTTCTTGCTAAAGGACACAACACAGTGGCGCCACGTTTTTGGTATAACTTAGTCAATAAGTAGTATACTGACTCAAAAAATGACATATTTTTTTCAGAATTCTTTAATCTCTTTTGAGCGTATAAATCCAGACCAGTAGGCTTCTGATGGATCCAGCTGATCGGGATCCACAATGTTTTTCATCCACACAATTAATATTCATATTTAGCAAACACATTTTGTATTGAGCATCTGCACTCGGACCCAGTATTTTGGGTCCGAGATCTGCAGAATAGTACTTTTGTATCATTACTTTTTTGTGTCAGTATATTACATAATGGATCCATTCCAGTTACTGAACATGGTACTGGGCCTCATAGCGCTATGGGTAGCAAGTCTGATTGCAGATCCAGGGGTTGTGAGTTTTATCCCGTCTAGGTCCCATTCTTTATTGTTCATGAAATATTTTCTATAGCCATTCTCCTCCTTCCACTAATTGAAGAATGGCTGCTGTTAGTTACAAGTATGTGCACGAAGTACTGGTCAGCCGCCCATGAAAAAAAGATGTTAGGTTGGCTGCCCATTTTCAACATCTCTTGGCCGTTAAACAGCAAACCAAACAAAAACATAATAGGGGCTTTTTCAGGAGAAAACCTGTGCTAAAAAGTATGTGCACGAAGTACTGGTTAGCCGCCCATGAAAAAATGATGTGCCCATTTCAACATCACTTGGACGTTAAACAGCAAGCCAAACAAACAAAAAAACATGAACGTGGCCTTATAATAGGGGCCTTTTCAGGAGAAAACCTGTGCTATGGGTTTTCAACTATGTAAGGCTTAAGACAGCCTGCTCAGCAACATGAACAGGATTAGCTAGAATTCTTAATTATTTCAGGTAGTAAGTTTACCCATATAAGCCTTGGGTGTCCTTTTTGTTGGACATAGGCAAACATAATGTTCTATTGAAATTTGAATAAAAATGTAAAATACCACCAAAAACCCTTGAACGGATATGGACTGGTCCAATTGATAGCTGGGAAATTTCATTAGGCTAAAACGGGTTAATTATAATACTTTCTAGAAAGCAAATAAAATTTCAATTTCACTTCAATGAGACGACATGCAGAGCAAGGTTTCAGTCGCCTTGCTCCAAGGTTACATTACCAATGAAATTGGTAGCAAACGCAGGAAAACAAGAGAAAAACTTACTGACGTCCAAACAACAATGTTAGTAGTAGAAGCAAGGTTCCTTGCATGACTTGCACTCATCTGCGCATATATTTAGCTAGCTTCATGAAGAGCCCATATGTAAACATCAAGGAGCGATTTCACATTCTAAGCCTCACTGCTTAACAATTTTAGATCAAATTCATACAAAACAATATAAAAAAAACAAGTGAATACATGAATGACCAGATAATGCCACAATGGCCATCCTATGACACGACTATAGGAATATGAAGAGACATTAGATCACAGACAAAGACAGACGCATCAGAGTAATTACTTCCTCGGTCAGATGAAAACAAAACTAGAAGGGATACTAGGAACTGTACAACTCACACACATAAAAGCAACAGCAAACAATGAAACAGCAACAACAGAATCTACCAAAGCATATTTTATCAGGCACTACAAACGGGCTACCAAATGGGCTACAAACATAAAATTGGTTATCTCTCACATTAAACGAGGATGTGGCTGCATGGGAACCCGGGCATGGGAATGTTACGAGCAATTGTTTGTAGTTTTCCCGCACTATATACCCGTATCCTTATACCCCCAAAATAAGTAATCATGACCAGGAAAAGCTGCACCCACAGATGATAGACCAACCCAACGGCACCCAGAGGAAGTTAAACAAGAAAAAAGAGCCTCAGCGCGAGAAAATCTGTCTTCGGGGTTAAATGTTTTACATAGGCTTATATTTATATAGGGAAAAAATGACAAAATTCTTGTATGAAACCACAAGGCCTAGAGCTTTAATATTTGGTATTTAACATGAACAAGTGAACCTCTACCAAGTTTGTTCAAATTATACCCCTGGGGCCAAAAATGGCCCTGCCCCAGAGGTCAATGTTTTACATAGGCTTATATAGTGAATAACATGGGACATTCTTCTTGTCTGAAACCATAAGGCTATAGAGCCTTGATGTTTGGTATGTAGCATGGCCTAGTGGACCTCTACCAAGTTTGCTCAAATTAAGCCCCTGAGGCCAAAAATGGCCCACACAGAGTGTCACATGTTTTACATAGGCTTATATAGTGAATAACATGGAACAATCTTCTTGTCTGAAACCATAAGGCCTAGAGCCTTGGTATTTTGTTTGTAGCATGACCTAGTGGACCTCTACCAAGTTTATTCAAATTATGCACCTGTGGCCAAATTTTCCCCATCCCAGGCTTCACCAGGGACATGGCCAGCTTTCAACAGATACCTATATCTAAGCTTTAAACAAAACTAAGGTGAGCGATTTAGGGCCACTTGACCCTCTTGTTTAAAGCACGAACGGCGATGTAGATATCAAATTAAAATACACCCATCGCTTTCCTCAATTTTAACACATATCAAACCATCATTTCAGCAGATATTTTATAACTTTAAATCATTTGTTCTATCATTTATTGATCTTTATTTTCCGTGCTAAACTTTTGTTGAGTAGCATAGAGAGCCACATGGTAGAATGGCTTTCATGCCAAATGTATCACCCTCTTGAAATATAGTATAGTATAGTAAATAAAATATGAAGGAGCTTCAGACTTGGCCAGTTGAAAGAAGATAATGAAAAGATTACCTGGTGAAAATTGTAAAAAAGTTATTTTTTTCGAGATATTGCCCTTTTAAAATTTGGGCGTTGAAAATTTGTAATTAATTAATTTATATTCTGTTTATACAATATTTTAAGAGGGCGATACATTTGGCATGGACGCCATTCTACCATGTGGCCCTCTGAACACAAAACATACAAAACAAACTATATGCATATATACACCAATAGAGAATATACAAAAACAGTGCAAAAGTTTATCGCTTCTCGAAAACAGCTAGTAACCTCAAATTTGGTCTGCTGTTTGAAATTACCTGGTGAAATATAAAAAGTCATTTTTTTAACCGATTGCCTTTGCAAATTTGGACACTGAAAACTTGTAATTAAAATATCTTGAATACTTTTACAGCTAGTAGCCTCAAATTTGGTCAGCTGATAGAGGATGATGAGTAGGTTACCTGGTGATTTTTAATTATTTTTTTTAGTTATTGCCCTTTGCAGATTTGGACATTGAAAACTTGTAATCAAGCTATTTCGAAAATAAATATAGCTTGGAGCTTCAAACTTGGTCAGCTGATAGAGGATGATGAGTTACCTGGTGAATTGTTTTAAGTTATTTTATTTTTTGAGTTATTGCCCTATGCAAATGACATTGAAAACTTGTTGTCCAGGTATCTAAACTATTATTATGGCCGGGAGCTTCTAATTTGGTCAGTGGATGACCATTCGTATCGACAAGCTAATGGTTTGGGGCACAACGTTTCGTGGAAAAAAAAACACTTTCTAATTAGTTTACAGTCGAATCTCGTTAATTCAAATTCCCCAGGACTAGATTTTACTAAGAGTTAATATTTTTCAATTTTGGTTGAAATAGTATTTCCCGATACTTTTTTTATCGTCCCTCGTAGGCTATTTTGTGGCAGTAGGCAAATTTTGACCACGGTCAGGAAGAGGGCAAGCTTCTGCGTCGTTTGAACACGTACAGATTCTATCTTGGCAACAGCGAATGACAAATATGCTAATCAGACTGCGTACACGTAGATGCGCTGGCTGATCTACGTCTAAGTTGTTCACACTGACAAAAAGAGTTTAGAGTAGCGATTAATGGCCTTATTTCATAATGATTAGCGATTTAAAAACAACAACCTTATTTTAAACAATTTGATTTAGCAATTTTAGTGAGCTAAATTTAAGACAAAATTTCGAGATTTTTTTAATTTTTTTTGAAAATGTCTTTAAGGAGTAGTGATAAAGGAGAATATATTTTAACATTAACGATTTTGGGACCCCTGTCAAATACAGACTCTTAGTCACGCCGCCCCTGTGAAATAGTCTAGAACCATTCTAGAAAAGTTCTTCTCTGGAACTGTTCTAGATATGTTCTAGAATGTTTATGTGACAGATGTAGAACGTTAAATGGGACAATTTTTTGTTCTTCAATTGTACTAGCCAAGGTAAAAAGATTTGTTCTAGAAAAGTTCCAGAAAACTTATAAAGGTTTTCCTAGAACATTTCTAGAACAAATCAAGTTTGTTCTAGATCAGTTCCAGAACAAATCTATAGAACTTTTATGGAACAATAGTACAACACCCCTAAAATATCCCATTTAACGTTCTATAAAATTTCTCTGAATTGTTGTAGAGCATCTTTAGAATGGTTCCAGAACAATTCCAGAAATGTTCTAACGGTTTGTTCTAGAACTGTTCTAGAATTAACCTAATTTTGTTCTAGAACTGAATTGGAACACACCTTTAGAAATTTTCTGGAACAATTGTGGAACGCCCTTCAAAAAATGTCCCATTTAACGTTCTATAAATGTCTCTGAATTATTCTAGAACATTTTTGAGTGGTTCCAGAACAATTCCAGAAATTTCTAATAGTTTGACGGGAATGTTCTAAAACTGTTCTAGAATAAACCTTCGTTTGTTATGAAAGTGATCCTGAACAAACCTTTTGAATTTTTTGAAACAACTGTAGAACACCTCTTCAAAAATATCCCATAAAGTGTTCTATAAATGCCCATTTAATGGCCATGGTCAGGAATGCCATTGAGCAGAAGGCACATTTCCCTAGCCCAAGTAGATCATTTGGAAATATGATTCAATGTAATGCCAATTTTATATATCTGTAATACTGTTAACATGGGGTTAAACACTCAAAAA
The DNA here is from genome assembly GCA_964019695.1 of Loripinus fragilis. NCBI lineage: Eukaryota > Metazoa > Mollusca > Bivalvia > Lucinida > Lucinidae > Loripinus > Loripinus fragilis. The sequence continues at coordinate 191,830 of CAXHUL010000034.1, read as the reverse complement.
GTAATCCCAAAGTGTCGGTCATGCTCATGCAGGTGACACAATAAATAAATTGAAGAAGAATTATTATTGAGGAAACATAACAGAGGCCCTAAGTTGGCCTAAATGATGTCAGTTATTGCCGTCCTGTTACCACTCACATTTCAAAACATTGTCATGCATTTCAGGTTGAAAAACCTGCAACCACAGCAACAATTAACATTAATTTCCTTAGAAACTGTGTCTCATGCCTACTCACTGTCCTAGGCGATAATACTATCATATTTGCCGTCAAGACACTGCCGCACAAGTGCTTTTTGTGGAGCCTTCATAATCCCTCCAATTCTGGCAGCCATGTTTTTCCCATCATCCTTCTGGTTATGACATGCTCGTTCTAGAAATGTTCTAGATCATTTTCTAACTTTTGTAGAACTTGATGGTTCAGTGAATTTCAGTAAAATATTTTCTTCAAAATATCAGTGAATTGAAAAATAAATAATTCATTGCAAAACTGTTACATTGCATTCTAAGCAAACTTAACGGATGTTAACCGCTCTATCCCTGTTTATAAAAAGCCATGCCATCTTCTCGTAATGGTAACAAATCACCCTGTTACCCCACCCATTTCAAAACATGTTGTCTTACGTTTGCTAAAAACAATCACACAGCAATCCCAGCAATAATCAACATTGAAACCCTTAGAGAAACTGTTTCTTAGGTCTAATCACTGCCTAAGGCAATACTACTATCATGTTTGCCATCTAGACATTGCCAAACAATGTTTTGGAGAGCCTCCATATTATCCCGTCAATTCTGGCAGCCATGTTTTCCCCACCATCCATCTGGTTATGTCATGCTTGTTCTTTAACTGTTCTAAAATGTTCTAGATTTTTTTAGAATATTTCTAGAACTTGCTGGTTCTATAAAAGTACTAAATAAAATCTAGAACTTAATTTGAATAGTAAATATAAAAAAAATCTTTAACATATTTTGCCCTTGAGAAGTTCCAAAAATGGTCTAGAATTATTAGTATATTTGTAGAATTATCTAAGTTCTTAAAAGTAAGACAAATGTTCTAGAGCTTAATTTGAATCATTTTCTAAAAGTTTCTTTCAATTTATTTTGTCCTAGAAGAGTTCTAAAATGTGCTAGAATATAATTAGAACATTTGTAGAACTTATCGGTTCTTGATTTTTTCTAAAATGTTCTAGACTATTTCAAGAACACTTTTAGAATAAAAACAAGTTCTAGAATGTGTTCGATTTGTTCTAGAACAATTCTAGAACAGTTGTAGAACAAGAGTTCTAGAACAAGCGTATTTACCTGGTTTAGAATAGTTCTAGAACAGTACTAAATATTCTAGAACAGTTCTAGATCACCTCCAACTTTTAGAACAAAATTTCGCGGGGGGGGGGGGGGGGGGGGGGGGCTGTAGTTTTGATGAAAATCAAGGCTCTGAGCATCAATGTCGCCTAGGTGTGTGAACTCATTAGGTGGTATTTAGTTTACCCAGAGACCTATACGTCACTGGTTCACCTCAGCAAGTTCGTTGTGGCGACATCTTTGCCTCGTACCCAATATTTGCTTATGGAAATGAAAAGTTTCTGGGAACTGTGGCACACTTAATAACACAATAAACTCTTATGCGGTTTCTGTGAAAAATATAATAATAATAATAATAATAATAATAATAATAATAATAATAATAATAATAATAATAATTATTTAATGTTTCTTACCAACATTTAGTGCACACCAAAATTCAAGATGGTGGGTGAAGGCGTTTTTCTAGTTTTGAGTATTTTAAAAACTATTTTGACGCAGTTCAACTAATATTTTGAACGAAAAAATATGCCCAGCCGTTTCATAGTACTATAGTTAAATCATCAATTTTGTTGGAACTGCGAAAACAAACGAATTCAAAGCAAAAACAGATACTGAATTTCTGTGACAGTGGTTTATGTTGTGGGTGGGGTACTTGCACCCAAAGTGAAGCATCAATTAATTTTGGTAGATTTTTGGCTGCTTTCTTTAAGATCTAGGCAATATTCCATTATCTTCCCGGTGGGGAAGATTCTTTACAGACTTCAACAAAAATACGTACAATAGACTTTTTAATAGCGATTCATCTATCTGGGCCCAGGGGGGGTACTCTAGCTGATATTTTCATACATACGTAGGCTCGGTCCATTTTTTGGGTTCAAAATTTTGAATTTCGATATTTTTTTGGGTTTTCAGAAAAATAAATATTTTTTTGGGCATGAAAATTTTGTGGATATTTTTTTGGGGTCATCACAAAATTGGACTATATTTAGAGGTCATTACTATGCATTTTAAGGTCTTTTCTTAAGGTCAAGGTACAGAACTTTGGATATTTTTTGGGGTTGCTAAAATTTCAAATATTTTTTTGGGGTGCTTGAAATTGAAGGGCAGATGCTGGGTCCGAGCCTACGTATGCAGAAAAAATGAGAGTACCCCCCCTGGGGATCTGGATCACTAGACGCTTGATTCCAAAAATAGTATAATGTGTTTCCTACTAAATTAATATACGTCCCATCATCCAGTGACCTATATAAGATAATCCGAGCCTTCTCTGATGTTTAAGTGGCTTTTCCTTATTTTGATATTTGCCACTAACGACGGTTGTGGCAAATATCAAAATTAAGAAAAGCCACTAAAACGTCAGAGAAAGCTCGGACTATATATAAGAGTGACTAGAAACTCCAAGGATATACCAATACTCAACTCAAATTGCTCTGTCGTGCTTCTTACACAGGTAAATGAGGGGGAATCGATATAATTTATCTACACGATTTGCCTTTATCACGGTTTTGCAATACACAGCGTAATTTCTCTATTGTTTACCAAAACTTTTTACACCTTTACAAACACCGAAATAGTATAATTACGATGAATAATGAATCACAAGGCATCTTAGTCTATGAAAACTGTTAAATAGAGACACAGACATAGCTGTGTTTAAAGCTTTATTCGTCGCAGTGAAACAAATATTTTCGAAGCCAATTTTGACGAATTCCGCAAAATTCATAAAATCAGCCGATGTTTACACGATCATAACTCCATAGGATTAGTCGTAACATTGCAGAAACATATCATTTATAAATATTTCATATATCTTTTTTTGATTGCTATAAACAAAATGTAGCAATGAGCAATATTTATTACGAAGAACGCTCTTCAATGTACCTATAAATGCAGTGATTTCTCAACCTGCATCGCCATTTTGTCTGTATACGATGAAAGGCGCGCCAGGTTTAAGTCACGTGATATCAGTCCCGACATACCTATGTGGCTGAAAAATGGAGTGTCTAGTCACTCTTATATAGGTCACTGCATCATCGCAAGAGGAGCGATGAACAATGCGATTTATTCCGTTTATGACACAATTTTATAGTGACCATGCTCTAGAAATAAAAAAAAGTAAATAATACATTGGCACAAATCAGATTCATTGGAGACAACCCCTTAGCAACTATGAGATTTATTCCGTAAATATCCTGCATGTTGAGATATGTAGGCCTAATGCGAGCAATGCGATTCATTCCGTAAATGTTTGCAGAATTGTGGCACTTGAATGGGGAATCAGTTAAATATGAGACTACCCGGTTATAACATTTTTCACAACGTGCATGGCACATAAGTTTGACGAAATCTGTCGCCGCTATGTATATAATTCTGTTATTTTCCCTGGGGAAGATAACAGGATTATATATAGAGCGGCGAAAGAAGTTTTGTGGCCACCACACAATATGAAAATATTTCTAGAAAAACAATGAAAACATGGAAAAGAAAACTGCTGAATATTAAGTTTCAAACTTTTCCATCGCTATATATATAGCGGCAACAGATTCTGTCAACCTTATATGCCATGCAAGGGAAGTTTTCCCGGGAAGAGGGTTTTCTTTGGGGGCCTCTGTTGCAGAGAAATGGGGCTGGGAAATCTTTTGGGGCAAGTGTCTTAAAATAACAAGACTTTCTGATTTTTTGCATGGAATTGTCTTCCCTTGCATGGCACATAAGTTTGACGAAATCTGTCGTCGCTATATACATAATCCCGTTATCTTTCTCGGGGAAGATAACGGGATTATATATATAGCAGCGAAAGAAGTTTTGTCACAGGCAACCACACAATATGAAGATATTTCTAGAAAACAATGAAATCATGAAAAAGTAAACTTTTAGACACTAGTTGCTGAATATTAAGTTTCAAACTTTTCCATCGCTATATATATAATCCTGTTATCTTCCCCGGGGAAGATAAAGGGATTATATATATAGCGGTGACAGATTCTGTCAGACTTATATGCCATGCAAGGGAAGTTTTCCCGGGAAGAGGGTTTTCTTCGGGGGCCTCTGTTGCAGAAAAATGGGGCTTGGAAATCTTTTGGGGCAAGTGTCTTAAAATATGAAGACTTTCTGATTTTTTGCATGGAATTGTCTTCCCCGGGGAAGTTAATTATGCAGCAAATGCTTATTCATTAACGCGAAAGTATCTTCCCAAGGGAAGATAATTATACAGGATATATCTATCAGAAAATCTCGTTATTTTAAGACACTTGCCCCAAAAGATTTCCAAGCCCCATTTCTCTGCAATAGGTGCCCCCGAAGAAAACCCCCTTCCCGGGAATACTTCCCTTGCATGGCACATAAGTTTGACAAAATCTGTTGTCCCTATATATATAATTCTGTTATCTTCCCCGGGGAAGATAACGGGACTATATATATTGCGGTGAAACAAGTTTTGTTGCGACCAGCCAATCACACAATATGAATATATGTTTAGAAAGCAATAAAATCACGATGAAGAAAAACATAGACTTTATAGTTCCTAAATATTTCAAACATTTCCATCGCTATATGTATAATCCCGTTATCTTCCCCGGGGAAGATAACGGGATTATATATATAGCGACGGCAGATTCTGTCAAACTTATATGCCATGCAAGGGTAGTCTTCCAGGAAGAGGGTTTCTTCAGGGGGGCTTTATTGCAGAGAAATGGGGCTTGGAAATCTTTGGGGCAAGTGTCTTAAATAACTAGATTTTGTAATCTAATTTTTCCTTAGAATTATCTTCCTTTCATGGCAGTGAATAACTACTTGCTTTGTAATTAGCGTCCCCAGGGAAGATATTGGGACAGATGAAACCAACGGAATAAATCTCATTTGCATGTAACTGCATTCATCATCTTACCTTTACATATAGGCCTATGCCAATTCTCTTCCTGCATTGTGGCATGCAATTTTTTCCGTGTATGGCGAATCTTTGGTGATGCGTCAATATCAGGATAAATCGCTTTTCAGTAATAGCATGTTTACAACAAATTACAATATTTCCATTTTTTCAGCACAAAAGTCCAATTGAAAGCATTTACGGAATGAATCGCATTTCCCACTACGTAACTGCATAAGGTAAGCTAAATATAATTTAATATAGTTCAAGCCGTTTCATTGGCGGATATTCTAAGCTAACTACAAGCGTCTGAGTGACACAGATTTTAATGGTGGAAAGAATCTTCCCCGTGGGGAAGATAACGGGATATTGCCAAGATCTATACCAGACCCTACTTTATCGCTGTATCTCCTTTGGCATTTGCATTTTGTTTGTGTCAATGCTTTACGTCCCAGTCAACAAGTTTTCAGTAATTTCACTTTTTCTTGTTTTTTTGTTTTGTTTTTTTCTTCAAAATTCCAAATTCGAACTCCCTGGCGTAATGATCAAAATTTGATTGTGCCAGTGTTATAAGAATGAAGAGAGACCTATCTATCTTCTATATACTTGCAGCGATCAAAACTGAATGAAATTCTCTTCAACTATTCAGTACACAATCAAACTTTGGAAAATGTTCAGTCGGCAAAATACCTTGGTATCACAATTACTGATAACATGGATTGGGGTCAGCATGTCTCAGAAATCTCTTCCAAAGCAACTAAGACACTTGGTTTCCTTCGCAGGAACTTGGCTTTTCACCTAGGAGTACTAAGGAAGTTGCATACAAAACTTGGTTTGGCCTAAACTAAAGTATGCAGCACCCATTTGGAGCCCTCACTCGAAACTTCAGATTAATCAGATTGAGAAAATTCAGAGGACAGCAGCCCGCTGGACCTGCAAGAGATGGCGAAACAGGAGTAGTGTTGACGAAATGCTTGATGAGCTTGAATGGCCATCTCTTGAGGCCGGGAGGGACCAGTCCTCCTTGCTTCTCTTTCACAAGATTCATTGTGGAGCAGTGTCTATTGAAAAAGACAAGTATATGACCCCTGCTCACAGTTTGAAAACTACCAGGTCATCACATAGTGCTCAATACCGCAGACACCAGACATACAGTGATGCCCTGAAGAATTCTTTTTTTCCTTGAACTATTCCACATTGGAATAGTCTGTGGCCAATACCCAGTCCACAGAGGAATTTAAGGCACTCCTTATTTAAACAAAAATTCAGCCAAAAGTTTTGTGGGTTTTTTTAATTTTTGTTTGTTTTTCTATCAAAATTAGCAATCCCTGGCGTAGTGCTCATGTATGAGCGAGGCCAGTAACAAAAGAAAAAAAGAAAGTTTCAAACGTGGAATAGTTCAGAGAAAGAATTTTATAATTCTTCAGGGCATCACTGTATGACTGGTATCTACCTTATTGCACAATGTGATGACCTGGTAACTGAGAGCAAGGGTCAAGTACTTGTCTTTTTCAATAGACACAGCACCACAGTGATCAAATCTTATGAAAGAGAAGCAAAGAAGATGTAGTCAACCGATCCTGCTTGTGTGCCTCAAGAGATGACAACTGAAGCTCATTGATCAAGCATTACCCCAACTCTATTACTTGTGTTTTGCCATCTGCTGCAGGTCAAGAGAGCTGCCGTCCTGAACTTTCTCAATTAGATTAATTCAAGTTTCTTGAGTAAGGGCTCCAAATGGATGCTGCATACTCCAGATTAGGCCGAACCAACTTCCTTTGTACTCTTAGGTCACTTGGTGCTTGGGATTTTCGTACCCTCCGGTAGTCGGGGCCAGGGGCCTGTAGAATTTGGGAAAATATCATTTGAGCCATCAAGACTTGTCTAAAAGAAATACATCATTCTCCATTTTAAATTGTCAGATCTAAAAAAAAATAAGAACCATAATGTAATAGTTGAATGACCTTCATAATTGCTCGTGAATATATGCATCAATGTGCGAATGTAAATATCTGTAACTTTGCTATTTGTAGTCTGATTTTCATGCAATTTTTATTACCCAACTGTAGAGCTAAGGAATTTGGAACGTATTTCACTATTTTGGGAATATTTTGCTCTTTTTTGGATTGGGAAGGGGCCAATATTTGGCCCCAAAATAGGCAAATCCCTGGGTGCAAAAGCCAAATTCCTACAAAGGAAACCAAGTGTCTTTAATAGTGGATTTGGAAGAAAATGACCCCAATCCATATTATCAGAGATGGTTATAATATGGAGATATTTTGCTGACTGAACATTTTCCTAGGTTTGAACCTGTACTAAGCAGAGGATAGAGTGTTCAAGGACCTGTCCTCGACACTAACATAGACAAACACGCAACCAGGATTTCAAGATGAAATGTTAAAATCTACAAATTAAAAACCCAGTGATGTTAGATATTAACCATCATTTATTATAAGTTAGTGCCCATGGCGTGAATGGGACAGTAATCCAAATTTTATGTATGTCCTCTTCTTCCAATACTTGGACAATATTCCTCATCTGAATAGGTTTCCAGCGAGAGGGAATAGGACAGCCACCCTCAGAAAAGATTAAAATCTGTTTATATACAGATTTTAAAACTATTTACTTATCCCTGGACATGTATCAACTTTTGCTATTTCCGCCCCCATGGCAAAATAAAAAAAATATTTTTATGTCCCCTCAACCCAGAAGGTGGGGGGATATATTATTTTTGGTGCAGATCCCGTCAGCGTCGGCGTCCACTTTCATTTTTGTGCATTATCTTCTGAACCAGTTGATTGATTTTGACCAAACTTGCATGCATACATTGTCGGGAGGAGTGTAAGAGTTAATCAGGTTTTCGCTACCTTGACCTTATTTTCAAGGTCGCAGGGGCACTTGAAATGTCCAAAATATAGTTTCCGTGCATTATCTTCTGAACCAGTTGGTGGTTATTGGCCAAAGTTGTATATATACATTATTTGGAGAAGGGGAAGAGTTGATTAGATTTTGGTGACCTTGACCTAATTTTCAAGGTTACACTGACACTCTGTAATGTTCAAAATAAGGTTTCCCTGTGCTTTACTTTGAACCAGTGGAGGGATTTTGACCAAACTTGCATAGATACAATGCTAGAAGGGTGGAAAGAATTGATTAGATTTTGGTGGCCTTGACAATATTTTTCAAGGTCACTGTCCTATAAAGACCGTATAAATCAGCCATTTCCACAGACTACATTTATCTTTTGTAACAGTGGTTCAATTTTAGCCAAACTTGCATTGATGTATTGTTAGGAAAGGGTTAAGAGTTGATAAGATTTTGGTGGCCAAGACCTTGTTTTCAAGGTCACACCAGCACTTTGAAATGTCAAATTTTGACCAAAATAGGGTTTTTTGTATAATATATCTTGAATTGAACAATGTCTTCTAGCTAAACTTAATGCATTGTATCATTGTGGCAAAATGCAGGGTTGATATGATTTTGGTAACCTTGACCTAACTTTCAATGTCACCTCATTTCAAGGTCATCATCCTAAAAATACCTGTAAATTCAGCCTTTTCTGAGCTCTGTCTTCTGAACCAGTGGGTTTTTCTGCACCAAACATGCATAGATACAATGTTTGGAGACAGAAAAGAGTTAATTAGATTTTAAAGACCTTGACCTTAAATTCAAGGTAACCACAGCACCTTGTAATTTCAAAGTTTGACCAAAATTGTGTTTGTGCATGCTCTCCCTTGAAATAATTGATGGATCATTGTGACACAATAAAGAGCAGTAAGCATGCTTGATGACAACTTGCGGTTGGGGGACATAGTTTTCCTCTGAAAACGTTGCTTTAATCTTAAGTTAGTTCTCAACCAAAACATAATATGTTGTGGGTACTCTAAAGAACTGTCTCAATGAGACAAATGCTGAAACTGATCACAATTTTATGCCCCCAATTTTTGTTTATCTGGAGACCTGTTGACCACCTGTTTTGATAGTGATCCAACATCATCCCCCTCCCTCCTCCACAGCCACAGGTGCCTGAAATAAATACAAATCCAGTTCTGTGTCATGTATGCTTCTTTTTGTAGAGGTTCCGATTTTGTGGAGATCTTGACTGCCCAGACTGGGTCCTAGCAGAAATCAGCACATTATCAAAAATTGTAAGTAATAAGTTTACCTCATCATTTGACATCGCTGTCTTTCAGTGAATAATATCATGGTTAGTGTTATAGATAGGATATAAAAGCATGTATTAATGATATAATGTCTTTGACAACAATGCAATTTACCATTGAAATAATGGCCACTTTGAAAGCACTAAATTCCCATTTAAAGTTGTCATGATAAATGAAATCTTACACCTTTGGTCAGTTAAATACATTTCATATCAAATGTACACTTGTGTAAGATCCTCTATACAGATCTCCAGAATCCAGATACTGTATTTCTTGCACACCAGATAGAAAACATGGGATATAAATTCTTTGCTTGCACACCGGATAAGAATATCTGAGATTTTACCCTGGGATAGAAAATCTTATCTTACCCATGCTATCTTACCCAGGCTGTCACGTGAGGACTCAAAGATTGGTTGTATTGGAACTCACGCACATGGTCCTCAAGTGACACCATTGTTATCTTTTAAAAGACTAAAAGTGATGTCATCATGTGAAATTTCAGGGACTTCTGGAAGCTTATTTTAAAATAAATAAAAAAACAGTGGTGAGCAAGAAAAAAATCTATTATTCGTGTGAGGGTAGGATAGAAAAATCCATCCCTCGGGATCACCGCTTGTCATCACTCGGCAAGCCTCGTGATGCCAAACGGTGATCCTCGAGATGGATTTTTCTATCCTGACCTCACACTTATGATAGATTCTTATAATCTTTCCGAGGTGTTCTTTGTCAGAGGGAAATTGGAGATCAAGTGAAGTCATTGTTATGACATATGTTAATGTGACTTCATCATGTTATGTCGGCATCTCAGTGTATTCAGGAACTTCCAGAGCCCTTTTTAAAAATGAAGATGCTGAATTTAATGGTTAGCAAGAAAAAGAATTATTTGTGTGAGGATGGGATTGAAAAATCTCTCTTTTGGGATTACTGTTAGTCATCACATGGCAAAGTAAGAAAGAAAGCAAAGATCAGGAATCAATACAATCAAGTACCACACCTGACCCAGGACACCACCTTTTGGGAAAGTGAGAAAAACACAAGAAAATATCATTAAACATGTTTGGTTCACAATGAAGTCTCCTGATGCCAAACTGTGATCCTCAGGACAGATTTTTCTATCTAACCCTCACACTAATGGCATATTCTTTTAATCCCTTTTTAATGTGATTAGGTGAATGGAAACAAAGATTTTTTATAAATGTAGGTTGCTAAGCTAAACTTTCTTCATGAATTTTCAGACATCAGTCAAGATGAAACTACTGTGTATCCAAGTGATTCAGGACATGTTGAATAAGGCTATTGATGTAAGTTACTTAACCCTTGTCATGCTCAATTATATCTTGATATACATATGCTACACTCCTCCCTAATGTTTATCCTGTTAACCTGCAGCATTTCATTTGTAAGCATGTATTTTCTACCTGAGTGAAAAATGTGCACCCATTCCTGATCAGATGGTTTTATCAGAAGTCATCTGACCTGGATCTACAGAGTTTTCAAAGAAAAGATATATCCCAGTTCAGCAGGACAAAAGTTAACAGATTTCATGCCTCTAAATAAGATTAATTTTTCCGCTGAATTATTACAATATTTTTCCCTATAACCGTATTTCTCAATGAAACCATCTACTGTTTTACTCATTGGAAAGCATCTCATTGACATAATTATAAAGCTAAGTCGGCGTAAGGTAGTGTAAGGTACCGTGCACATGTACTTAACATATTTCACGCTCATATTTCATGCCCATAAAGAAGCTTCTTTTATTTCGCTGAAAAATTGTTGTTATTTCTAGATTGTGTTGTTCATTTGAAACATCTTATTGACACAATTCCACTGAGAACCCACAACAGGGCTCTAGATCTATGATAATTAAGAACTAGATTCATGCTGGACGTGACTTGCTGCTTAATTATCACTTGCTGGAGGTCAGTTGTTGATAAATTAAGCAACAAATCACTTCTAGCACATATTTATTTCGATTCTAACACTCAAAAGATTAATCATAGGAAGGATTCCTTCAGATTCTATAAAGATTCAGCCATCTTGAATAAAATGTTCAAATTTCCCATAAATCTTATTTTGACTGAAACACAGTTTTACGTACCTTTCACAATAGGCCACGTAGCACAGTCGGTAACGTGTTTGACTGCAGACGCTTGTCAGACTGCAAATCAAGAGGTCTCGAGTTCAATCTCTGTCTGGTCCCATACTTTCATGGAAATTGATAATGAAATAATTTCTACGGTCATTCTCCTCACTTCTGCTGAATCAAGAAAGAAAGGTTGTTGTCAGTTACAAGCGAAAGAATGAGCACAAAGTTCTGTTTAACCTCTTTGTCAAGCTTGTCAAGGAATAAAGTGTGGTTAGGTGAACTGACCGTCCCAACATGGCCATAGCTGTTGACTGGGATGTAAAGAACCAAACCAAACAAAAAAAGCACATACCTTTCATTAGGTGTAAAACAATGTTACATACACTGTCTAGTGTCAATATTACATTGTTGACATCATGAGAAATGTACCTTATCATCCAAAACATATGTTGTGGGTACTCAAAAGAACCATCTCAATGAGATGGTTCTTTTGAGCACCCAAAACAAACGTTTAAACTGATGAATAAGAAAATATTCACAAATTTACACTGAAATTCTTTGTTTACTTGGACTTATGCCACAACACGTTTTATATCCAAACTAAGAAAACTAAAATCTGGATACCCTGCTTATAAAGAACAATGATATTCCATTGTGGACGAGATATAGTTTTGACTTCATCCATCTATCCATCTAGAACCATATCTCAATATCCATTGATCAATCATATATAAGGAATTATTGTATAAATGATAAGTACCATAGACATTTGATATACATGTAGGTTTTGTCAGAATAGACTCGACTTTGGGAGCATTTGTTATGTGCAGGGCTTTTTCCAGTTACTTTGGGAAAAGGCCCCTGGCCAAAATTGGGAAAAATGATCGACTTAACATCAAAATTGGGAGAAATTGACGACATTGAACATAACAAGTGTAGCAAAATATATCCTCAAAATCAAGTTATTACAGATTGTATAATGCCAAGCACACCACTTGAGCACAAGTGTTTAAGTATCATTCTGATATGGGTCATTGTTTTTCATATGTAGTAGTGGTAAAAAAAAGTAAAGAAAAAAAAATGTTTTTCTTTGCTTTATTTGGGAAAAACGGACATGGAATTGGGAAAAAGGTGGCTATTTTCGATTGGGAATGGGGCCGAAATCCGACCCTAGAGTTGGGCAGAAAATCCTGATGTGACTGTGGCAGATCTTGTTTAACTATATGTTGTTTATTTTATTTTCAGTATGACAAAGTATACAAGATAACAGCTGATGCCAAATTTGGTATGGATATTAATTAGTTATCACAAAAAAGAAAATCAATTTCTTGCTTTACATAAGATCAAGCATAATCTAGAGTCTGATCAGGAATGGGGTGTTGGGAGTGCAGTGGCTCAGTGGTAGAGTGCTTGACTCGAGACCGAGGGGCCGCTGGTTCGAGCCTCACCAGCGTCACTGTGTTGTGTCCTTGAGCAAGACACATTAATCCTAGCTTAGTACTGGTTAAACCCAGGAAGACCTGTCCCTACATAACTGAATGATTGTTGATGGGACGTAAAGAACCAAACCAAACAAACAAAAAAGGGGATTGGGTGTGGGGGAAGGTGTCATTACAAATTGCAAATATCCTCTTTATAACTCTTTTCTCAACTTGTTTTATAAATTCAATAAAACTTGAGCACTGATGTAAGATCCTCTATTTTCACGTTGACCCTTTGACTCCAGGTCATGTCTGGGATCAGAAACCTTCATTGTTATGTCTACAGCATAGGAAATCATATCCCATGAATTATGAAGACCCTCAATCAAAAATGTAAGAGAAGTATTAAAACATAGTTCACATTAATAGCAAAACCGACTGATGACTGGATGTATATGATTTACAAAATATAAAAAACATTAAAATTTGGCAATTGGTGGATAAAATAATCATGCTTCAATATTTATTTGTATTTGTATGGCTGTGTCTGAGTTAACAATGTCTGACCTCAGTCTACAGTCATTGCTTAAACATGTATCCATCATTAATTTTGACTTTTTATGACTTGATTTATATGTTCTAGGAGATGAATCATGATGCATTGATAATGATAAGTTAGGGGTCTTTCATGCAAAAAAACTTGATCAACATCTGAACTAAGGGTGAGGTTGGCACCGTGAAACCAGTTTAAGCCGTCCAGTGAAATATTGTGTTTGTTATGCTTTTGTGCATGTCTGCGCCTTTGTTGTTTGCAAACCTCTGAAGACAGGTTTTCTCGCGTCGAGGCCCATATCATGATTACTGTTATTTGGGTCAGCACATGAGATTTTAGTACTTATAGCATATGGGCAAATACCACTAATGATTGCCCACATAACATGATTTCAAGCCAATCTAAAAGATGTAAAGTTTGGTCTGAGCCTTTTTTAACATCCAATCTTAATGTATGCTAGCAGCAAAGGTGCTGTGGCTGGTCTCCACAGCCTTTGCTGCTCCCCAATGCAATATGTATCGAAATCTCTTGCACTGGCTCATTTATTTATTGTTGCTTGCAGAGGAAGGTGATGTTAAAGCCAGTATAGCTGCCCTACATTTTATCCTGTCAAGTGCTGCTAAATACAGTGTTGATGGGGAATCATTGGCAAATGAATTACAACAGCTTGGACTGCCAAAAGGTAAGTGCTGCCAAATACAGTGTTGATGGGGAATCATTGGCAAATGAATTACAACAGTTTGGGCTTCCAAAAGGTAAATTATTTATGTCTAGCACCCCCAATTATAGTTCATGTATTGATGTGGGGAATCTTTGTCATATGAACTACAGCAGCTTTGACTTTCTATAGGTAAATTTAAATCATATATAGTGTTGATGGGGAATAATTGTCAAATGCATTGCAACAACTTGGACTTCCATAAGGTAAATTGTATTTGCCTTGCATCCCCAAATACATTATTGATTGGGAATCATTGTCAAATTGACAAATGACTTACAACACCTTGGACTTTTATTAATTGCATCCCAAATACATTTTTGATTGGGAAACACTGTCAAATAAATAACAACAGCTTGGGCTTCCATAAGGTATATTTAATTTGTCTTGCGTCCCCAAATATGTTGTTGATTGGGAATCATTGTCAAATGAATAACAACAGCTTGGACTGTCAAAAGGTAAATTTCATTCATCTAGCACCCACCAAATACAGTGTTGATGTGGAATCATTGTCAAATGAATAACAACAAATGAATAACAACAGCTTGGACTGTCAAAAGGTAAATTTCATTCATCTAGCACCCACCAAATACAGGTATAGTGTTGATGTGGAATCATTGTCAAATGAATAACAACAGCTTAGACTGTCAAAAGGTTAATTTATTAGTCTAGTACCCCCAAATAAAGTATTGATAGGGAATCATTGTCAACAATTTTTCAATCATGTCTCCCTTGGTTGAACCAGTACTAAGCAGCAAATAAAGTATGTGCACAGTGACTCCGCTGGCAGTGAGTCTCAAACTAGTAATCCTTCAATCCTCAGTCTAATACTCTTCCAACTGAACCAACAACTTGAACAACAATATATAAAGGGATCAGATCTGTTTATTCCAGATAAAGTTAGCATCTTGTACCACAAGTATTCAACAGGTGACTAGGTCAAATCCAAAGTTAAGTAGAGTTCTAAAATAGCTTGGACAATATTTCTTTTGTCTGTTTGTTTGATTTCATTCTTTACGTCCCATCAACAATCTTTCAATTATAAAGGGACGGTTCTTCTTGTGTTGAACCAGTAGTAAGCTAGGATTAATGTGTCTCTCAAGAACACAACACAGTAAGGTCTGAGAGGCTCAAACCCACAGCCTTTCTGTCTCGAGTCAAAGACAATATTTACATAGTATTTCAAATGCACTCGTTCTCAAATTAAATGTTGGTTATCAGAGCTGGAATTCACAAAATGCTTGTCAGAATAGCAAATAGGGAAGACCCAGATCAGACTGCTTCCTGAGAAGCAGTCTGATCTGGGTCTGCACTGTTTGTCAAGGCCTTTTTCACATACAACTAGGATTCAAATCTTTTAAAAGAACATCTACAGTTTACAGGACTTTAGTTTAAAGTGCGTAATGAAAATTTAATTTTCTTATTTCTCAACCAAAATATATGTTATGGGTACTCAAAAGAACGGTCTCAATGAAAGTTTTTTTGGAGCACCAAAAACATATGTTAAAACTGATGGTTAAGAAAATATTTACAACTTTACACTGAAATTTTTTATTTATCTAAACCTATGTGTATAAATAAATTTCAATTTTGGTGAGTGGTAGGGTGTCACGCTATCTGGCTGAGCCTCAGCTGTAGCTTTCAGAGATATGAAATGTTTACACTTGAGGCCAGTTTGGGTTGGGGTCGGGGCCTTTTAGTCATTTCCATTCTTCTTTTCTCTCTTTTTATAAGTCCCGACATGACTCAATCATTTAATTTTGTTATTTTTTCAGAGCATACAACTACCTTAAGCAAGACCTATGGTGACAATTTGAATAAGCTTCAGGACCAGTTCAGAAAAGACAGTCTAAGATGTAAGTAAATTCATTGATACCATGTACAGTAAAAGCTGTGTAAAAGGGGCACTCTCAAAAAGACCTAAAATGGTTTTCAAGACCGATTATCGCTTAATGTAGGTCAAAAGTATTGCAGAATGCTCTGAAGAGAGCATTCTGCAATACTTCCGACCTTCATTAAGCTACCAGTTGTCATTAAGACCTTTTTGTCTATTTTTGACTGGCCGTTTTACACAGCTTCTACTGTAGACGATGCCCAAACTATTTGGACAGTTTACCCTCGCAAAGTACTTAACTGTATTGTCGGTTCAAAGAAGCATGATAATATAGGACTATACTATTTTTAATAGAAACAGGTTAATAATAGATAAATAATGGTAAATATATAACTACAGTTAAAGACAGCATAGGATATATACCTGTATAAGGCCCCCATTACCTGGATTAGTTTATATTTTTCGTTTACAACAATTCTCATCTATCTTTGAACCGAAAGTAGAATTCCAACAAGTCCTAATATTCTAGGGATCAAACATGGTTTTTCATGCATCATCGTTGGCCAGTTACCGTTTGGAAATGTCAAATGCCAAGGGCGAAGCCAAGCCCCCCAGTTTTTAACATTGCCCTTGGTATGTGGTGAACATGAATGCATTGAAAAACAATGTTTGATCCTTATTATAGCATAATTTCAACAATACATTCACCTTAATTTATGAAAAGTATGGCACTATCATGCCTACCAAAAGCTCTGATGCTCAACCACTGGTGAATTTGAAAAAAAAAACTGTCCTAGGAAGAGAAAAAAAAATGGGCAATGTCATGCAATAGCCTATGGATTCCTATGTTTGTGGTAAAGATATGAGGTCAGAAAGTCTTCTCCTTTTGTCAAGATTTCTTTTCGTGTAATAAAGGTGTACCAGAATCTGACAGGATAATCGTGGAGCTCAGTTGGTTGAGTCATAGGTTTAGATAAATAAAATTTTTAAGCGTAAAATTGTAATAATTTTCATACCCTTCAGTTTTATCATATGTTTTTGGTGCTAAAAGAACAGTCTCATTGAGACGGTTCTTTTGAGTACCCACAACATATGTTTTGGCTGAGAAATAAGAAAAAAAAATTGTGACGCACTCTTAACTAAAGTCCTGATTGTGTTGGTCCAAATGATTATTACAGACCAGTTTCATATTCTTTCCAGTGTCTCAACTAGAAGGTGTGGACTGGAGAGTTGATTATATAATTAGTTCAAGTCAGTTAAAGGTAAGAAAGGTGCATGTTTTGTAATAGACCATAGCTACTGGTTTGATTGAGAGATTTAATTAAACTGTACATATGTCCAGGGAGATCTGAGACTTTTCAGGGGATTTTCATTTCCAATAGCCACCTTTTTCCCAATACCATGTCCGTTTTTCCCAAATAAAGAAAAGTAAAAAAAAAAAATTCACTTTTTTTTTATTTTTTTTAGAGACCACTACTACTTATGAGAAACAATGACCCATAACAGAATGATACTTAACACTTGTGCTTAAGTGGTATGCTTGGCATAACACAATCTAAAATAACTTGATTTTGAGGATATATTTTACTACCCTTGTTATGTTCTATGTTAATTTCTCCCAATTTTGATGTTAAGTTGATCATTTTTTCCCAATTTTGGCCAGGGGCCTTTTTCCCCAAAATTGCTGGAAAAAGCCCTGCTTTTCTAAGCACCCCTGTCATTTCTTTTGGTTTTGTCATGCTTGTGCACTAATAACTTTTGAGAAGAATAGTAAGTATTGGTTTGTAAACACAATATAGGCCAGCCCAGTAGATAATGGTACTGTACTTAACCCTTTGCTTTGTTATTGATTTTCACATACATATCGATAAAATAAGTAAGGACTTTTCCCTTATGTACTTTAAGGGGTCTTGGGTAGAATTTTCTAAACTATGATGTATTTCTGCCTTTGAATTTAGTTTTAATTGCGCAAACAGTGCAGATTTTGGTTTGCTGAATCAGCAGAAGCAAACAGTGCAGACCCTGATGAAATGCACCATTATGCTGCATTTCATGTGGGTCTTCACTGTTTGCCAAAGTACTCGTTTCGGGGTTTCCAATATTCAAAGGGTTCTTTAATTCCTTAACAGTGTATGCCTAGCTATTTATTGGGGCCACAATGCTGTTTTGGTTTGAGCTTACACCTACTGCCATATTTTGTGTATGTGAGCACACTTTGGTCATACCACTATGGCAATTTGGGTCTTGTCATCCATTCTGGTGTTAATGAAAATTATTTTCAAATAAAGGCTGACTAAAATGAGAACTTTTGAATATGTTTGCTTTCAGATTGCATCCTCTAGGTAACAACCTCTGTGTTGTCTTGGCAAAACGGAGATAAAATCAGATTTTTAATGTATTTTTTACAGTTATACTAGTAAATTGTCAATAACTGTTTAGTCATAATTATACGGTTTTGTCATTGATTAATTATCCACAATGACAAACCGTAGTAAGTTATTTCATGCCTAGACACTAAAGTTTACATATAATTTTAAAGCTAAATGAAACAATGTGAATTTGATGAAAAAAAAATCAATTGGAACCCAAGCATTTTGGGGCGTTTTTCTGTGATTAGATGAATAAATTGAACATGATGAGAAAGTTACCTTTACACCGAAATAAGTGAGGAGACCCAAATTTCCGTAATGGTATGACCACAGTGGAGCAGCAATTGCTTTGACGAGACAGTGTACATTTACAGGCTTGTCTGAGTCTTTGCTGCTTGTCTGGCTAAAATAACTTACTGCTGCAATAATAGATCAATAACACTCACAAACAGTCATAATTTACTTTTAAGTACTTATGTACTGTCCTTTTTGAAATTGCCATAAAATGTGCATTTTTAGTCTCAAATTATTATTATCAAAAGAGAACATCCACTCTAAAATTGTTATTAAATGTGCTAATGTACTTTTATATTGGTTCCCAGGACATCAACGAGCCATCTGTACAACTAAAGCTGAAAGTAAAGAACACAGATACCGGAGCTGTGGAACCAGTCTCATTCAATATTGCCTCGGACAAGTTCAGAGTTCTTTTAAATGGTAGGTTAATAATGCTAGATACTTTACTCTAGTATATATTGGTTCTCAGGATATTAAGGAGCCATCTGTTGATTAAACCTGAAAGTAAAGACAACAGATACCTGAGTTGTGGAACCAGTCTCATTTAATATTGCCTCAGACAAGTTCAGAGTTCTTTTAAATGGTAGGTTAATAATGCTAGAGGGAGCTCAGTGGTAGAGTGCTTGACTCGAGACCGAGAGGCTGCAGGTTCAAGCCTCACCAGTGTCACTGTGTTGTGTCCTTGAGCAAGAACATGTACCCAGCTTAGTACTTGTTCAACCCAGGAAGACCCATCCCTTTATAACTGAAATATTGTTGATGGGACGTAAAGAATCAAATCAAACAAACAAAAAAAACAAATAATGCTAGATACTTTACTTGTATATTGGTTCCCAAGATATAAATGAGCCATCTGTACAACTAAATATTGCCTCAGACAAGTTCAGGGTTAGTTTATCTTCCTTAGTGCTGGATATTTTAGCATTAACATTGTTTAGTATGAACTCAGACAAGTTTAGAATTCTTATAAGTGGTATGTTAATTCTTCCTAAATGCTGAATATTATAGCATTAACAGTTTGGAGGAAGTACTGTATTTATATTTTACTCATTTGTTGCTATTTATTATTATTGAGTACATTTTAAAGAGCATTTTAGGGGTACTATTTAGATCAATGCCATCTAATGAAATCAAAGGTTACATGTACAGGCCTCCAGTTAAGAGTGCGCATTGGAAAATTACTTTCTTTATTTCTCATCAAAAACATATGTTGTGGGTACTCAAAAGAACTGTCTTAATGGGTAAGAAAGTAATTTAAAATTTTACGCAAATAAAATTTCCTTATTTGGACCTATGCATGTACAAAATTTATGTTTACTCTGTATCTCCTGAACTCCATACCAAGATTCTGAAACAATTCACACGGTGACACAAGTGTCAATCACAAGGAGTTGAAGTTCAAAGCAGATGTTTCAGTCACTCCAATCCAAGAGGGAAATCAAAGATCACATGTTCAGAATTTGAGTCTTCTCCATATTGTCTGATTCTGAAAAAGAGTGCAAACATGATGCAATGATAGGATGCGAGGACTTAAGTGCCCTAAGGTCAATGAAATCGCGAAGGTCACAAAATTCTTCTCTATCGACCAGGCCACAATGTTGTAAAACTCTTTCATCCTTGACTCAACTGAGCATGAAATTTGATGGTTGGCATTTTAACATAGCATGATAAATACAACATGGGAGAATTTGAAAGCAACAAAAGTCTTTATTTTTCAGCATTTTAGTTTTTATGAGCAGCTGACATTTCATACTCAGTTGAGGTGCTAACGGTTCTCTTTCTTTGATAATTTTTTTCAGAGTTGAAGCAAGCCGACTCTATCATGGATAACCTGGCCAGCTCTTGATGGAAATTGGATTGGTCCTAACTATTGACATTTTTAAGCAGTAGTACATTTGGTAGACATTGAGGTGTACATTAGTTTCATAGGTCCAGATATATAAGAGAAATTTTTTAGGGGAATATTGTGATTATTTTCTAACCCATCTGTTTAAACATGTTTTCGGTGCTCAAAAGAACTCATTGAGACGGTTCTTTTGAGCACCCACAACATAGGTTTTGGTTCAGAAATGGGAAAATGAATTTTTGATTATACACTCTTATATAGAGGCCTGGCCATTTGACCCATGGCAAGGTAATATTGATTAACCAAATACTGTATGTTAGCCAACATATCAGGTATAAGTACTGCTAAATGAAACATTGATGACTCTCAAAGGAGTTAAATTATGATTCATGAAGATTATTTTGGGCCAAGGGGTGACAAAGCCAGCAAAATGAACATTTACTGTGTGTGCACCCTAGGCAGACTTTCTAAGATCAGCCTCAGCAGCAACTCGATCAGAATATTTACTCTGCACTCAATTGATAGCTTAGGACTTATGGTTTGTTCATGTGTTTGGTGAAGATTCTGATCAGCCTGGGCAAATGCCCTGGCTGATCCGTCTGTGCTGAGCACTCTGATCATTTTGATGACTATGTCACATACTGGCTCATTTGTAATTAGTTATACCCCCCTCCCCCCCCACCCCCCACACCCCCCTCGCAAACTTGTATGCTGTTTTCACGTTGTCTGTGCCTCCGTCCGTCAGTCTGTAACGTTTTGTTTCCTTAATATCTTGAAGAGTCATCGCTGGATTTTTATCAAACCTTGCAAACATGTTCTTATATACAAGACAAATACTTTAAACAAAATATTAAGGGCTAGGGGCCAATTCTATTACAGTTATTTCCCTTTGTAGTTCTAAATGGCTTTCTGTATGGGGTTTTATGCTTATGCTATTATAGGTCATGGCTGGATTTTTATCAAACCTTGCAAACATGTTCATATATGCAAGACAAATACTTAAAACAAAAAAATTAAGGGCTAGGGGCCAATTCTAATAGAGATATTTCCCTTTGTTGTTCTAGATGGCTTTTTGTATTGGGTTTTATGCTTATGCTATAATAGGCCATATGCGGGCCGATCAACTCCTACCACAGCTTTTGAAGGATAAGTTTGATACTTTTCCCATACAATGTAGACACATTAAACATATGCATGAAGGAGTTTGGTTCAGAAAATAAAAATTTGACAAAATGACAGCTGTGAGAACTTAGACAATTTTTCCCTAATAGGGCTTTTGTATATGCATTGATGGTGCCTTCATGGGCCGATCAACTTCTACCACAGCTTTTGGTGGAACAATTTGATACTTTGCCTATACAATATAAACACATTGAACATATGCATGAAGGAGTTTGGTTCAGTAAAAATTATTTTTGACAAAATGACAGCTGTTAGAACATAGACAATTTTCCCCTAACAAGGATTTTGTATATGCATAGATGGTGCCTTCATGGGCCGATCAACTTTTACCACAGCTTTTGATGGAGCAATTTGATAGGTTGCCTTTGCAATATAGACACATTGAATGTATGCATGAAGGAGTTTGGTTCAGAAAAAATAATTTTTGACATAATGACAGCTGTTATAACTTAGACAGTTTTCCCCCAATAAGACTTTTGTATATGCATAGATGGTGCCTTCATGGGCTGATCAACTCCTACCACAGCTTTTGATGGAGCAATTTGATACTTTGCCTATTCAATGTAGACACATTGAACATATGCATGAAGGAGTTTGCTTCAGAAAAAAATATTTTTGACAAAATGACAGCTATGAGAACTGAGACATTTCTTCACTTATATGGCTTTTGTATATGCATGGATAGTGCCTTTATGGGCCGATCAACTCCTACCACAGCTTTTGATGGAGCAATTTGATACTTTGCCACTACAATGTAGACATATTGAACATATGCATGAAGGAGTTTGGCTTGGAAAAAAATAATTTTTGACAAAATAATAGCTGTTAGAATATAGACAATTTTCCCCTTTGTTTATGCATAGATGGTGCCTTCATGGGCCGATCAACTTTTACCACAGCTTTTGATGGAGCAATTTGATAGGTTGCCTTTGCAATAGAGACACAATGAACGTATGCATGAAGGAGTTTGGGTCAGAAAAAATAATTTTTGATAAAATGACATCTATGAGAACTTAGACTATTTTTTAGATATAAGCTATGATATATAGAGCTTTCAGGTGTGAATAATTTTGTGTATTTGATCTTAACAAATGTTCCAGATATCAAGGTTTAAGATCATTTGCACAGATTCTACTTAAATCTTGTTTTCACAGATTCTACTGATTTTTTTTTTTCAATACTAGGGTCTGCTGGTTTGAACTATCACTTGCCAATAGTACGTTTTTTCACTTTGCCAAAACTAAGTTTTTTCACTGACCCTTACTGTGCGGGGGTTATCTAATAAGCATTGCTTATTGACTTTTTTCATTTGTCCTGCAGGTATTGCAGAATCACAAATTAAAAGTGCAATATTGTTATTTGTATATTTTGTATATACAAGATTAAATATCTATCTTTATGAAGAATTGTACCCTGTCTTTGTTTTCATTGCCGGATCTCATCAAAGTTTACTGGCTAGCAAACTATATGGTCAGGCCCCGAGGCTGCCGGTATAAAACTTTTTTCATGCTCAACTCAATTGAGCACCACATTTCAACTGCTTATAAAAGCTAAAGTACGGACAAATAAAGAAGTTTCTTGCTTTAAGTCTCTCAAATGTTGTATTTATCATGCTAATAAATGTTAAAATGCCAACAATTGTTGGCATTTTAACATTTATGAGCAGGAAAAATTTCATGCTCAGCTGAGTTGCATGAAAAAAAATCAGGGCCAGGATCTTATAGTATATCTTAACCTCTATCATTCTTGATACCAGAAACAGGTACTTTGGCAAACAGTGAAGACCCAGATGAAATGCTGCATGATGCCATATTTTATCAGGTTTCACACTCTGCTAAGGTAGAAACAATCTTCAGGAACAGAAATATATTAAAATTTAGACCTGTGCCACCTTGAACTACAGAATGGAAAAATCCATGCTATTGTGTCAATATGTATGGGAAAATCCATCAGAATGAAAAGGATTAATTAATTCTACGGTGTTGTGTATGAACCATATGGTCTAGGGGCCAAACTGATATATATGGGCTATTTTGCGAGTTTGTTGCACCCCCCAGGAAGAAAAACTTGGTTATTATTTTCAGTTAGCGACATGTCTTGAGGCCTTGGAAACCCATGTTTTACTAAGTTTTCTGAGGCCAGCTTTCTGTAAATGGCCTGTAACCAACGTTACCCTACTAACATTGAAAATACTAGTGCTCAAAATACAAGACTAATAGGATATTTTACAAAGGTATCAATGAAATTATTTGAACTTTAAATGATTGATCGTGTCATAAACATCAATTGCAGACATCTGTGAGATGTATTTTTGCTAATCAGTGTAACGTACGTTACATTTTATACAAAAATTGCAGATAATGACTTTAGAGAATATATCTAAGAATGAATCATGTTCCCAAACCCCAGGAAGAAAAGCTGTGTTACTATTTTCAGTTAAAGACATGTCCTGGGGCCTTAGAAACCCATGTTTTTCTAAGTTTCTTTGGTCAGTTTTCTGTAAAAGGTCTGTAATAGATGTTACCCTATTAACATTAAACATACCAACAAAAATGACAAGACCAATAGGAAATTTTCCAATAGTATTAATGAAATTATTTGAACTTTACACGTTTCAGCTAGACATAAATATAAATTGTAAACATCTGTGATATGTTCTTCTGCTCTCCAGAGTTACTTATGTTACATTTTTTATGAAATTGCAGATAATAATTTAAAAGATTGCATATCAGAATAAACCATGTTCCACAACCATAAATGTGTAATAAAGATTTCGATTCTAAAGATGAATTTACATTTTCACATATTTGAAGCAATTTATAAAGTTGCAACTGGCAATAAAGTGTAGTAAAATAAATATTTCAAGATGCTTATAAGCGTCTCACTTCTACTGGCGTACATATTTTATTTTTGTCCATTTACATTGTACTGGGATGGGCACTGTCTTCTTTCATCTCTTTCACAATTAAATTAAAAAGCGACTGAACAAATAGGTTTAACTTCCATGGATATTTAATTTCTGTCAATATATAAATAAGGTAACGTAGGTAAGAAAATGATGTTTTGCATAAATGGATAAAAATAATAGAATTTGTGGAGAATCGACTCAATTTTTTTGACTTTGCCTGACTACACGCAAGATAAAATTTAAGTCAACTCTCAACATGTTTTAATAACTTCAATTACAGACAAATTATTCTAAATAAACACGAATATAAGAGTTTTGTATGTTTGGTTCTGTTACTTTGATATGGCTATTTGCATTTTTTGTCAATAGTTTATGGCAATATACATGATATTTACTTCATGATTCAAATATTGGGCTGATGATACCGTATATCAATTAAAATTAAAAGTAAAAATATCAAAGCAATATTTTCTGCATCTGGTGGCAGGACAGAGATGATAGTAAACGGTGCCTTCCAGAGCAGGGACTTTCTGTTGATTTTATACAGAGAAAGACAAATATTAAAACTAATAAAGTTCTGGTTAAGCATCTTTTTAACAAGAGCGAATGGGTAACAGATTGGTCAGATTTGATGATTGGCTGTTTTACAAGTTATATACCCTTTGCACTAAATGTACATGTAAGGTAAGTCCATAACATGTGTTACAGCATACTGCCATTATTTTAGCTTATATATATTTTTCCTGCAAGTTCTGGTTCTTTTGCCGTTTGAAGTATTTTATCAGGCTTGAAAAAAACTATGTTTGCTAAAAAGTGAGTATGACCAGGAAATGTCACAATCGCAGACTGCAGACTAACCAACGGTACTGTGAAGAACAGACAGGACATTTTAGGTTTGACTGTGTTTTCCTATACATGTAATCTAAAATTTCTAACTCATTTTGTAAAGACTGCAAACATAATATCAACCAAAGTATTCATCAGAACAGAAGTAGCATGGTTTATACCAATATGTACCTGATGTTTTGTAGATCTAGCCTAAACAGGGTTTCTTATATGCTTAATACATTTATTTTTCACTGTTGGCAATTACATTTTGAAAACAAATAACAACAATGTTTCATCTGTCACAATTGCAATCTTCTCTACTTTTGTAAAGCACGATTCTTTTATATCATATTGTAATGCTTATTATGTTATACAGCAATTTTGAAAGAAATTATTTGTTTGTTAATTAAGAAAAAGTAAACGTAAAGCCATACTCATAGACTGAATATTATGTGATAATACTAATTACAAAGCTATAAAGATATTTCATGGCAACATTAATTGCAAATCTTTTGTCAGTTATTGAATCTTTTTGAAAGTCCATTTTCAGGAGTAACAACTTGAATCATAAACACGACACGAGAAAATTAAGCAACATGGTTTGAATCTCTGAAGCTCACAGATTAAGTTGTCAAATGATTGTCAGTTGAAAAAGGTGTCCCAACTAACACGCAGCTTTTGGTTTTCTTAAATTTTTAATAATGTAGTTTTGTGTTATTGTTGTTTTGCATTTTCAGAGTTATTTATAACATTTATACATGTTTGCACATGATCAATGAAATGAAAAGTATGGGACTTATGGTTAGTTTGGTGGTTTCAAAGATTACTGAATTAGGCTTATTGTATGCAGAGCCATTTAAAAATGTGAATAATACTGCGGACAACAGCTTGTAGACATCATTTTAGTCATAAACTGACTCATTCTTGTACCCATTTGTTAATACTAATATTGTTTGAGGACTGTCTTGTCTACAGTGAAAGGAAATCATTTCCATTTAATTTTAAGTGTAGTGTCATATTAAGATTACAAATATTTAGTACAGTATGTTGCCAGTTACAAGTGCTAGCTAATCTCGTATATTGGACTGGTTAATGCATGTAATATGATACTGTAATATAAAGACAGGCCTTATATGCAACAAATCACAATTTCAACAAACTGATATAGTTGAAAAACAGATTAATTATATGTTAGGATGGCGAGCATCCTAACTAAGGGATTGTTTTCTACATCACGCAAATCAGAAATACTAAAACAATTGATTATGTTTGTAAATTTTATTAGATAAATCTTTCGTGATGTAATTTCTCAAAACATGAGACATGTCCTCTAATTAACTGATGAAAGACTGGGTATACACTGAAGCTATCAGCTGATCCAATGTGGTGAATGACAGCTGCGTGTGTAGCATGTTTACATCGTTGAATAACCTCATTAAGAGCCTCTGTCACCGAAAGACCAACCAAGACACACTTACCCTAATAGGATATTTTCCAATAGTATCAATGAGCTTATTTGAGCTTTAAATGTTTGACCTAGACATAAACACTAATTGCAGACATATGTGAGATAGGTTTCTGCTCGTAAGCGTTACGTATGTTACGTTTTATACAAAATTGCAGATAATGTTTTTTCAATTGCATATTAGAATAAAACATGTTCCCCAACATTAATTTTATAAAGTTGGTCTCTATTATAATGGTAAATTACCATTTTAACATATTTGCAGCTGTTTATAACTTGTAACTGTAGTGAAATAAATATTTAAATACGCTTATTAGCATGCAACTTGTACTGGCTTACATATTTTCTATCCTGATTTTATAACGTAATTTACAGCCCTATTATGAGTTTGACAACAGGAAACGTAATAAAACATTCAGTCCAATATTTGAATCATGAAGCAGATATTATGTTTATTGTTATGAACCATTGGTAAAAAATCTGCAAACTGTCATATCAAAGTAACAGAATCAATCAAAATTACAAAACTCTCTTATTTTATTGTTTATTTGGAATAATTTGACTATAATTGAAGTTATTTAAAAAGATATAGAGTAGACTCAAATAAAACCTTGTCGACAGGCTATGTCGTCTGGCTAAGGAAGAATTTGAGTCTACTTTCCACACTTAAGTGTTTTTATCTATTTATGCAAAGGACAATACTGTTACCTACGTTACTTTTAATATATTAACAGCAACAAACTTTCCATCGTCGTTGACTCTGTATATTAAATTAGTATTTTATTTCACTGTGACAGAGATGAAAGAAGACATTGTACATTCCAATGCAATGTAAATGAGGTCAGACAGAAAATATGTACGTCAGTAGAAGTAACGTGCTAATAAGCATATTTAAACGTTTAATTTGCTACCTCTATCGCCAGTTACAAGTAATAAGTAGCTTTTATATGTAAGAATGGACATGCATCATTTGAATAGAGATCTTGATCACATATTTAAGGTTGGGGAGCATGGTTTATTCTAATATGTAATCTATAAAGTCATAATATGCAATTTCATAAAAAATGTAACATAAGTAATTTTGACCAGCAGAAATACACTCCACACATGTCTCAAATTGGTGTTTAAGTCTAGCACAAACATGTAAAGCTCAAATAATTTCATTAATACTATTTAGAAATATCCCATTAGTCTTGTATTTTGTGTTGCTATTTTTAAAGTCAGTAGGGTAACATTGATTACAGGCCATTTACAGACAAAAGAAATCTTAGTAAATCTTGGGTTCTAAGGCCACAAGACATGTCCCTGACTGAATATAGTAACCAAGTAGTTCTTCCTGCGGTTAAGGAACATGGTTCATTCTCATATGCAATCTATAAAGTCATTATCTGCAATTTCGTATAAAATGTAACATACGTCACGCTGTTGAACAAAAATATATCTCACAGATGTCTGCATTTGATATTTATGACTAGATCAAACATTTAAAGTTCAAATAATTTCAATGATACTTTTGTAAAATATTTCATTAGTCTTGTATTTTGTATACTACCATTTTCTATGTTAGTAGGGTAACGTTGGTTACAGGCCATTTACAGAAAATTGACCACAGAAAACTTAGTAAAACATGGGTTTCCAAGCCCCCAAGACATGTCCCTGACTGAAAATAGTGACCAAGTTTTTCTTCCTGGGGGGTGCAACAGAACTTAAAATTTGAGATTTGGCCCCTACACTAATATGAAATGTCAGAAAAAGTTTTAATATTTTATTCAAATGCTTTTTTCTATACACAAAGATTTCATCTTAAAAAGCATCACCTTTTATAGAATGTTTCATAGAGTAGCCAGTCTATGGGCCATGACACGAAAAGCTCAGCTTGTGCTAGACTGGTTCTCTCCACTATACTAGCTAATGTAGGGACAACTAATAAATAATCTGCCTGTCTTACGTATTTTCACGGATCTAGCGAGATTTTATCCGCATTTTCAACAAATTCCATAATTCCATACAGGCTACAGAAAAGAGCTTATAGTTTTGTTCAATAAAATATCACTATATCATTTTCCTCTCTATGACGTTTGAAATGTTTGTTTCGCTGCATTCAAACTTGTTATTGTTTTGGCATGGTTTTCGTGACGTCAACATCATGTTATCAAAGGAGATCCTGGATGTACATCCAAGGTGATTGTGTCATTGTTCTGTGGTTGTGTGTTCAACTTAAGGATTGGTAATACAACATATGATTGGCGGACCAACCGCAGCCCACAAAACATTATGTCTTACCAGTTGTTACTTTGAACAGCTTGGAACCAGTTTAAGCTTGTGCCTTTTGCAAACAAAAATATACAGATGAGACTGTGCACCAGCACAGTCTGATCTACACAATTTTGTTTGCTTTCAAGAAAGTATAAAAGCTCAACTTGCTACACCCTAGGTTTCATGATTTATCCAGTCATTGTAGCTGAGCTTGCTAATTTTAGCATAACCTGGCGTTATACCCTATAGAGAGATTTTCTTGTAAAAAGATTATCTGGACAGCAATTTGCATTCTTGCAAACAAACTGCACACCTTGTTTTAATACTTGCCTTGACAACATTTTCGATAAGCGTTCTTAGATATTTTGGGGTTGCATTGAAACTCATTCCATTTAGATGCAATGTTATCAGTTGCATAAGTCTTACAGGCTAACATTTTTGCATTCATAATATGAACCAGCACATAAGATTTCCGTACTTGTTTCATCAGGGGGCAGCCAAGACTTGAATGAGCCTATGCATTCACAGTTCTCTTCAGAGCTTGTTCTGCTAGTTTGCACAAAGTACAGAAGGAGATAAGGCTCAAACCAAAATTAAGGCATATATCGCCACTAAATCCTGTGTTACAATTCTGTGTCTGTGCCATATCATGCATATTGTTTGTTATTATGTTGTGGATGCATCAGGAGACAATGTGTCAGGAACAAGAAAGATCACTCTAATTGACTATGATTTGAATTATCTCCATTTGTCTCTGAAATCCTATGGAATTATTTCATGACACTGCACTGGTTGGTGCGTCAAAAGTAGACAGTTTGTTCTAAACAAGAAAATCCGCTCTTACAGGCTTTAATTCTGAAATATCAGCCTTGGCTCACTGACTCTGTTTTAGAATTATCTCCCTTGGTCAGATATAATGATGCCATGTGATTTCACATGCTGGGGCTTATTCGGAAACATGTCGCAAACGTTTCAATAACTCTGAATTAGCTCCCTTGCTCTGAATCAGGTGGGTACATTACAAAGCGTCAGGTCAATGTGTTGTGAACAAGAAAGGTCACTTTCTTGATTATCTCCCTTGGAATTACTTGTCAGGAGCATTTGGATTTATGTCATGAAACTTCAAGATGTAATGTTATAAGGAACTCATGCCTTACAAACAATAAAGGTCTCTCTTCCCGGCTCAGATTTTGAATTATTTCCCTTAGCCTCAAATTTTGGCTTGAACAGCTAGATTGGATCTGCGCAGTAGTTATGTACCTAGTTCTGAAATCTTGCAGATTCTGCCATTAGGTGACCTTTTAGAAAAATAGCAAGAAAGAATCTTATCCATTAAGGGGCCATTGCTTTTAGTGGCTACGGAGACTTTGAAAAAGCTGATCAGAATTCAAAATGATTGGGCAGAAATGGTCAATGGATGACCTTCTAAAATAGATAAAATACATGGGTGAAAGTTTTCAGGATTTTTTTCTGAATTTAGGATTTTGAGGCTGACTTTCCATAGAAAGTCAGCCTCATATGCTGAATTAGGGAGATTAGGGATATTGTAATAGGTTCTCTGATTAATATTCAGTCTGTCTAAAGACATTTGACCATTGAAACTTAAAATTGTGAATGTTTATTGAGCATACTGCAAGTTTTAAGATTGGAGTTTTGAAAGTTCACGATTTTGGAAATTTTGAACTTTCACCCATGATAATGAATTGGATTGGTCTTAAACATAGCTGACAAAGGGTATGTGGCCGGTTTCCCTAATGTACCCATATACGAAACTTTAAACAAATTCTCCTCTGAAACCTACAATGGTCAGAATTGAATACAATTTGACAATAATATCCCATCAAAATGGCCAAAAAAGATTTGATCAGTCAAGAAAAAAACTTTACCGCTAGGCCCCAAGGTTATAAAACTTTTTTTCATGCTCAATCAACTGAGCACGAATAAGTCGTCAAGACTTCTTTCTGAATCCAAGTTTACAAACTCTGTAATAGATTAGTATGTATGCTCTTGTTTGTACACATGTAAAGAGTTTATCAAATAAAATATGTTTAAACTAACTGATCACGAAATTTCAACTGCTCATGAAAACTAAAATGCTGAAAATGCAGACATTTCTTTTAAACTCTCAGATGTTGTGTTTATAATGCAAATAAATGTTAAAATGCCAACAGTTTTAGGCATTTTAACATTTATGAGCAGGATAAATTCCGTGCTCAGCTGAGTTGAGCATGAATTTTTTTTTATGACCTCAGGGCCTGGGGAGTGGCTTATTTCAGCTAAGGAAACTTAAAAACATTTTCTCTGAAACGGCTGATCAGAATTCAAAATATTAAGGGAGTTATGGGTAGGCCAAATAAAAAAAACTGTATTTAGGGTAACCTGACCCTACCTAAAGGGGTATGTGCATTAAGGGGCTATTTTTGTCCCACTCTAGAGCCAAAAACTGAAAGTTGCTTTTCACCAATTTCATCTTATTGGTTTATTAGAAGAATAGCCTAGGTGTAAAATTCTAGTAATTATTTTACTTTTACCGGTTGCTATGGTAACCAAAAATGGCCAACAAAATAGGCTTAAAATAGAGAAATTGCCATTTTAGGCCAAATATGAGGCTTTTGGAGACCGATTTTTTAAGAATTAGATATCAGCACAATCCTGAAAACAAAAAAAAAAACTTTTAATATATTGTGTGCCCTTATAATTCTCATAATCTGTTAAAATATTTTTTTGGTATTGTGCTCTATATTAATTCCTCTGTTACATGTCTCAAATTTGCTCCAAAATAGCCATTTTCCTATTTTCAGCCTATTTTGGCGGCAATTTTTGTTACCATAGCAACTGTAAAAGTCGAATCAATGCCAGACTTTTACACTTTGGGTATTGTTCTAATAAACTAATACAAAGAAATTTGTGAAGAGCAACTTATATTTTTTGACCCCATAGGGGGGCCAAAAAAGCCTCTTAATGCACGTACCCCTTTACTGGTGAAACCTAGAATATTTTTCAGGTTTTCTGGAAAAAAATAAAATTTTATGCATTTAGAAAGGCATTTCGCCTTTCAAAATGCAAAAAAATATATTTTTTCCAGAAAAAAAATAATTGAAAAAATATGTGTGCCTACCCTACTTGAAATTTTCAGACCCGTTACCCGAAACATTCTTATTTTTTTATTTGGTCTTACTAGATGACCTGTTAAAATGGATAAAACGAATTGGATTGGTGAAGCGTCCAATTGACATGCCAGTTCTTAATAAGAAACTTGACTGAAACCAGTGGTCAGAATTCAAAATTATTTGACTAAAATTGTAACTAGGTGAAGCTTAAACGATTTTGACACAGAAATTGGTTTCCAGGGGGTGTGGCCAGTTTCCCATACATTTCAGCAACTGAAAAACAGAACTCAGGTGAGCGATCCATGACTACTTGATCCTCTTTTTTTATGGAGGTGTTTTGACAATGATAACAAACATGTATGGTGTATAGATGAAACAAAAGCTGGATTACCAATATGACGTTGCAGTCAAAGGTCATGGATAAAATACTTAAGTTCTGTCCACAAACTCCACTTACATTTCCCTTGAAGGAGCAGTTTCATATTTGTCGTAGTCTGTATGCTGGTTGTCACAGTGTTCGTGGTATTAACGTGTCAACGTTTCAAAGTATACTTTTTTAATAAAAATATTTGGACATAGGCTACATATCTCCGCTAAATTTGATAATCATTAATCACCATTGATGTGCTGACATGTTAAATCAGATTGATTCCGGGCTGGGCCACTTTTCTAACATGCGCCAGTTTCTGTGGTAACCATCGTAAATCTAGGGTATAATCAGTTGCCGAAATTTTTGTCAATAAAATCACACTGAATCATACTTTTATTCTGATCTAATGGGTTGTCGGGCAACTTTTACCGAAACCGCCTTTTAATTTGTTTATGTGACGATAAATTTAAGCTGCCTGTTGTCATCGTTAGCTTTCTTACATTCGTAAAATGGCGGCTGTCACATTCAAAGATAATTACGTCATAATGACGTCATTGATGACGTCATGTCGCTAAATATTTATTAGACGACGAGCAATTTTATTGTTTCGGTATCTGATGAAATTTCATTACTCAATTTATAAGACTGGACAAATGGTGGCTTCTTTTCCGTCATAACACGATTTCTGGAGCTACCACGAATACTGGGACATCTACCCTACATGTAATTAAGTTTGCTTATAGATGACAACGAAGGTTTTAGGTCACCTATATGGCCCTGGAGTCAAAGGTCAAGGGAATATAATTTAAATATGTCTGTTTGACTCCTCTCAAATGCTTGATGTATTTTGTCATCATTGCCTATGATGTGCGGATGACAAAGAAGTGTCGGATTGCCGTTGTGAAATTGACGTCAACGTTCATGGTCATACATACTATAATTCTGTTGTTTTGTTCCGTATCGTAAACTCCCCTTACATATTTCAGATGCGTTTCATATTGCACAACCCTTGGGTCTGCACTATGATCACTGAGTCCGTCCGTCCGTTAGCATTTAGTGAAAATGCTCTTAACTCTTTGAACAAACGGTACATGTTGATCACATTCGCATACATATTATGTATTTCAACATCTTACCACTGGCATGCGAAACCACGAGGTTTTGCTGAGCATCATTATAACCGGTTGTGGTAAGTTGGTAAAAATGCTCATAACTCTTGAACTGCTACATATATTTGGATCAAATTTCCCATACTTATACATTTCAACTTTGTCAAGACACTTGTATGCAAAACCATGACAAGGCTTTGCAAAGGATAAGTCCGACAGGTCGTGGTCAGATGCTCATAACTCTTGAACCACATGTAGCATGTATATTTTGATCAAATTTTCTGATCTTTACAGATTAACATTATTTGAAATGAAGCTTTGCAGAACTTAACCAGTGTCCATGCAACAACGCATACAATGCACATGCTACAAGCAACCCCAAACTCAAACACATTTCCCTAAAGAGAAATTTAACCATATACATGTAGTATATTTTGATCCAAATATTCGTCATTCTGCAGGAAATGACCAATTTACTTTCCACACGTTCCTTCTGGCACCGAATACTGATTAATCTACGTTCACTGAAGGGTCGTGCACATTGCACTCAGTTAACTTGGCACGTTAATTGCCTATGATGTGTAGATAACAACGGAGGTTTCAGACTTCTAATATGACCTTGGGGTCAAAGATCAATGACAAAAACACTTGAATTCTACCAGTTTGGCTCTTAATTCATTGAACATAGTTTGATTGAGGTGGTTCATATTTGGCACAATGATTGCTCATGATGTGTAGATAACAACGAAGGATTTGGTTCCCTGATATGACCTTGCAATCATAGGTCGATGTTAAAATACTTAAAATCTATATGTATAGCTTGTAACGCCACATCCCCTTGCATTTTATTGAGTTTTTTTCAAATTTTGGCACAATGATTGCCTGTGATGCGTTAATTGCAACGAAGCTTTTGGACTCATGATATGACCTTGACGTCAGAGGTCAAGGTCAAACTCCTTAAAAGCCGCTTTTATAACAACACACCATAGACAATCATTGTGCCAAATGAGAATACCCTCAATAAATAAATGTTAAGTGGAGTAAGCATGACGTCAACTCGAACATAAGCATGACATCAACTCTAACAGACAGCCTGTCTGTAAGCATGACATCAACTCGAACAGATAACCTGTCTGTTCGAGTTGATGTCATGCATACTCCACTTAGCATTTTTTGATGGAGGGTGTTCATATTTGGCACATTGATTGCCTATGGCGTGTTGGTGAAAATGAAGGTTTTGAACGCACAATATGACCAAAGAGTCAAAGGGCAAGGTCAAACATACTTAAAAAATTGTCTGTTCGGCTTGACGTCATGCTTACTCCACTTAACATTCTTTGTTTGAGGGTCTTCATATTCGGTACAATGCTTGCCTTCAGTATGTAGATGGCGGCATCGAATGATTCAGATATCCGATATGGCCTTGTTTGGGGTGAAAGGTACATCATATCATCATAATCGGAGTTTTGATTAACAAGCAGGTGCAGGGGCATCATCCACATCAGCGGGTACCCTTCCAGGTAACTGGCTAGCTGCACGCATAGCAGATCTCACACCTGATCTCCAGGTTCTCCTTTCTTGAGGGTCAACTGTCGTGAGCTTCCATTCACGGCAGTCTTTCTCCGTCAGTTTCTTCCACGTTAGCTTGGGCCTCCCTGCCCCCGCCTGCCATCAATATGTATAGCACATGCTGTTCTGACTGCACCACTAGAACGCCCCACATGCCCAAACCAGCGAAGGTCCCCAAGCCCAAGCTTTGCCAGTAGTTCGCTTGACCTTACCGTGGCCACATCCTCTGGCTTGATACTGCAGATCTGTCCGATCATAGCCCTATCATTGCGCTGCAAGCGCTGCAGGTTCATCTTGGTCAG
The DNA here is from genome assembly GCA_964019695.1 of Loripinus fragilis. Classification (NCBI taxonomy): domain Eukaryota; kingdom Metazoa; phylum Mollusca; class Bivalvia; order Lucinida; family Lucinidae; genus Loripinus; species Loripinus fragilis. The sequence goes on along the minus strand of CAXHUL010000034.1, from coordinate 156,271 downwards.
TGGCCAAGTTTCACTGGCATGGAGCATGGCGCTCCACACACAAGAGCTGTATTATACATGGCCACAGGTCTTGTAAGAGAGGTGGCGGGATGTCAGAACTAGTAGAAGCTCCCTGAACTTCTTCCCGGCTGTTTTCACACGAGTAGTGACCGTTATTTCACACCCTCCACCAGCAGAAACGTACGTCGAAAATATTTTATACTTTGTAGTTTTTCACGCAAGTGCGTATAATTGTGATGCCCCCTCCCCCTTTTAGTGTTTAATTTTAAATGAAAACATGTGGTGGAGCTCATGGGACATATGCACTGTAGAGCCACAAAATGCTCCCTGCACCCAATATCTTTAAAAACAAATGTTTTCGTAGAAAATAAGAAAACATGACAGCTAAGGCTAAATACTAATGAATAATATTTGAAATAAATCGCTGCTTATCGTCTGCGATAAATTCTTTTAAAATATTTATATTACATTTTATTATGAAACTAATGGCGTTATCTGTGAGTTGAATAGTTGCGGTTTACGCTCTCTATAATCAATCAAAATCCTCTCAAAATTCCTGGAGCAGATGCCTTCTATCACACCCACTACCCTTCTATTATCAATATTACTGCCAGGTTCTGCAATTCAGCTAGATTTCCATATTTTAATTTGAGCCATTACAAAGTACTCGAGGTTCATGGTCGAGCAGCCAATGCTCTGGTAAGCCTGCGCAAGCGGACAGACTCGTCAGAGCCTTCGCTGCTCGCATACACAAAGAAAAAAATAATATCAAAGTTTGGTTACTTCTGTAAATTCGGAAATTTTTTCGAGAATTTTATTTTCGCGAAAAGCATTAAAAGACATATTTGCCAAGTAAAGATTAGCGACCTTGGCATGATTTAGCTGTATCAGTAAAGGACAAAGAGTTTTCTTCATTTCGCGAGTTTTTATTTTCGCGAAACTCCGCATCCGCGAAGTTTCGCGAAAATAAATCCTCGCGAAAATTTCCCAATTTACAGTACGCCAGCATGAAACGTTTAAAGGGGTCTTTTTGGCGTAAATCTCATGATTGCCCATTTTCCATTTTTGGAACTCGGGAATATCAGCTATTCTAGAGAGTTATAATTGTTTTCGAAATTTCTACACTTTGAAGAAATAGTTCGTGTTAAAATGGCTGTTTGCCTTGAAATGATAGTGAGTGAAACATAAACCACAGTGCAGTTATTCAAAAATATGTCTTTTGTTGCCAATTTTCATTCGAAAGTTGAACTTTTACTGAGTTAATGGTGTTTTTGCGAACTGGGAAGCTCCCATGTCACTTTTTAACGGTTATTCGGTCATTTCAGTAACAGTAACTCTTATTGAATTGTTTTCTATGAATGGACACTGCATACCAGCGTGATGCGCGTATGAATATCGCTGTTAATCAGGTCAACCACGCCTCGTAGTGTATTCCAATGAATGGAAATAAGCCGTTTCATGATAAAACCTGCCTTTCAGAATTTTAAAAGACTGTGTACTCTGTTTAATACAGGGGCTTTGGTTAGTTCTCAGGAATTTGATGTCGCAAGTTGAGCTATCATACCTTACATGTATAACCAACAGCAGTGTGCACATGCTGGTCATTGCATAAGGATATATCTCAGTCACGCATACATGTCATAAACTGAATGACCTGGCGCTTTCACATCGTTCCTTGAAAAGATTTCTTGTAAATGTTATAGTAATGGGCCAGCTCATTTAATTTATCACACCCTTTAAACATGAAAGCGAAGCCATCCACTATATTTCGGTCTCTGTATTCTTCCTGCGTGTACGCTGTTCATATAAACATAAATGCGGCAGATACCGTAATGCATTTAATATGCGTGAAGTAATCATGCATGCACAGCCATCAAGTGGGTCTATGCACCTAATTTTCGGCCCATATGTTCGTCCAAATGGTGCCTGCTTAAGTCGTCTGCTGCACATAGTTGATAACTTTATTTGTTTATGTTAGTACAGAGGCAAACTCCAAGTGTTCAAGTGTTTAATAGAGTCGGATCTGGAATGCTCTCTTTTCAGTACATATTTTTGTCCACAACATTATTTGCCCGATTGTTGTTAGTTATTTCCCTGTAAGTGTTCTTGCTAGTATGCACGCATGTGCAGTCTGTTCTTGAGATTCCGGTACTCGGTCTGGGTAGTGTTTAATGCAGACGGATCTTTGGAAATTTCTATATAAAGTAAATAAATAAAAGAATTTCAGCACCTATTTGTGTACACAATAATCATTTCAGAAAAGAGCCCAGTTTGTACTAGTGAATGCTCTTGCGAGAATGCGCGCATGTACGATTTCGTGGGAAAATCAATGCAGTCGGAACTTTGGCAAGTTTATAAAACAATCAGATTCTATCATCTTATCAGAATATGCCGAAACGACCCACCCTAAAACCAGGCCGAAAACGACCCAGCCGAAACTACCCACGGCCGGAAACCTATGTTAAATGAATGTGCTACATCCGCTTTCCAGCGTCAAGGCAGTGACCGATATATAGGTTACTGGTCATTGCTACCACGTCGTGCAACAGAACCCATAGCGGCTTCTTTGATCATAAACATTGCTATCAGCGAGCCTCTGCTAAAACATAAGCAGAAAGTTTGGTCCCAGATCTGGTCCGACCAAGAGTTTAAAATTGATCAAACCTTACGGTTTTCCTGACTTCTTTTATCATACATTTGAATCTACATGTAAAAACAAGGGCGCCGATGGGACTGCGCGGGCGCTCAGGGTGGTCCCTGCTTTAAACAAAGTCGGGGTTCTTGCGGCTTTAAACCTTATATAGGCGTCTGGTAAATAAAGTAAATTTCGATAATCTCAAGGTCTATTCTGTTTTTAAATACAGAGCCAAAAACCATGCTCTATAAGTTCCTTACATGCGTATATGAGCAGTTAAAGGCCTCAACTTAAACGGTAAGATTTGCCTTATGCGATTCTAGCATCGATTCTGTCTTATAAGACTCCTTCTTTGAATAAATACCTGGAGATAGTTTCATCACGGAGGGAGGTTTCATTGTTGTTTATGTAAAAATGATTGATTGATTGAGTGAATAATTGATTGATTGTGTTTGTGTACATCATTCGGTTTGTTGATACATGTACTCACATGTAGCTTGTGATGTAATAAAAGAACAAACTCTTTATCTGCTGAAGCCGAGTTCATTGATATGGCACTTAATGCCATATCTTTTCTTGTAATAACAAGGGCTGATACAATAAACTTGGAATGGTCCATTGTATATGTATT
>CAXHUL010000034.1:96668-152982 GCA_964019695.1 Loripinus fragilis | reverse complement strand
TCCGATTAGCCAAAAACAATTAAATAAGGCACACGTGTATAAAAAATAGTAAGTGAGTTTGATCAGGAAATACCACAATCACAAACTGCAGGAAAACACATGGCACCGCGATGAAGAGCCACACAACAATCACGAGACACCAGAAAGACAAACTAACAAGCTACAAGTCAACAACAACAGAACCACCGCCCTAGAATGGACAGCAGCCTAAGCCATGGTTTAAAGCTATGGTTTCCTCTTAATTTGCACGACGGTGGGTCAGGCCTCAGACTCTATGACGGCTCTGACGTAAAGCTTTAATCGGTGGGTTGGTGCCTGATGCTTATCTGTAGCTGGACCCACCGTGAATCAACTTGAGGTTTTCTTTAGCTCTGACTATCTGTGAGTCATGAGCCCTTTTCTTTGTTTCATTATGGTGTGTTAATTTGATTAGAGTGTTTCTCCATGATGATACATTGCATTAGTTAGATGGCCTCCGTGCGAGCTGAACATTTCTTGTACTTCAACAACAGCAGAATCTAGGGCGAAGACTTTGTATCAGTAAAATGTATTTAAGCCCCCAGTGGCTTAGACTGCTGTCCGTTCTAAGGCGGTGGTTCTGTTGTTGTTGACTTTTTGTTTATTATTACTCCCATTGTAGGAGTCTGTAATTGTTCTATGTTTTGTTGTACGTTACTTTATGTCCATTCTAGAATTGTAATCATCTTGATGGAGAAGAGAGAGCTAGTTGCTTTGCTTAATTTGTCTTCCTGGTGTCTCGTGATGATTGAGCGGCTCTTCCTCGCGGTGCCACAGGGTTGTCTGCGGTTTCTGATTGTGGTTTAACCTGATCATACTCACTTACTATTCTTAAATGCATTTTACTGGTACCAAATCTTCGCCCTAGACTCTGCTGTTCTTGAAGTACAAGAAATGTTCAGCTCGCATGGAAGCCTTCTAACTATTGCAATGTATCATCATGGAGAAACACTCTAATCAAATTAACATACTGTGATGAAACAAAAAAAAGAGCTCACGACTCACAGATAGTCAGAGCTAAAGAAAACCTCAAGTTGAGCCACGGTGGGTCCAGCTACAGATAAGCATCAGGCACCAAACCACCGATTAAAGCTGAACGTATATACATTATAATAATCAATATAACTGGAAATCTGAGACATCATCCATGTCAAACTGAACAACCCATGCTGACCACATCCACACCAACTGCCAGACCCCAGTCCACAGTATACAAGCAGCCAGTAGCAGCAAACAGGCAACCACAAATCCACGTCCAAGACCAGGAAATATTAGAGGGTAATGGTCACCTACAGACACTCAACTGACCAACGAGAGACCGGCAACCAATATAGATATGGTCAATATATTAGTGCCTCACCAAACCTGAAGCTAACAGTATTTAATATTATGAACCATGAGCATGAAACACCCCTACAATTAATATAAGGCTAAAATACCACATATAAATCCCATGGCACTAATCTTTATTCAACTTTACATAGACTGAGCAACAGGCCATACAACAATCCAGATTTTTCTTTACTAGCAAACAGGAGACTTTACTTTCTTGACAATGCTATTTTAAATCGCTTACAATAACTATTATATATAAATTGAGATAACATTCTTATCACATCAGTATTTTCATTACTAAAAAGCCATATAAACTTCTGGTGACTTAGCAAATTGCAATTTTACAGACTTTACTTATATTATAGAAAAGCATATATTTTTCATCTGTAAAAAATATGGCACTCAGTTATAAAGTGAATTTCGTCTCCAACCTTCCAAGATTTACATATCTGACAAAATCTTGACTATAACGCCCAACCTCAATTTCTAACTTATGACAACTAATCCGCAAATGTGTATAGCATCTTCTTTCTTCTTTATATATTTTAAGTATGGTTCTCTACAAAGCCTGTGTTTATACAATGAGTATGTACGCAGCTTGCCAATATGGCCATTTCTATTCTCTGATAAAGAGCCAGCCCAACTGGTCTTATATTTTTCTATTAGTTTGGACCTGACAAAATTTACCACGTCAGTTCCAAAATAATTTTTGGCTGTACCTTTGGATATTTAAATACAAAATAAATGCTAGACATCCAGCTTTTTTTTTCTTATTTTCACATAAGCGACAGCTTTCTTTTAGAGCGCCAGCAAGTAAATTAGTAGGTTCTGAATGTATACGCTGACAGTATTTAATAGTTTACACAATACCTCAATTGCAATAGGAAATCTACCTAAATCATCAAAACAACTGCATTCGTTGCCTTTCTGTGGACACCTAAAACATATTTCAAAAACCTGATGTGCAATTTTTCACATGGTAGATCAAATAAAGTATTAAATAGATTAAAAGAGTGAGTTAGGTATTCTTGATAGTAATTGATATAAATTAACAAAAGGATATCCTTGGTTGACGCCTTGGGTAACTGGTATAGTGTTTCCTGTTGGATTTCTTTTGCTCTGTTATTCAGTTTTATGTACTTTTGAGTCCATATATTCAGGGAAGTCATTAATATAAATTAGAATAATGATAGCCTTGGGGGACGCCTGAGGTAACTGGAATAGTGTTGCCTATTTGATTTCTTTTGCTCCTGTATTCAGTTTTATTTATTGTTGAATCCTTATCTTTGCTTTATCTCCTTTTTATATCTTGATTTATATATTCTAAAAGATGATGCATGGATACGTTAGGGGTCTTTCATGCAAACCAAACATCTGTATATCTTGATCTACACCTGAACTAAGGGTGAGGCTGGTGCCATGAAAGCATTTTAAGCCCTCCAGTAAAATATTTTTACTGACCGTTCCAAGGCGGTACTTCTTTTGCTGATCATTTGTGTCTTTTATGTCTTGTGTTTGTCATGCTTTCGTGTCTGTTTGTTGCTGCCTTGCGGTCACCTGCTGGGAAAGGGCTGACCTCTTGGCTCTTGATTGTGATGTTTAATTGTGTTTTTGTCACTTTCCCATGTGGTATCGAGGGCAGGCGTGGTACTTGATTGTATGGATTTCTGGTTTTTGCCGCCTTTCTTACTTAGATGTTTCTCCCTCCAGCACAACAGTTTGAGATGGCTGGTCTAAGAAATCAGCAATCCAACGAAATGCATTTTTGTGACCCTATAGTAAATAAGTTTTGCCCCGGCATCCAATTTAGGTTACCGTGCACCCCCCAGGACAATTTTTCATGGGTGCCAAATTGTTTATTGGGACCCCCTGGGTGCGAAACGAAGGTGTCCTAAAAATGGTTTGGGCTATGTGAAAATGCATGGTTTCCATGGCAACCCATAGCGGATTTGAGAATGGGGGTATGCCTACAAAAGTACTCATATCTCAGCTGTTACTTATCCTAGACTACTAAATTTAATACAAAATTACAGCTTAGACATAGGCCTATTATCCTCGTGTTGCATATGCAAATTATCTAATTTGCATATGCATAAATATTAATGAAAACATTAAAAATGTGATTCACAGATGGGGGCATATGTAAATTTCAATAATATCTCAGCTGCTTTTAGCCATAGATTACTAAAATTTGTACTAAATGAAAGCTAAGACATAGGTCTTTCATTCCATGGTCAAAAATGCAAGTTATCATACTTGCATCATTTGCGTATTCATGAATATTAATAAAAGCGCTAAAAAATAAGGGAAAATCATTAAAAGTATAAATAGGCTGATTTCATCCCAATATTGTCATTTGTTGCATGTTTTGATATAATCAATGGTACAATTTGACAAGTCCATTCATCCAGTGGTCCTATATGAATAATATCTAATTTGCATATTCATGAATATACATGATAACTTAAACAATGAGGGAAAATCACGTAAAAACTTTAAGCCTAGGGGAGGGGTTGAGGTACGATCTATCCTGCATTCCTAGGGCCTTTTAAATTCATGCCAAATTGTTGAAAGGGACCCTCTTAATGCGAAACGAAGATCACCTCAAAACATTTTGGTATGGGCTATTTAAAAATGCATGGTTTCCATGGCAACCCCCTTATTGGTTTTCGAGAATGGGGGGTAGGCATACAAATTCAATCATATCTAGGGTTCTACTTATCCTAGAGCACTAAAAATGGTGTCAAATTTAAGCTTAGACACATGTCTTACATCCTGTGGTCAGATAAGTAAATCTTCTAATTTGCATATTTATGAATATTAATGAAAACCTTAAAAATTAAATAAAATCGTAATAAAAACCCACAAATAAACATATTTCAGCCCAAAAGCATCTTCAAACTACTATTGTTGCCAGTTTTAATATAATCAGTAATACAATTTGATAAGTTCTCTCATCCAGTGGTCCTAGAAGAAAAATCTTTCATTTGCGTATACATGGATATTAATGAAAACTTTAGTAATGAGAGAAATCATCTTAGAAAAATTAAGGGATGTACATATAAAATTACCTATGTTTCACCTACCATGTGTTCTAGTGTATCAAACCTGGTGCCAATTCAATGCTTAGACATTGTACCTTTACCTTAAGGTATAATATGAAAAATATTTATCATGAATATTCATGAATTTTAATGAAAACAGAAGAAATAAATGAAAAAAAAATGTAGAAAAATCAAGGGGGTGCACTTCCAAAATTACTTATATCTCAGTGTTAAATGCCCTATAGTGCCAAACCTGATTTTAAATGTATGGTTTGATACAGCATGTTTACCAAAATGATTCCAATTCATAACACATCTAATTTAATTTCTCATGAATATTGATGAAAACATGAGAAATTAGAGAAAATACATAAAAATTAAGGGGGTATATCTACAAAATGATTCATATCTTAGCTTTCAATTGCCCTATAGTAGCAAACTTGGTACCATATAAAACAACATAATCCTAAGTTTATTTGAATAAAAGAAAAAAAAGTATAAAATTTATAGCAGCTGAGATATGAGCAATTTTGTAGGTACACTTCTATCAATTTGTATACATTTTTTCTTGCATTTTTAAAGTTTTTATTAATATTGATCTTAAACAAATTAGATAATTCTTATATCTTCCCACTAGGTAAAACTGTTAAGCATAGATTTGAATTAAGCATAATATTTTGCTACTCTAGGGCACTTAGCAGCTGCGATATTGGTAATTTTTTAGGTATACCCTTTTATTTTCTCGGCCATTTTTCTCTTTGTTATAATGTTTATATTAATTTTCATGAAAATGTAAATGAGACAACTGGAACATATTGTTTCGTAGCAATAAGTTGGCACCATGTTTGCTACTAAGGGCTATTAGCTGCTGAGATATGAGTAATTTTGTAGGTATATCCCCTTAATTTTCAAGTATTTTTCTCAGAATGCTCATGGTGTCATCAATATTCATGAATATTATAATATGATCATTTTAAAATTTGATCATTTGTTAAACATAGTATTTTCTTAGCATTTATTTAAAACCAAGTTTGGTACTCTAGGGCAATTGAGATAATATTAGATTTGTCAGTACACCCCCTTGATTTTCCCCGCTATTTTTCATTTATTTCTACTGTTTTAATCAAAATTATTTATTATTGTTGTTAATTATTTTTCATAGCTGACCTTACGGTAAAAGTATTATGTCTTAGCATTTATTTGACACCCAGTTTGATACACTAGGACGCATAGCAGCTGAGATATTGGTAATTTTATACGTACACCTTTTAATTTTTCTGAGATTTTATCTCTGATTTCTATTGTTTTCAATAATATTCATGAATATGTATATTAGATAATTTGCGTTTCTAACTACCAGATTAAACTGTTATGTCCATGGATTAGTTTGGTACCATGTTTAGTAATCTAGGATGAGATGCTGTTGAGATATGAGTATTTTTGTACGTACACCCCCATTCTTTAAAGTCGCATAATGGGTTGCCATGAAAACCATGAAATTTCATATAACCAAAGAGCATTTATATTTGAGGACAATATTTTTTTGCATTTAAGTGGCCCCAATGAACAAATTTACACCCATAATGAAATGTCCTTTATGTTCAATTTAGGTCTGATTACCCCCTTGCATACTATAGTTTACCCATGTTTTTTCCCTCATTTTTAATATTTCATTAATATTCATGAATATGCAAATGAAATATTTTTCATATAAGACCACTGGATGAGAGAACTTATCAAATTGAAATCTCTGATTATATTAAAACTGGCAACAATAGTGGTTTGAAGACGTTTTTGGGCTGAAATATTTTTATTTGTGGGTTATATTATGATTTTATTTATTTTTTATGGTTTTAATTAATATTCATAAATATGCAAAATAGTAGATTTACATATCTGACCACAGGAAGAAAGACATGTGTCTAAGTTTTAATTTGACACCAATTTTAGTGCTCTAGGATAAGAAGAACCCTATATATGATTGAATTTGTAGGCCTACCCCCCATTCTCGAAAACCATATAAGGGGGTTACCATGGAAACCATGCATTTTCAAATAGCCCATACCTAAATGGTTTGAGGTGAACTTTATTTCGCATTCAGAGGGTCCCACTGAACAATTTGGCATGAATTTTAAAGGCCCTAGGAGTGCAGGATAGATCGTACATCAACCCCTCACCTAGGCGTATAGTTTTTACATGATTTTCCCTCATTTTTTAAGTTTTCATGTATATTCATGGATACGCAAATGAGATATTATTCATATAGGACCACTGGATGCTGATTGGGCTAGATCTTGAATGAATGAGATTAGTTGTGTCACCTGGGTCAGGTGTGGTGCTTGATTGTATCGATTCCTGATCTTTGTCGTCTTTATTACTTTTCACAGGAACGGGATGAATGGAATCCATGCTGAAAGTAATGCTGAAAGTGATAAGGAATATTAGAGTTTTCAAGATGTTGAATGAGGCTCCATTCCATTCCAACATGATCTCCAGAACCTAGAGATATGGGCAAAGACATGGGGAATGCGTTTAATGCCAAGAAATGCTACATCATGAGCTTCAACACCAAGTCCACGTATTTCTATCAGCTGGATAGCCACATTCTACAGTAGGTTCCAGAAAACCCATACCTTTGTGTAACAAAATCAGAAGACTTGAAGTGGAGTTTACACATCAGTAAAATCACAAAGAAGGCCAACCCCACTCTTGGATCTCTAAACTGAAACTTAAAACATTGCCCTCTAAACTGCAGGATGACAGCCTACATCTCACCTATTCGATCAACACTTGAATACAGCTCAGTGATTTGGGATCCCTACCCCCAAAAAGATATTGATAAATTAGAAAAAGTTCAACGTCAGGCTGCCAGATTTATATCAGGGGCGTACACTTCAAGGGATCATAGTTCAGTTAAACAGATGCTATCGGATCTCCATCTCCCACCACTCCAAGACAGAAGGAAGGCGAACTGCTTGGTATATTCTTCTTCAAGCTGGTCGAGGATGTTGGATTTAGTGTGGCCCCCATGGGGTCCCTTGATCCCTGAAAATAATGCATTGATCTCCCCAAATCCCTGAAAGAAATTTCCTCAGCTCCCTAAAAGTATTTTTCTTTTGCTTCCAAAATCCTTAAAATTAATTCAGCTTCTCCCTAAATCCCCAAAATATAAGCCAATTCTCCCTAAAATGTATTTTTCTTTCAATAGGATTAAATTCATATACTTATAAACTATGATGCTATACACGAGCGGATGACATAATATTCACTTAATATTTTACGTTATATCACAGGAGCTTGAAGTTCGATCCTTAAATCATCCATATAGTCTCAAAACCTAAAGCTCACAATGTCATTACGTAATGACAGCGAGGGCTTTTGGTTTTGAGGCTATAGATGTGATATAAGGACCGAACTTCAAGCTCCTGTGGTTATATACACGAAGAGATGGGGCTTAGTCACGGGACACATGAGATGTATTTATTTTAATGAAATGTATGATATGTAGCTCAAATTATGAGGCTATCCTAAAAATTCTGTTGCTGTACCTGGTATAGTATGCGTGGAAGAACGCTCTCGAGATTTGAATTTTTATATCATGGGCAGCTAGACCATTTGGTTTTCTGGTCTGGTAGGGGCTGTTTTTTTTCAATAGATGAAACTAGATTTTCTAGACAAAGTGAAAGCATTTATTTTTGTAACCATAGAAAGTGTTTTTATAATTGTTATTAGGCCCCATACATTAGTTTAACTGCAGTTTCAACAAGTATGAATATATCTGATCAACATTCATAAAAAAACCCCATAAAATTACCTAGATAGAGAATTACATACCAGACGCATAGTTAGCCCTGTTATGATGTTGATTCACACTTGTAGCCCAGTAATGATATGGAGTCAGATTCGTGCTAGAGGGGCCCGGGGGCATCCCCCCCCCCCCCCCGGATTTTTTTTATTAAAATGGTGCAATCTGGTATATTCTGAGTCCTCCAAAATGCGTTATTATCAACCTAAAAAATCAACAATTTTAAGGATAATTGTCCACAATAGTAAAAAGTAAAAATTATTCGCCATAACAGTTACCAATACCAATCTAGATTAGCATATTAGCACGGAAGTAAATAGATTTAGATTTTCCAAGGGGGGATCTGGGGGGCTTCCCCCCAGAAGCCAATGTTTTTTTTTTAATCAAACAAAATGAAGGCTTTTATCCTTTAAAGTGAGATTTATTTTATTTTTTTTTACTTTTTTGCAGGGCTGCCTAAATCTCCAAAACTATGGGCTTGCTCCTGAAAATAATTACCAGTGCTCTCCAGCTCCCTGAAAATAAATAGCCATTCTCCCCAGATCTCCAAAACTCCTAGGGGCCCCTTTAGTGTGTGTGTCATTTTCCAAGAGACCATGAGTTTTCTGTCTTCTGAGCCTTGATATAAGAGATTAACTGTCTGCTTTCTGTCTTTCTCTATATACTGACTGGCGCTCGCTTTCGAACATTATCGGCAGGTATACATTGTACACTCCGGGTTGCAGGATGAAAGCCTACAAGTAACCGTATCGAAATTACCGTAGGGTTCTTTAACCTGCACAGGGGGGTGACTTTCCCTGCACAGGGGACATCCAGTTATCGTCCCGATCCGAAGGACGATGCACTTATCTAGTGTCATCCCTGCAAATGACACTAGAAACAGCGTGTTCGGACACCGAAATTTTCCTCGCCGCGAGCGGGGATGGAACCTGGGACCTCTAGCACCAGAGGCAAGTGCGCGAACCACTGAGCTACCACGCTTTCTTAATTCTTGTCCCCGAAAAAATGAATAAAGCAATTTCTCCAAAAATAAAACCTATGTTCTCTCCCAGCTAGCAATCTATTTGGGTCCCATATGGGCACCCATATGGGACCCATATGGGCAGTGCAACCGGGTTCCATATGGGTCCCATATGGGCTGGCCCATGTGAATAATATAAAATAAATGATAGAAGCAGGGGCGGATCCAGGATTTCCTGCTATAGGAGGTTCAAATTTACAAAGGAGGTTTCGATTTGAAAATTGTACATGATTATTAGATAGTTTATGCTGATTTTGCTTGAAATTCCTCATAAAGATGGAATAATTTTGTCTCAAATGGTGGTTCAAGCGAACCACATGAATCCCCTCTGTATCCGCAACTGTAGAAGCTAGCCATTCATTATAAACAAGGAAATAAGTTTATATAAAGATGATTATAGCATTTCTTTTTTCTTTATGGGACTGTTATATGGGACCCATATTGGACCCATCTGGGCAACCCGCATATGGGCTAACCCATATTGGACCCATGCCAAACCCGGTTGCACTCCCCATATAGGCATGTTTGCTGGGCTGTTCCTGTATATTGCATTTGCTACATCATTCCCCCCCACCAAGTTTGCAACTAGAAAATTTATTTGTCCCTGTAGCAAGTCTTAGCTAGGGCGGATAAAATCATAGACATAATTTTGGTGCTTGCACCGATTTAAAGTTAACTCGCGAAAACAACCGAGGACTATCAAATGATGTAAATAAATATGGCCATCCCCTGGTATTTAGTTAAGTTCTACGCTCAAAAACACTCCAAATTTGCATCCAGTACCATTATTTTATTGCTGGTTACCTTGATATTCTACAGGTAATTATGTTCGCTCAATTAATTATCCGATTACTCTATGGAGTGCGTGTGAATTCGCTACCAAACAGGAAACACTCAAAAACAAGTTGGCTTCTAAAAAATATCACAGGATAGCTTCGCTATTAAATTAGTTTGAGTTGATGCTTCATGTCCAAATCAACATGTCGGGGCGTTTTCCTGTGTTGAACCAGTTGTTAGCTGAGCTAACATATGATCATACTCCCCAAAAATATCACTTTATTTAATTGAGATACTTACAGTATAATGCTTAATAACCAATGTTTATAGTAAAGGTTATGCACCATTCATTTGTATCCACGGCCCCCACCTACGGGGATAGCAGTGGAATAGCTAAGCTATGGTACAGTGCAAGTACTTTTTGATTGTCCCCACAGTGCCGGAGAATTGCAGGGGTTATAACATTGGGACACTTGTACCCAAGTGAGATTTTCTGAAGTGTTGAGTGGGGCTAAGAATAATGTTCATTTTATTTGACCCTGTAACTTTGGAAAATGTTTAGTCTGCAAAATAACTTGGATGGGGAGCGCAGTGGCTTAGTGGTAGAGTGCTTGACTCGAGACCAAAGGGCCGCGGGTTCGAGCCTCACCGGCATCACTGCATTGTGTCCTTGAGCAGGAACATTAATCCTAGCTTAGTACTGGTTCAACCCAGGAAGACCGGTCCCTTTATAACTGAAAGTTTGTTGATGGGGACGTAAAGAATCAAATCAACACAAACAATCAAACAAAATACCTTGGTATCACCATTACTGATAACATGGATTGGGATCAGCAGATCTCATAAATCTCTACCAAAGAAACTAAGACACTTGGTTTCCTTCGCAGGAACTTGGCTTTTGCACCTAGGAATACTAAGGAAATTGCATGCAAAACTTTGGTTCGGCCTAAACTAGAGTATGCAGCACCCATTTAGAGCCCTCACTCGAAACTTCAGATTAATCAGATTGAGAAAGTTCAGAGGACAGCAGCCCGCTGGACCTGCAGGAGATGGCGAAACTGAATGCTTGATGAGCTTGAATGGCCATCTCTTGAGGCCCAGAGGGACCAGTCCTCCTTGCTTCTCTTTCACAAGATTCATTGTGCAGCAGTGTCTATTGATAAAGACAAGTATATGACCCCTGCTCACAGTTTGAAAACTACGAGGTCATCACATAGTGCTCCATACCGCAGACACCAGACATACAGTGATGCCCTGAAGATTTCCCTCCCCCCCCCCCCCCCCCCCCCGGGCCCCCCCCCCCCCCGGGCCTCCCCCCCCCCCCCCCCCCTATTGAAGGGGAAGTAAAAGTATTTCTTATTAACCCCTTGTGTAATGAAACCCCCTAAATAGGTACCTTGGCAAATATTGTAGACCCAGATGAAATGCGGCATAGTTCACTGTTTGCTTTGCCAAAATCGATCCTCAGAGAAAGAAATTCATGATTTTTTGGAAATTATAACCTGTGACCCCTCAATATATACAATGGACAATCATGACTTAACTATATCAAACTTTATGGGAAATTCCATTGGTACAGAATGGTTAGTATAAGTAAGTAAGTAAGTAAGTAAAGACTTTGTTTTATGAGGGTGACAACATTTAGTATACAAAGACTAATCTTCCAGGAGGCCCTCAGTGAATAACATAATTTATACATTTTTTACAGATAACACAAAATATATACACTAAAATGTTAAGAAAAAGACTACCATATTTACTCATCAAAGATCTGTGGAACTGCAATTCATGGACACAACAAAGAGCATTCTTAAAGCATAATGTGGGTGAATAATATAAAAGTGTTGTGAAGGCATCCTCACAACATTAGATCATACCCCTTCAACAGGATTACTTTGCTGGAGCATCCTACTGGAGGGGAGTTTTAGGAATGAATATGGTAATCAATTTCTAGATTTTACTATTTTAATTATTTACAGATATTTACTGTTCAGAATACAACTCATGCTCAAGGTAATTAACAATGAGAAGCAAGAAAAACAAGATGGACTGAGAGATCATTTTCGTGATATTTGAATATTTGGCAAGTTACTGTACCAGCCATTTTAGACATCTATTATGGAAAGTTTCCGCTGTCTGTGCATTTTTAACATTACTAGGTAAACTATTCCATATAAGGCATCCTGAATATCTGATACTTTGCTTAAAGCATTCCTTCTTTGGAAGTGGTGGAACAAAACATCCTGCTGCTGTTGACCTTAAGTGAACTGACATATCCATTTCATTTCTGAGGACAAAGTTTTCAGAAATATATTGGGGTGTTAATCCATGGTATACCTTGTACATGAATTTTGCTTTTCTAAGGAATAAGCGATCATAAACAGATAGAATTTTTAAGGAACGAAAAGCTTCAAGGGAATCATCAACATTATAATCTAGAATAACTCTGCATGCACGTTTTTGCATCCTAAAAATTTTTTCATTTTATTTGACTCAGATGAGTTGGCCCAGACAATATTGCAAAAGTCAATGTGAGGCTGTATATAAGATTTATAAAATTGTACACGGTGTTCTTGTTACAAAAAGTATTTCATTTTTGAAAGCAACCAAATATATGAAGATATTTTTTTACAAATGTGTTTTACGTGGTCTGACCAGATTAGATTGTTGTCAACAAAAACTCCCAAAATCTTATCATTGGATATCATTTTCAAAGATTCATCGCTATACTTAAGGTGAAGATTAGAACTAAGTATGCACAGGCCTTTAGTTAAGAGTGCTAACCAAAAATAATTTTCTTATTTCTCAACCAAAACATTTGTTGTGGGTACTCAAAATATATGTTACAACTGACGGGTATGAAATTATTAACAATTTTATGCTCATTTTTTTTGTTTTTTTTTTGTTTATCTAAACCTATGATACACCTATATATTTTCAGATATATACTGCTGAGCCTGATAGCATGGTCCTTCCTGGCTGGAGTGGCAGTGGCCTACACCTTCCTAAGGTACTGTTGATAAATATTTTTCTTATAGAGAAGAATGGAAATTTAATCCTTTCTACTCATTGAACTTGTTGAATCTATGCCTTGATGACAGAATTAGTCTCTCTAGTATGTTAGTGGATAATCTCTAGTATATCTTCTCTTGGTACATGTATTCTCAGGTGTTACATGTATCTTCTTGAGTAAATTGTCTCTTGGTATTAAAATTCAACTGGAGGTGCACATGAAAACCTAGCTGTGCGGGTGATGAAGTCACGCAGCCGGAGAAGATGTTCATTTCGTTAACTTTTCTGAAGTAAGTTTTAGTACAGCTGAGTAAAAACTCCCATGAAAGGTCTGGTGTTCCAGTAGTATTGAAGATGTGAGTCCTTAATGCCTCTCTTTCTACATGTATATTGGGAAATTCGAAATGAGTACAATGGCAAATATTGAAGATCCAGATGAAATGCAGCAGAAACAGCATCATATCAGGATCTACATTGTTTGCTAAGACAAAACAATCTTCAGGGACAGAATTACACTGTGATTTTGAAAGTCTGACCAGGGATCAAGCTAGGGTGCGATTAGGGCGAAATATTCGTCCTAGGGGCCGAAATTTCGCCGTAAATGGGACCCAGGGAGAAGTGGGAGTCTCCCTAAAAAAAAAAAAAAAAAAAAATTTTTTTTTTTTTTTTTAAGGAGACTCATTTTCATTCTGTCACCACACAAATGCAAGCTGTGGTGACATTATTAAACAATCTACTACCACTGCATCGTGTTTCTCCTTCCATTAAATGGCAATAGTATGTGTAATGGCTAATTTGCTTCTAAATTGACAGAAAATGCCGTAATTTTGCGCTATAACTTCTCCCTATCTGACTGTCACTTCTCCCTAATTTTCCTGCAGGGAGAAGCCACTTCTCCTTACTGTCAGGGCCCAACTTGAACCCTGATCCCATCCTTATTGTATCAATCTGGAGATGGATTTCTATGCATTAACATCTGCTAGACCCTGAGGATGGTGTTGAAACCCAAGCCTGAAAGACAAGGGTTTTGATGACCCCAGAGGAGATAGCAGATGTTAGTCACTAATAGTGAATCAGAAAACCATGTTTGATCTCTACTAATTTTTGGGTATCTGTAGTGTGATCTCTAGTATCTTCTTTTTTCTGTTTCAGCGAAGACTTTATGTTACCAAATGTATTGTTTATGTACAGCAGAGATAAAAAAGTAAGTTTATTTAATTCTTAACCTTTTTCATCTCTAAATGATAACATTTTAGACATTAAAACAGGCTTTTTTTTAGTTTATTTATAAAAATGTTTTACCCCTTTTATCACTCAGATTCACTCTTAAATAATGCATTCAGTTGTCTCATCTGCAAGTGTTGTCTGCTGTAAACCATTGCAAACATTTCTTTCTGAGATCAGCCCCAATAAATTGTCCTGTCTGATCTGGATCCAAAAGGCAAGTATGACCAGGAAATGTAGGTTGGTCTGTAATTGTGGCATTTCCTGGTCATACTTGCAGGCATTTAATTAAGAGTGGATAACATAAAAATGGTTTTCTTATTTTTCAACAAAAATGTATGTTGTGGGTACCCAAAAGAACTGTCTAAATGAGACAGTTCTTTTGAGTACCCAAAACATATGCTAAAAATGATGGGTAAGAAAATGTTTATAATTTTACACTGAAAATTTTTGTTTATCTAGACTTAACCTTCCTCAGTGAGATGATTGCAAAACTAGAAAAGGCACTAGGTACTGCATTACAACAACAGAACCACCACCTTAGAGGGGGAAAGAATTCAGATCCATGGGGTCTTAGTCTTCATTAAGATTTACATCCATACTTTGTGTATGCCAGCAGCAAAGGCTCTGGTGAGCAGATTCCCCTGGACCTTTGTTCCTCGACAATAATATGAGTACCAAACAGGCCTTTAGTAAAGAGTGCATAACAGAAAAATAATTTTCTTATTTTTCAACAAAAATGTATGTTTTGGGTACTTAAAAGAACCGCTTCAATGAGATGGTTCTTTTGAGCACCCAAAACATATGCTAAAAATAATGGATTTATAAGAAAATATTTACAATTTTACGCTGAACATTTTTGTTTATCTAAACCTGTGACCAAATCACATGTTCTGACTCATTCTAGAATTTTTTTATTAGTTGATTTACAAACCCTCCTACTGTAATTTTCCGGAAAGTAGAAAAAAAAAAAATTCAATTTTTAGCTCACCTGAGCCGAAGGCTCATGGGTGAGCTAATAGTATACCAGTCACTCCGTCGTCCGTCCGTCGTCCGTCCGTCCGTCCATCCGTCAACATTTTCAAACATCTTCTTCTCTGAAACCACTGGGCCAATTAAACTCAAATTTCATATGGAGACTCCTTAGGACGCGGGAACAAAAGTTTGTTCAAATGGTCCTGGTCACATGACCAAGATGGCCGCTATGCCCATATATGGTAAAAACCCTTTAAAAATCTTCTTCTCCAGAACCAGAAGGCCGATGACCTTAGGACTTGGTATGTAGCATTTGGGAAGTGGGGCCTACCAAGTTTGTTCAAATCATGATCCTAGGTTGACCTTGACCTACTTAACGTCAAGGTCAAGTCTGCTTCCTAATGCATTTAAATGGGAATTTTTTTGAAAAGATGATTTTTTGAATACTGTTGAAGCCAAAGTCATTATTCTCACTTGATATGTTAAACCTAATGAGACAATTGCTATTAATAAGTTTCAAAGGTCAAGGTTGACCTTTGACCTTTCAGCTTAGGTCGCTCATATTGGAGTCCCATCAATATATTAAAACATAGTTTTCTCACAAACCATTGGCTTAATTGAACTCAAATTTCATGTGAAGACTTCTCATGATAAGTTAGCCAAAATATATGCAAAATATTTTGGTCACATGACCAAGATGGCTGCCACACCCATATATGGTAAAAACCCTTTAAAAATCTTCTTCTCCGGAACCAGAAGGCCGATGACCTTGGGACTTGGTATGTAGCATTGGGAATGTAAGGCCTACTAAGTTTGTTCAAATGATGATCCTAGGTTGACCTTGACCTACTTAACGTCAAGGTCAAATTTGCTACCTAATGGGAAAATTTCTGAAAAGTTGATTTTTGTTGAAACTGTGGAAGCCTTAGTCGTTAATCTGACTTGATATGTTAAACCTAATGAGACAATTGCTACTAATAAGTTTCAAGGTTGACCTTTGACCTTTCAGCTTAGGTCACTCATATTGGAGTCCCATCAATATATTAAAACATAGTTTTCTCACAAACCATTGGCCCAATTGAACTCAAATTTCATGTGAAGACTTCTTATGATGAGTTAGCCAAAATGTATGCAAAATATTTTGGTCACATGACCAAGATGGCTGCCACGCCCATATATGGTAAAAACCATTTAAAAATCTTCTCCGAAACCAGAAGGCCGATGACCTTAGGACTTGGTATTTAGCATTGGGGATGTGGGACCTACTAAGTTTGTTCAAATGATGATCCTAGGTTGACCTTGACCAACTTAAGGTCAAGGTCGAATTTGCGTCCTATTGCATTTAGATGTGATTTTTTTTTGAAAAGTTGATTTTTGAATACTGTTGAAGCCAAAGTCATTATTCTCACTTGATATGTTAAACTTAATGAGGCAATGGCTATAAATAAGTTTCAAAGGTCAAGGCCACCACACCCATATATGGTAAAAACCCATTAAATATCTTATTCTCTGGAACAAAAGGCCAATGGCCTTGGAACTTGGTATGTAGCATTGGGGATATGGTCTCTACCAGGTTTGCACAAATGATGAATCTAGCCTGACCTACTTATGGCAAGGTCAAATTTGATTCCTAATGCATTTATATGGGAAAAATCTTGGAATGTTCATTTTTCTATAACTTTTTAGGCCGAAATCATTATACTTTCGAGAAATGTTTAACCATTTGAGACAATGGCTTTGTACCAAATGTCAAGCTGACCTGTGACCTATTATCCAATGCCACTCATTTGGACTGCAACATACTTACATAAACATTGGTTTCTCAGAAATCACTGGGCTGTTTGATGGAGTATTCATTAGATTGTTCGAAGACACTGGACCAAAATGGCTGCAACCCCCATATATTGTAAAACAAAATATGTTTTATTATAAGCTGTAGTTGACCTTGACCTATTTTAACATTATTAAAGTGGTCAGGTGAGCGCCTCAGGACCTTCAGGTCCTCTAGTTTATTTTATTTTATCATCCGACTCTAAATATTATTTGTTTAGTTGAAAAGGTTCTGTCTGTGTATTTTTGAGAGTGACACTGTTAAAAGTGACTGTCCTGTCTAGATTTTTAGGAAAAAGATGAAATATATAAAGATTTAATACACACTGTTGGTTTACCTTAGTAGTTTTACTGTTTGTTCTGGATATTAAAAAAAAAAGCTCTGAAAATGACCAGTCAACTGGTCATTTTCAGAGCTTTTTTATTTATTTTTTTTCGTCCCCCAACCCTAAATTGGAAAAAAATTCCCGTAAATCAACTAATAGAAAAATTCTGGGCTCATTCTATATTTTCTACTTTCAGAAAGGAGTCGGAACCGCTGACGATGAATTTACTCTCATGAAAATTATCTGTACAGTTTGTGGACAAAGAGACTGTCCCAGGCACAGGTATTGTCAGATAATTAATTAGTCCTTGAAGAACCGTTGTGGATTCTAACACACCCTGGCTGTATAGCCAATCGTAAAGTCTGTTGATATATTGACAGCGCCCTAGATCAGCTTTTGGGTCAATTGGGTATTTACGCAACCTGGTTATCCTCAATTGCGTACTTGCAAAAGCAATTGCATATTTTTTACGCCACGTTTTTGGCAATGATTACATACCGTTTCTTATTGAATGAAGCCATCGTGAATGTGCCTGCGTATATACTCTCATCGTCTGCCTTTCTGAGTATCAAACTAGCGGAATTTATTGTACGTAAAGCAAATCTCATTGTTGACATTAGTTGCTCGCATCCATTTTATAAAGTTTTTCCGCTAAAATACTTGACTGGCGGTGATATTTTATTCATAAAATTGGAATTATACTGTGCGCTCGCTAGTAAAACAAAAATCGATACCTGACTGGCATTTGTATATTACACAAATGGAAACGAAATGGACCAAATGGTATGCAATGACATCACTTGTAATTGCATACCGATCGAGGGAATTGCTTTTCAGTATGCACACATTTAATTTTAATTGCTTTTTTGATGATTTTAATTGCGTATTTACGCAAATACGCTGCTTATCTAGGCTGCTGTATTGAGTTATAAATTACTGGATGGACAAGCGTGACATCATTTATAGCGTTGCTTGGCCGCCAGTTTAATTTTTTATGGTGTCAACTATCCCATGAAGCCTTGTAACATTGATATTAGACAGTATAATGTCGTTTTTACAACTGATGTTTGTTCAAAATGTACGTAAAAATACACATTTCAGTCCAAACAAGATTTACATTATGTCATGTTAACTTTATGTCATGTTAACTTTTCTCGTAATAAAGGGGTATTTCCAATCTAATTTTCCAATTTCGGAACCAAAACTTATGTTGTCTCGTTGAGACCGTTCTTTGAGCACACAAAACACACTTATTTACAGTCACGGGACATAATTGTTTGCCACTTTGTGGCGTTGCCATTTCAAACAGTGCATTTCCAGATGTTTGGTAAAAAAATACCATGACAAAGTTAATGACGTCAATTTTACAAAACTAAACAGGATGAAAAGCAAATAGGAAAAATAGCAATATACAATAGAACGTTAAAATAATTGAACTTTTGGTTCTCAAGTAGAACGCATTTAAAGTAAACGTAAGTTTTAAAAAATATCACGATTCTCATGTCACCGAAAAAATGACTTTAATTTGTCTTCATGTTTAAATGAATAACATACAAAAACAACAGACACCAGGAAGCTACAATGAAATTGCTTATTGCGTAAACAATTTGCTTTCATTTGGTACTTTTTTTATGATTGTAACTTCTATAGTTTTGCGACAATAATTTTTGCAAAAAATCTGGAAATACATTTGTTTAAGTGGGGATGTCACAAGGTGGCGAATAATTATGTCCCGTAACTGTATGTTTACACTTTGGTAAAGAAAATTAACACAATTCAACTCTTCAAATAGTACCTATAAGGACCTATGGTCTAGTATAAAAAGGGTTAACCCTTCGCCTACTGGGTAATTTTGCATGCTTTTTTGTCGTCTGCTGATTTATTTCACAATCAACTTTTTAGAAAAATTCTTTCAGGAATACCATCAGAGTGTCAAACAGTTTGGATCCAGATTAGACCTGACATTTTGTTGGGCCTGATCTGCATCCAATCTGTTTACATAGGAGGTCAGCAGATGATAGTAATAGGTAAAAAGTAAAAAAAGTTTATATACTGTATTGTCTTTCAGAAGAGAACTAAATATTCTAGCGTTCCAACCCTGGACTAATTTGGAAATTAGGAAATCTGTTGACCAAGCCATAAACGAGGTAATTACTATATACCTATACATGATACATCTTTTGAACTTTCTGTTTTCTGGCTATCTGATACAGAAAGCAGGATCAAGGAACTGAAGTTTTCTGATTCCATATCACTATCCTTTAAAACGAGGCTAAAGTCAGTTACCTTTGCGGCGACGTTACGTAAAGTTAATTTTAAGCATGAAACCAGAGATGGAAAACATGATGACGTAACGTCAAGAAACGTAACGTGATGACAAACGTTCTCGCAATTTTTCGGGCTTAATGACCAAAACAAGTTATAAAATCAGAATAATGTCTGAAAAAGGTATATAATAAACATATTATTATAATAGTTACTTGATCTAGAGTACAGTATCATGTCTCGTGGATGAGGCCATACCATTGGATCACCCTTGACCCTTCGCGTCTCGGATGATCCGATGGTATGACCTCATCCACTCGACGTGATGCAGTACGCCAGATCAAGTTAATACTATAATAATGTGTATATATCTTCTTTTCCCGATAAATTGCATCACCAAGTAGTAGGCATCCTCCTACTGTTAGAATTGGTATCAGCATCATGCTATAAATGATATTGCTTTTCTTCTCTCTTCTATCTGCAAATGTGATAAAGTCACAATTGAATTTTTCTACAGTGTTGTACAGTAAAAACCTGTGTAAAACAGCCACTCTCAAAAAAAGACCGAAAATTGGTTTTCAAGACCAATTATCGCTTAATGCAGGTCAAAAGTATTGCAGAATGCTCCGGAGCATTCTGCAATACTTTTGACCTTCATCAAGCTACCATTTGTCATTAAGATCTTTTGTCTACTTTTGAGGGCCGTTTTACACAGGCTTTACTGTATACAGATCTGAAGGCTCTTCAAATTAAAGGGAGACACCTGTTTTAATTTTGGTGCATAAACATAAAATACATAATATCTGAGATGTGACCCTGGCCTAAATATGATTAATTCTTCTGTTGATGCCATAGAAAGTAGTGTCATTAAAAAGTCTCTTGTCCATTTCCAGGGAAAGTAAGAGAAACTAACCTTAGTCACATGTAGAATAAAATCATCTTATCAGAATCCAAGCAAACTGTAACTACACTATAGAAAAATACAATCTTTTTTAACTGGTACCATGAAAAGACCCAGTGATCAATTTAAAAGAAAAAAGAATTTCTTTAATTCAAATATCATTGTTTCATTTCAGTTTCTGACCACTGTCTTCAACGAGTTTGTATATACTTGGTACAAGTACGTATATGACATACTTTCTAATTTATGTTTTAACTCTTTTTCTTACATGTGTAATTTTGCCTGCTTTATTTTGTCTGCTGATTTTTTTGAAACCAACTTCTTTGAAAAATTCTTTCAGGAATACAATCAGCGTGTCAAACAGTTTGGATTCAGATCAGACCTACCTGTTTACAAAGGTTATCAGCACTGATTCAACAGATGACACCAGTAGACTAAGAGTTTTAATTGGCTTTCAGATGGGACTTTTTTCTCCCAAATTTACTTAAGTTATATTAATCAAGCTAAAAGACAGACTTGAAGTTACTTGTTGTCTCTTCCAAAATTGTTTGTCTCTTCCAAAATAAAACATGATGTCCTGTCTGTTGTCAGAACTTTGAGAAGTTAATGTATGAACTAACACAAGTTTTACCATAGTAGACAATTACCCTTAAAAAAAACTAATTTAAAATTATTCTTACACAAGTTTCCACTCATTTCTTAGCAGCTCCAGCATACGGAATATATATTCACACCCTTTGTATACCTATGAATTCTTCAACTGTTCGGATTAAATTAACATGGGATGGCTTAATATACATACCAAGGGGACACATGTTTATATTTCGGAACTGAACTTAAAGATTAATTTGATCTGAGCAGACAGTGCAAACCCTGAAGAAATGCTGCAGTTTCCAACATTTTATCTGGGTCACCTCTCTTTGCCTTTTAAGATGAAATGAGTGATTTTAGTGACTTATTATGTACAAAATACTACATTTACTGACCGTTCCAAGGCGGTACTTCTTTTGTGGATCTTTTTTCTGTCTTGTGTTTGTTATGCCTTTGTGAGCATCTGTTTATTTGTGCCTTGTGGTCACCTGCTGGGAAAGGGCTGATCTCTTGGCTCTCATTTGTGGTGTCTAACTGTGAGTTTGTCACTATCACATTGGTATCTTGGGTCAGGTGTGGTACTTGATTGTATCGCTCCCTGATCTTTGCACCCTTACTTATTTAAAGCAGTTGGTATTTGCATGTTACTAATGTATATTAAAACCCTGTTATTTTCTCTGTAGAAATCTTAGCGAAGATGAAGAGTTTGTTGACGAGCTAAGAGGAACTATCCGATTTTTTGCTTCAGTTTTTTTGAGAAGAGCAAAGAAGGTAATAAATTTTACTGCATTTTAGCAGAAAATAATCCTGAGTGAGCCTTGACATGGGATTTTCAACAATGTGGTATGTGCGACCAGCAAAGGCTCACAGTCTGATCAAAGCCTTTGCTAGTCGCTTGATTATTCTATTACTCTTAGGCTACTGACGGTACAGCATTTGGAGTTTCTTAGCTAAAAAGGAGGCTGCAAAGGCTCGTCTGAGCCTATACTTGTCAAAATGCCAAATTGTTGGAAATCACATGTCGTGGCTCATTATTGTGTTAACAGCTAACAGTACCGGTATATGGAAACAAGGTATAAGGGTGGTGGTCTGAAAAAAACGCAGTTTTCATGGCAGCACTCATATCTCAAACAATATTTCCGGATGCAATAAGCTGACAACTCTTTGTGCACTAGTGTCGTCTGCTGATGACTTTTACAAACAGATTGGACCCAAATCAGGCCAGACAAAATGTCAGGCCCGATCTGGATACACACTGTCTGCCACTCTGATGGTATTCCTGAAAGAATTTTTCGAAAAAGTTGATTTTGAAAAAAATATCAGCAGACGACAAAGGAGGTTAAATCTTATCCCACAATTCATGACCAGGGTTTGCACAGGCTTGAAAAGTACTTGAATATACAGGTTTGTCTTGAAAGTCCTTGAAAATTAAATTTGCCTCAAAAAAAGTACTTGAAAAATACTCAAAATCCTTAAAAAGTCCTTGAATTTTACCATTTACAGGAGGATTCAACACTGTCACTGGAGACCTAAATCAGTATAAAATTGTGGTGCCTTTATTTGGTGCAGCATATGCTGCACAACCAAATAAAAGCACCACAATTTTATACTCATTTTCTAAAATTTACATCTTTAGTAAAGCAGTCTAGCATTTCAAAAATAGAATTTTAACGTGTAATTCAGTATTTTTCATAAGTTTTCAGTTCTTGAAAACAGCAAGAAAGTCTTTTGGAAAACCTTGAATTTTACACAAACTTGTCTGAATGAACCTTGATGACAATTGTCATCTCTTTCTCATCTTCTGATGTGTTTTTGTTGAAAAGGGCAGTAGGTCAGTGGTAGATGCACAGGTTTAGGTAAACAAAAAATTTCAGCGTAAAATTGTAAATATTTTCTTACCCATTATTTTTAGCATATGTTTTGGGAGCTCAAAAGAAGCGTCTCATTGAGACGGATCTTTTGAGTACCCACAACATATGTTTTGGTTGAGAAATAAGAAAATTATTTTTCTGTTACACACTCTTAACTAAAGTTCTGTAGATGTTTACAATTAGACATGGGATAGAAGGGTAGCTAGTTTGAAACTCACCATAGACACTGTGTTGTGTCATTTGGCAAGAGTCACAAGATACTTTATCCTCTGTTTTGCACTAGTTGAACCCAGGAGGACAGGAAAATGTCCTGACATGGCTAAAAAAATGTTAACTGGGACATAAATCACCGATACAAACAAAACAAAGGATCTAGATCTGCTCCCTTTGGTGCAGTCTAATCATGGTTCATAGTTTGATTTAGAATATGTAAATCAATATTGCTTAACTAAGTTTTAAGATGGGATTCTATCTCCCAAAACAAGCTAAAAAACTACAGTAGATCTATCTTTAATATGATTATATAGAACAAATGATTTTGTAGTGGGTAAATCGGCCAGTTTTATAGGTAAATATTTCTGGTATTGAATGTACATATTTTCATGAGTGTCGACATTTTATAGGTAGATCTTCCATCTATGGTCACAGACAAAATAATCAAAGCCAGTCTACAGCATCTTCATGCCTACTTACAGGCTAGGAAAGCTGGTAAGAAATTATATATATCACAGATATACATTCAGTCAGTCTATAATATCTTCATGCCTACTTACAGGCTAGGAAAGATGGTAAGAAACTATATATGGCATAAATATACATTCAGTCAGTCTACAATATCTTCATGCCTACTTACAGGCTAGGAAAGCTGGTAAGAAACTATTAATAATATAAATACATTCAGTCTATCTACAAAAATCTTCATGCCTACTTATAAACTAAGGAAGCTGGTTAGAAACTATCTATAACAAAACAGTCAATGGGTTTACAACATCTTCATGCCTACTTACAAGCTAGGAAAGCTGTTAGGAAACTATAAATAGCATACATTCTATGAGTCTGTCTACAAACATCTTCATAAAGTGGGTAAGAAACTAAATATTGCATACAATCAGCCAGCCTACATCATCCTCATGCATGCTTACAAGCTAGGAAAACTGGTAGGAAAGTATATATTAGCCAGTTCATGAAATTTCAGTATTTTTAGCATGTGTAAGCTCATTCTTTAACCCTTTACCCCATATGCTATATTTAGAACATTGCATCATTTTCTATAAATAGTTCAACTTTTCAAATATTTTCCAAAAAATAATTTTTACATTTCAATAGTTTTGAAAATATTATGGAAAATTGAACAGAAGCAAATGTTCCATTTTTCATAATATTTTTAAAAAAATCTTACATTTCAAAGGCATCCAAAGGCGCTTGTGTGGAGTCAAGGGTTAAACATGTATGTGCAGCTACAGGCCTTCAGATTTATGGTGGGCCCGGGTCATTGTCCCATGATTTCAAATTATGGCCCATCACTTTCCAAGGCAGTGGGCCCAGTGGACCCATCCTTTTCATTTGTGAGCAAATCTCACTTTAATAAAAATAGTCATCTTACAGCAAGTCTAAGAACTCCACAAAACAGAAAGTCAATACAGTAAAACATGTCCTAAGCAGCCTCTCAAAAAACAACAACAAAGCTCTAAATAACAAATGGTAGCTTAATGAAGGTCAAAAGGATTACAGAATGCTCCCCTTGTAGCATTCTGCAATACTTTTGACCTGCATTAAGCGATAATTGGTCTTCTGTTTTGAGTGGCCGCTTAAGGCAGGTCTTAGTGTATAATCAGCAGTCAATATACATATATGCATACAAGTGTCTGTGTCAGTGTGTAGGTAAAGTATAATACCCAAATGTCAACTGTGGTTAGTTTGATATGCTTGGTTGGCCCATCATTTCAGAAAATGACCCACCAATTTTTGCTCCATTGGTCACTTCGGCCCACCAATCAAAAAAAGTCAGAAGCCCTGCCAATTTGACGGATAATCTGTCATGTACAGTTGAGTTTAGGATCTTGCTTTTAGAATATTGACATAGATGTTTTAATCTAGCTACTGCTGATGCAAGTAGGGCAGTTATCAGTTACTGGGGGGCAGGGGGTCTGACCACACCGCCTGGAAAATAACAAGTGGCTGTAGGTATCCTTAAAAATACTAGCACAGACCCACTTCGAGAAGCTACTGGAACCCCAGGGGAAGGGGGATACTCTGATATTTTCATACATATGTAGGCTCAGGTCATTTTTTTGGGGTTCCAAATTTTGAATTTCAATTTTTTGGGGGCTTTCAGACAAATGAATATTTTTTTAGGCATGAAGATTTTGTGGATATTTTTGGGGGTCATTTCTATTCATTTTAGGGTCTTTTCTTAAGGTCAAGCCACAGAATGGGGGTCTTTTTTGGGGTTGCTAATAATGAAAAAAAAGTCATTTCTTTTCTATTACCTACAGCAGCAGAAGGGGCTGACCTTCAGCAAGTGACCTTGGAGTATCTGGGACCAAACCTGCATTATGCCATGACCAGCCGGAGATCAGAGCTAGAGTATCTACGTAGACTTGTTGAACAAATATTTCCTTATATACTATCCCCCCAGGCTCTTCAATCAAAGTAAGTATCAGAGCTAGAGTATTTATGTAGACTTGTTGAACAAATATTTCCTTATCTACTATCCCCCCAGGCTCTTCAATCAAAGTAAGTATCATAGCTAGAGTTTTTACGTAGACTTGTTGAACAAATATTTCCTTATATACTATCACCCCAGGCTCTTCAATCAAAGTAAGTATCAGAGCTAGAGTATTTACGTTCCTTATATACTATCCCCCTAGTCTCTTCAATCAAAGTTAGTATCAGAGCTAGAGTATTTACGTAGACTTGTTGAACAGATATTTCCTTATATACTATCCCCCTAGTCTCTTCAATCAAAGTAAGTATCAGAGCTAGAGTATTTACATTGACTTGTTGAACAAATATTTCCTTATATACTATCGCCCCAGGCTCTTCAATCAAAGTAAGTATCAGAGCTAGAGTATTTACATAGACTTGTTGAACAAATATTTCCTTATACGAGGGTCAGTCAAAAATAACTGAGCCCTACCTCATAACATTTGAATCAAGTAAAATGGACACATGTTAAGATGATATTTCATTGTAGTTATATGTCATCTATTTAATCGCCTAATTTATTTCTGATGGTAGGCTTTTTGTAACGGTTGCTAGGCAACAGAATATGACCTGTCAAAGGGGTGCGTTCACGCTGTGATACATCTAAATCTAAGCGTTGCTATGGAAACAGTAATGTTAAAGCAAGGCTTTATTCACTGTCATCTGATATCTTTAACATGTACCTATTCAGTGTCACCAAACAGAAACCAACTGACCCAAAATTATAGATGCTGTGGTAGTTTGATTTCAGAATTTATCAAATTTTAACATGACTGAGGTCCTATAATTTACCCCACCCACATTCGTATTCACACAAGTTTAATAGAAAACATAAAATATTAGCTTAATAATGCTTAAACAGTTCTGCATAAACAAACCAACCCTTAGATGTATTAAGTTCCTTGATATAAACGCACAATTTTGTTTCCATGGCAACACAATTCATGTGTATTTGAAAATTTGTGGAATTTTGGCGTTTTTTGTTGCTAGGCAACGCATTCAATAACTGTTCACATTAACATTAACAAAGTAAGTATAATGAAAAGACAATATGATATATGTTATACAAATAAATGTCAAATATGTCTTTTACAAAAACTATTTAGCACACAAGCTTTTTAAAGACATACTGTATATTCCTGGTGGCTGAGATCGTGAACGCATCGATCTGACTGACGATCTTCAGTTGCCTAGCAACCATAATAGAAGCATCACTAGGGTAATTCTTTAGGGTTAAAACATCTATGACATGTTATACTTATAGAACATAATCACATTAGCTGTCTACAACACCAAACTAAAATGTTATGAGGTAGGGCTCAGTTATTTTTGACTAACCCTCGTATACCATCACCCCAGGCTTTTCAATCAAAGTAAGTATCAGAGCTAGAATATTTACATAGACTTGTTGAACAAATATTTCCTTATAATATACTCTCACCCCAGGCTCTTCAATCAAAGTAAGTATCAGAGCTAGAGTATTTACATAGACTTGTTGAACAAATATATCCTTATATTCTATCGCCCCAGGCTCTTCAATCAAAGTAAGTATCAGAGCTAGAGTATTTATGTAGACTTGTTGAACAAATATTTCCTTATATACCATCACCCCAGGCTTTTCAATCAAAGTAAGTATCAGAGCTAGAGTATTTACATAGACTTGTTGAACAAATATTTCCTTATAATATACTGTAACCCCAGGCTCTTCAATCAAAGTAAGTATCAGAGCTAGAGTATTTACGTAGACTTGTTGAACAAATATTTCTTTATATACTATTGCCCCAGAATCTTCAATCAAAGTAAGTATTAGAGCTAGAGTATTTATGTAGACTTGTTGAACAAATATTTCCTTATAATATACTGTCACCCCAGGCTCTTCAATCAAAGTAAGTATTAGAGCTAGAGTATTTACGTAGACTTGTTGAACAAATATTTCCTTTTGTTGTATGACTGGAGAGAATCCTGTCTCCTGATTGGCTTAACTTGTCTTCTTAAATCTCTATGTCTACCTGGAAACTGGTCTAAACCGGTCCACAAGTTAATATTGCATGAAAACCAGCTTGAACTAGTTTCCAGAAGTTAATATTTTGACACTTTTGCAATATTACCCTCTAGAGAGCTAAAAATAACATGATTAGTGAAACTAGCATGTGCTGCATGAAATTGACATGATTTGCTGTTTCACCTCCCAACAGGTAAATTAAAGACTTTCAGGATTTTTCTACAACAGTTTTGTTTTGTTTTGTTTGCTTATTTATCTTTGTTTGAATAAACAAACTGTAAAGACAGTTTTATAATAACATATTATATTCCCCATTAAGAGAATTAATATACATTTGAAAATTCAAAATACTAAATTATAATGTTTTAATAAAAGTTGGTAAACTTAAGAGAAAGTGCTTAGATGTCTTAGATAGAAGGTTGAATATGTCTTTAACAACAAAGGTGAAGTAGCAAAATTTTCATTCTTAAATGAAAAGTCATATAACAAAACAGTTATTGACTTCAATTTCGGTAGACATAAGGATTTATCAACCCTTAAAAGTGATATTCACCTCGGCCTAGCGGCCTCGGTGAATTATCACTTGTTCGGGTAGATAAATCCTTATGTCTACCTCATTGAAGTCAATAATTGTATAATATACTATCACCCCAGGCTCTTCAATCAAAGTAAGTATCAGAGCTAGAGTATTTACGTAGACTTGTTGAACAAATATTTCCTTATATACTATCGCCCCAGGCTCTTCAATCAAAGTAAGTATCAGAGCTAGAGTATTTACATAGACTTGTTGAACAAATATTTCCTTATATACTATCACCCCAGGCTTTTCAATCAAAGTAAGTATCAGAGTTAGAGTATTTACGAAGACTTGTTGAACAAATATTTCCTTATATACTATCGCCTCAGGCTCTTCAGTCAAAGTAAGTATCAAAGCTAGAGTATTTACATTGACTTGTTGAACAAATATTTCCTTATATACTATCACCCCAGGCTTTTCAATCAAAGTAAGTATCAGAGCTAGAGTATTTACATTGACTTGTTGAACAAATATTTCCTTATATACTATCACCCCAGGCTTTTCAATCAAAGTAAGTATCAGAGCTAGAGTATTTACATTGACTTGTTGAACAAATATTTCCTTATATACTATCGCCCCAGGCTCTTCAATCAAAGTAAGTATCAGAGTTAGAGTATTTACATTGACTTGTTGAACAAATATTTCCTTATATACTATCCCCCAGGCTTTTCAATCAAAGTAAGTATCAGAGCTAGAGTATTTACGTAGACTTGTTGAACAAATATTTCCTTATATACTATCGCCCCAGGCTCTTCAATCAAAGTAAGTATCAGAGCTAGAGTATTTACATTGACTTGTTGAACAAATATTTCCTTATATACTATCACCCCAGGCTCTTCAGTCAAAGTAAGTATCAAAGCTAGACTTATAAATGGTTGCCATAGCAACAAAATCTGGTGTTTTTGTTAAAAATGGAATTTCCATCAATTTTGGTTGCTAGGCAACGAGCATCGCATGTTTTGTATTTACTTTCTATACTAAAACCAACTTCTAATCGGTCACCATACATTTTTAAGCTAGTTCAGAAAGTGAAAACATAGGGTATACAAAATTTATGTTTATTTAAGTGAAGCAATACTTTGCCAAGACTGCAAGTTATTTCATTTAAAAATGACGTGTACTTCTAGCAAGGACAAAGTTAGAGAAAAGGTACCCTCATTTCAAAAAGTCACAATTTTTCTACGATATAAACCATAACACAAATTGACGTTTTTGTTTGTTTGAAGATGTTACTGGCTAGCGTGATATAAGAAGAATAAACCTCAAAAGTTTTGTTTCAATTGGACTCGTCGTTTTTGCTACTCGACAACATAAGACAAACACTTTTAGCAGGACAATCATTGAAATTCAGCTTTAAACTTGCAATTTACATAGAGACTTTGCACTGCTCTGTACGCTTTATTATCAGCGACACGGCACTGAAATTTTCAGTGATTATTCATTAACACCAGGCGTCAACTTCCTTCTTTGAGAATAAAAAAAAAACACAAAAATATAATGCTACCAAATTGATTTTTAAACTCTCACATTGAAACCGGAAGTGTACAGTAGTCGTAAAACTTGAATCACCAAAAATGGACTAATCAAGTTCTACTGAGTTTGGCCTACAGTGTTCAAATAAAATTAAGTGCTTTTAACAATTTTACCAGGAAATACTGGTGAATTTCAAATATCTCGAAATTTTTTTAAAAAAAGCAACATTTTAAAAATGCGTAAAAAATCGACCATCAGCAAAATTTCAATTGTTTGGTGTTTTTCAAGTCAGACAGACCAGTTTGTAACCACCTAAACGTCAATTTAATAAAAAACTACTCTCAAACCCTGTCCATTTTTGCATTTTTAACCCAAAAAACTTTGAAGTAAAAGAAAACTGTTCAAAAACACTGCGCAAGGTTTGCCCATTAAAAAATGCACGTATATAGGCAAAAAATCTTTTCAATTATATTAGCGTTTGGTCAGAAATAATGAGTTTTAAAAGTGACCGATTAGAAGTTGGTTTTAGTATATTTCACTTATTCAAAACATTGCTAACACATTGTTTGGTACAATTGGCAAGATAAAAGGTCCATTAATGTACTGTTTTAGATTTGAAATTATTTATTATTCATGGCTGCTTAGTCAGAAGTGTCGTCAGTGCAAACGCACATCGCTGAGAGACGGTCTTTGGTTGCCTAGCAACATCACATTGAAGATAACAAGACGTCAACTTCTATATGCAATGAAGTCCGAAGGTTCATTGTATATGTGTATTAAGTTTCAGTCAAAAGTGCCTACCCAGTAAAAAGATATTAACCAACTCTCAGTTATTTTTGACTGACCAACGCACATTGCTCGTATACTAACACTATGTACACATACACGACCATGGCGTAACTAAGACTTTTATCCAGTTGCAAAAATCTTTGATGTTTGCCATACACCTGCTGGGTTGCAAGTGTTTCTGACATCTATGCCGTCGCATATATGCCGTCATAATTGTGCAAGACATCTATGCCAAAATAAGTGTTTTGCAGTTCAAAATTGGCACTTTGAATGCTCCTTTTATTTTCCATCACCAAACACTCTGGTGTAAGCTTGACATATTTTATCAGCCAAGGTTTGTCTCAGGGATATCCCAAAGTCAAGATGCCCTGGAATTGAATTCACCTAGACCTATAGGGTCTTGCCTAGGGTAATCCAGGTGGTCTGGATTTTGAAGGTGAGTTTTTGCGAGAATCTTGAAATAGGCATGATCCATGAAAAGGAACTCTTAAAGTTGTGAAAAATGAGCCGCAAGATTTTCCGCCACAAAACAATGTCAGGAGCCCAGAAAACGCTAGGCAATTTCATAAAAAATGACTTGCTCTAGCAATTGAAATTAACAGTATTGTAATTGTTCATTAGTTTACAACCCATGCTAAACTTGAAATATAAAAGGTCATCTCATTGTGGATTTATAGTCAGTAAGCCAATCTTAAAAACGATAAAAAAGACATTTTTGACAAGTTTAACAAAGAAGATGATGATTTTGGACCACTCTGGTAGAGCTTGAGAAGCAAAATGTATATGTATGCTTGACTGTCTATATGTATGTCTGTCACTTCATTGCTCTTTGGTTAAACAACTTAATCAGAATAATAATTTTATATGCTTAGCATGGACCAACCTTTATTGTGAAAGCGAATACTTGTAAAACTCTAGTTTCTATTAAGGGAGGTAATACAACAAAAACAAACATGGCAAAATTGCTCAAGTGTGCATTGTAGTCGTTTCCTGATGCTCATATAAAAATGTTAAATGTCATTTTTATTTATTTTTTTACTATCCTTTTCCAAAAACAATAGCATTGAAGAAACAATTGTACAAGTTGAAACCTATCAAAAACTGATTTTTTTTATGTTTATATTAAAAAATTTATTCAGTAGGAATTGTTTTACGGTACCAACATTGGATGTGAATTTAGGTTCACTCGCCCTTGGTTTATAAAGACATCTCACTGAATCTCTTTGAGGTGCAAACCAATTTTTTAATGGCTCTTCAAAAGCCATAAATTAACATAGAAGAATTCGAATTTTGGCCCCTACCTGTCTACCTGAGTAGCAGGGGGGTGAATGGACGCCACTGCCTGTCTACTTGAGCAGCGAGGGGATGAATGGACGCCACTGCCTGTCTACTTGAGCAGCAAGGGGATGAATGGACTTTTTTGGTCGCTGCCCATGTTCAGACCCCAACTTCAGCATACATACAAGCAAAGTGAGAGCCCCAGGGACCGGCCACCACCCTCGCTGGCCCGGTAGGGAGGGCGAGTACGGAAAACTTTTAGGGCCTGCCTTTTGGGTCTCTGCGCCTCCTAGCCCATGTTCAGACCACAACTTTAGCAAAGTGATAGCCCTAGGGATAGCCCACCACCATCCCTGACCCGGGGCTCTGAATGTATAAAGGAATGTAGGCACCTTTAAGCCACTTCACCCTGGCAGACCTTGTCAGGACACATGTTAGGCGTGGATGGCTCCCGACGATGCTGGTGTGCCTGGGTCTATTTCTTTATAGAATGCGTCATCCACCAAGACTGTACAACCAGGCAACCACCAAGTTAGCATTTCATTTCAATGAAACATCTAAAGATAAGCTGTCAATAATATAAAATTGGCTATCTATTATTGCCATCCAGGTGCATGACAAACTAAACAAAAAGTTGTTCATTTCTACATGCTCATTACACTGAAACATAAAAAAAGTAGTTGAGAAGTTTGTGAAAAACCTGTTTTATGGTGAAAAACACTCATTTATTGAATGAACATATGTTGTAGGTGCACATTGGAATTGCCTCTATGAGGCGATTCCAATATGTACCAACAACATAATTATGTTACTGAAATTAAGGAAAATTATTTTGAAATATGCACTAAACAAGTATCATGTCCATTGGCTTTCCTCTTTTAAACATCTCAAACTGCCAATCAGTATTAAAATAGCAAATTGTTTATATTTACATGACAGCTATATCACCAAATTTCATTTGATTTCATGAACTTTGCTTTTACTAAGCTGGTAGTTGCATGGTAGTAATTGTTAACAGCTGAAAGGACAGGGATGTTTCAGGCCTTCAGATTTATGGTGGGCCCGGGTCATTGTCCCATGATTTCAAAATATGACCCATCACTTTCCAAGGCAGTGGGCCCACTGGACCCATCCTTTTTAGTTGTGAAAAAATCTGACTTTAATAAAAATATTCATCTTGCAGCTAGTCTACAAACTCCACAAAACAGAAGGTACATGTAGGTAGTCAATACAGTAAAACATGTC
This sequence comes from Loripinus fragilis, assembly GCA_964019695.1. NCBI lineage: Eukaryota > Metazoa > Mollusca > Bivalvia > Lucinida > Lucinidae > Loripinus > Loripinus fragilis. The sequence continues at coordinate 119,917 of CAXHUL010000034.1, read as the reverse complement.
TTAAGCAGCCACTCAAAAAACACAAAACAAAGTTCTTAATAACAAATGGGAGCTGAATGAAGGTCAAAAGTTTTGAGCATTCTGCAATACTTTTGACCTGCATTAAGCGATAATTGGTCTTTTTGAGTGGCCGCTTAAATGTTAACTGTGGTTAGTTTGATATGCTTGGGCCCATCATTTCAGAAAATGACCCACCATTTTTTGCTCCATGGGTCACTTTTGCCCACCAATCTTGAAAAAAATCTGAAGCCCTGATGTTTACCCATCTTCATCATCTGTCCCCTCTTCCATCACAGACTCAAGCCTTTTTATGCCCTCGTCGACCAGCTGTATTTGAGCTTCTGTGATTTCCAAGTCTTTTGCCAATTTTCTTAGCCTCTCTCTCTGATTTTTCCCTTGGTTGATCACACTGGTAAATGTATACGTTGATTTGCTGGTATTTACACATATTGCCGGTACTTCATAGGCCGGAAGTGGTAGATATTGGTGTTAATACTATATAGAAAAACATGCCATATGCCTAAAGGACTATAGAATTAGATCATTTTTAAGTATTTGGCATGCACATGGCGATTTATGTAAGCATTTAGGAATAGATTCAAGTACCGATCATCAAGATCGGTACTCGACTCTATTCTTAAATGTTTACATAAATTGCCATGCACATACTGAATACTTAATTATGATTGAAGTCTATAGTCCTTTAGGCATATGACATGTTTTTCTATATAGCATTAACACCAATATCTACCACTTCCGGTCTATGAAGTACCGGCAATACACGTAAATACCAGCAAATCGACGTATACATTTACCAGTGTGTGGATATATCTTGACCTTTCATTTATTTTTCTGACGTACCTGCTCCAAACGGGCCTTACCTTTAGAATCATTGGTTTCTTTAGCCATGTGTTCCAAAAATGAGAACTCTTTTTTGTGATTTATTCACATCCATTTTGTCATGCTGTGTTAATTTTGTCACTCTTAGAAAAGTTTGTCTGGTTTGACTGAAGTCAAAAGTAAAGATGCCTTAATTATAAAACAAAATATTGCACAACATCAGCCGCACTTTCATGACTGCGTAGTTATATGCTATATTAAAAGGTAAGAAAAAACTCGGACCCAATAAACACGGACTGGTCACTTACATACAGGTAAATATATATATTGGAAATACGTTGTCGTGGCTCAAAGGTGGCTGAGCTTTCAAAACTGACGTATGTTGAAGATTAAATAATAATATCTCTGTTATTTCTCTGCATATCTCTGAGTTTTCTTCAAAAAGCAATGGTTCAATATACTATCTTTAAGACTATTGTTATATTTATTGAAAGTTTATCTGGCTGTATGAATTTCAGCAAGAAACCTAGGTACCATTTTTAGCTATTTTCGGCACTTTTAGCCGAAAATCGTCAGAAATCAACATAAAAAGATGAGAAAACTTCAATTCTTTTTACTGTAACTCGTAATATTTCAGCTTCGCATACCGGGAGTAACCTCTTATAATCTCGTGTATGTTCATTGTTCAGAATCAATTTTATTGGCTGTGGTACTTTGAAATAGCGCTAAAATAAAGCCTCAACAACATAACTTTGTATTTCCATCAGTGACCAGTCCATTTATACTGGGTCCGAGGAAAAAATACAGCACCACCTATGTATAATTTGCAGCACAAGACAGACAATTTCAAATTTTGCTGCCTTATCAGAAATGATAAATTAATATTTTTCATGAGAATCATCTGTGCCAGTGCTCAGAAGATTCTCTTAAAAATATCAAACTGTACACACAGGCTTGAAAAGTACTTGAATTTAGAGGGCTTTCTTTAAAAGTCCTTGAAAATTAAATCTGAAAAGTACTGGAAAATCACTCAAAGGCCTTGATAAGTCCGTGAATTATTCTATTTTCTGTAGGACTTAACACTGTTGATAGAGATCTGAATCAGTATTAAATTGTTGTGCCATTGTTTTGCGCAGAATTTGCTGCACCAAATAAAGGCACAACAATTTCATACTCATTTTCTAGTACTAATTTCTCCATTATCTCAGTTTAGCATTTTGAAGAAGAATTTTAACACTTTGATCTGTATTTTTCCTAAACTTTTAGTCCTTGAAAACTGTAAAATAGTCTGAGAAGTCCGTGAAAAGTCCTTGAATTTTACTCAAACTTCCCTGTATGAACCCTGTATCATTTTTTTTTTCAAAAACGATGAAAGACGTTGGGAAAATGTCATCTGCTGCAGTCTTTAATTGATTGGTACTCTAAATGAGGCAGTTCTTTTGAGCAACCAAAACATATATATATGGGCCTCGTTGTGAGAAAACCTGTCTTAGGGGTTTCCGACAAAGCGAGTTTCAAACCAGTCTCCTCAGCTACAGTGACAAGCTGTAAAATTGAAACTTTGCTCGAAGCAAGTCTAGAAACTATACTTTCCATTAAGCGAAAAACAAAGGCGCTGATCAGACTGTGCAGAGGCGCAGGCTGATCTGTGCCTGTGTTGTTCGCAAACCTCGGATGACAGGTTTTCTCGCTTCGAGGCCCATATATTAAAACTGATGATTTAGAAAGTATTTATAATTTTACACTCAAAAAAATTAATTAAATCTGTGAGGATGATAGGATTGACTTTTATAGAACAAGTATAAGCTTTTAAAAAAGCTTGCCATCTGTCTACTGACTGAAAATACAGAAGCCTTTGGAAAGTGAAACTTCAGTAGCTGTTTCAAACAAAATTTTGTGGAGATGGCGATGAGGTGGACGTGTCATTTAATGTTATGACGTACACCATGAGACAATACAAGTAATTTTCACAGAAAGGCTATATCTCATGCTGCACCACTTAGCCATGCAGTGCTACCATACAGGTTGCAAACTTTGTCAATTATGATTGTCATCCTCTTGATGATTGATTTTTATCAAACAAAAACCTTCTTAATTTTTCAGACCAATGTGTGCTCTGCTTCGCGAAATTCTGGCTGGATCCATTTTAATGCCAGCGATGGATGCTATAGCTAACCCGGTGAGTATATACTAACCCTTACTTCTTAAAGCCATGCCAAATAATTTTTTAATTTCTCATACCCGCCCGCCACTATGATATATAAGCAAATAAAATAATTCAGGGTGGAAGGTTTTTCTGTATATACCTTCCACCCAAATTTATGCTTATAAAAAATATCAGGAATTTCAAGCACCCCAAAAAGATATTTAAAATTTTAGCAACCCCAAAAAAACATCCCCCATTCTGTACCCTGACCTTAAGAAAAGACCCCAAAATGCATAGAAATGACCCCTTAATATAGTTCAATTTTGTGATGACCCTCAAAAATATCCACAAAATCTTCATATCCAAAAAAATATCCATATTTAGCTCACCAGTCACTCCGGCGTCAGTCGTCCGTCCATCCACAATTCAAACATCTTCTCCTCTGAAACCACCGGGCCAATTCAATTCAAATTTCATATGGAGACTCCTTAGGACGCGGGAAACGAAAGTTTGTTCAAATGGTCCTGGTCACATGACCAAGATGGCCACCATGCCCATATATGGTAAAACCCTTTAAAAATCTTCTTCTCCAGAACCAGAAGGCCGATGACCTTTGGACTTGGTATGTAGCATTTGGGTTGTGGGGCCTACCAAGTTTGTTCAAATGATGATCCTAGGTTGACCTTGACCTACTTAATGTCAAGGTCAAATTTGATTCCTAATGCATTTAAATGGGATAATTTCTGAAAAGTTGATTTTTTTGAAAACTGTGGGAGCTTTAGTCATTATTCTCACTTGATATGTTTAACCTAATGAGACAATGGCTAAAAATAAGTTCCAAAGGTTGACCTTTGACCTTTCAGCTTAGGTTGTTCATATTGGAGTCCCATCAATATTTTAAAACATAGTTTTCTCACAAACCATTGGCCCAATAGATGACCGCCACGCCCATATATGGTAAAAAAACATTTAAAAATCTTCTTCTCCGGAACCAGAAGGCCTGTGATATTGGGACTTGGTATGTAGCATTGGGGATGTGAGGCCTACCAAGTTTGTTCAAATGATGATCCTAAGTTTACGTCAAGGTCAAATTTGTTTCCTAATGCATTTAAATGGGAATTTTTTTGAAAAGTTCATTTTTTTGAATACTGTTGAAGCCAAAGTTATAATTCTCACTTGACATGTTAAACCTAATGAGACAATGGCTATAAATAAGTTTCAAAGGTCAAGGCCACCACACCCATATATGGTAAAAACCCTTTAACCTATTCTCTGGAACAAAAGGCTTATGGCCTTTGAAGTTTGGACTTGGTATGTAGCATTGGGGATGTGGTCTCTACCAGGTTTGCACAAATGATGAATCTAGCTTGACCTTGACCTACTTTATGGCAAGGTTAAATTGATTCCTCGTGCATTTATATGGGAAAAATCTTGAAATGTTCATTTTTCTATAACTGTTTAAGCTGAAATCATGATACTTTCGAGTAATGTTTAAGGTTTTATATAAGTACCAAATGTCAAGCTGACCTTTGACCTTTTATTCAATGCCACTCATTTGGACTGCCACATACCTATCTAAACATTGGTTTCTCAGAAATCACTGGGCTGTTTGATGGAGTATTCATTAGATTGTTTTAGGTCACTTGACCAAAATGGCTGCAACCCCCATATATGGTAAAAAAATATGTTTTATTATAAGCCGTAGTTGACCTTGACCTATTTTAACATTATTAAAGAGATCAGGTGAGCGCCTCAGGACCTTCAGGTCCTCTATGTCTGAAACCCCCCAAAAATATTTGAAATTCAAAATTTTGAACCCCCAAAAATGGCCTAAGCCTACGTATACATGTATTTAAATATCAGAGTACCCTACTCTGGGTCACCCACTGTGTAATAGTTATTTTGCAAGTTTTTTGGTACCCTGCTCATTCAGAAGAAGATATAGATTGACCTCTAGATATGACAAGATGGGCGTTAAAGGAAGCTTTTGCGCATACATGCACATTTATAGAGAGGCTGAAAAACTGATAGAAACATGAGTTTGCATGTGTGGACAGACTGATAAAATATAAATACATGGGCATATACAGACAGACAGCAGGGTCATACTTGATTCACCTGTTCGGAGTACGCTTTTTACTCTGGACAGGCAGAATTACAATCAAGTATCAGAGAACAGCTGTGCAGAAGCTGTTTGGAGTACACCACCGTCTGAGGTGGTGTGGTCGGAGTAGAGAGGTCACGTGATCAAACAAAATCGGCGGAAAGGCTGAATGAAATAGAAACTTCCACAAATATTAGCTTTAAAACAAGGAACTCATACAGGAATAGTGTCAGTAAGACCATTTCCTGTTTTGAGTCGCTATCAGACTCGGAACTGCTACTTTCCTTGTTCATGAAGTAAATAGCCATTTTTGTTTATTGCTCTGCACATGTTCTGGCATACTTGATTCATAGAGTAGACTACGGAGTACGCCGAAATGTTCTGTCTCACTTGATTCACATCATCTTTTGGGAGTACTCTGGACACACAGCACAGTATGAATCAAGTACGACCCTGGATAGAAACCTAGGGATAGAGACATGCGCCTGTGTAGACAGGCAAACTAATAAAAGCATACCTGTGCATGTTAAGACAAACAGACTGATAGAACCATATATTCACATTTAAAGCTTGACACACTAATAGAAACATACTTTACAATGTACGCATGTGCTAAGATACTAATAGGAACATACATGCACATACTGATAGACATACCTATAGAAGAATAGGCCTACATGCCTGTGTACATAAGCCATACTTTAAATAGAAACATGCATGCATATTATGCATGCCAATGTATAGACAGACTGAAAGAATCCTACATGCGCATGCACAAATAATCTTGGCGTGAGTTGTCTGTAAGTTCATTATAATAAATATATGGGCCGAGTTGTCTTATGATCTCCTATGAATTGGGTCGAGTTGTCTCATAAATTTCTGATATATTTTTGGGCTGAACGGTAGATGTTGGGTCCGAGCCTACGTATGCAGAAAAAAATAGAGTACCCCCCCCTAAGCGGAGCTGACTTGGGCCGAGTTTTATGTGGGCCGAGTTGACTTGTGCCGAGTTGGTTTTGGGTGGAGTTGTCCGGAATTCATTTTGAAGCGTCCTAGAAGACAGGACCTTGTTTTAAAGTCTCAGCCTACAGACTGAGAGAGCTGGGAATTTTAACATTGGACTCCTGCCTTTTGCGGACAATTTCTAACAGGTGAATATAATTGTTGATAAGCATACCTGAACAAGGCGAGTGACTTACCCACTACACCACAGCAGCAATGTTCATTTTCAGAACTTTTGTTTCAACATCTTCATTACCTACTCAGAAAATGAGTTAAAGGCTATTTAAAATAAGCCAAGCGTTTTTATAAAAACATATACTTGTTTTTTCTATATTTAGATGTAATCAAGGGAAGTAATGAAGAAAAGTGAAAACAACCAAATAATAAAGGGACAATAATTAAGAATCCTTTACATGCACAAAATTAGCATGCTATTTTAATGGTAATAGTCTTATTTATTTAATGATAATACCCTGATTAATTTCTTACTAGTATAGTGTAATATCTGTTGGAATTTCTTTACTGTTTTTAGAAATAAAAAGCTTTCATTAAAATTGCTAAAACTTTTTATAATTGATAATGTAGAAGTATACAAATCAATTCATACCACTGTTAATTTGAAAACTTTAAAAATCTTCTTATTGGGTGTGCCTGTTGACTACAGTCACTTTTTCCAGCCTGACTGGTTGGAAACAGCCCACTGCAGCTCTGTGGGTTGGAACCATTGTTTGTGGGCTTCTCGAAAGCCAATAAAATTTCAAATGTTACCTGCATCATTAGAGGTGCTTAAGACAGATTTCACTGCATAAAAACTTGCTGACACATCACACAAATACACTCGAATTTGGAGAAGCCAGCTGATCTGGATCTACACCGTTTTCCATAACTGGCTTAGTGTGTTTGGTTTGATGCTTAACATCCCATTCTAATGCACTTGCTTTTGTAACGCGACGTCTGGTTGGATAACGTCAAAAATTTGCGACAGTATATCCTGCGATATACTGTCGGAAATAGTTTGACGTCATCAATTACGTCACATATCGTCGGATGGCGTGCGGCTTTATGTGGCTTGCAATGCTTCAGTTCGAGAGGAAACTGCAGAAGTGCATTAGAATGGGGATAACCATATTCAAAAGTTTTATTTGTTGAGTTATATCGTTGGATATACGTTCGGAAATCACGTTTTACAGCTCCGCTCGCACGTCGCTGTAAAACTAAATTTCCGATCATATATACGACGATATACCTCCCCAAATGCAAATTTTGCATACAATTATCCCCTGATTCAACAGCTACGGTAATGTCTGGACGGAATTTTGACAGTGCATTTATTAGGCGGAATATGGTTATTTCATTTGAATCTTTCATTTGTTCATTGCAGGACATGATAAACAACCTCATTCTGGTCTTCCTGGATGATACACCGGTGAGTGTTTTTTTGTTGTTGTTTTTTTATTCTTTACGTCCCATCAACAATCTTTGAGTTATGTAGGGACATGTCTTCCTGGGTTGAACCAGTACTAAGCCAGGATTAATGTGTCTTGCTCAAGGATACAACGCAGTGACGCCGGTGAGGCCCTGCGGCCACTCTGTTCCGAGTCAAGCACTCTACCACTGAGCCACTGGGCTCCCATACACCGGTGAGTGTGTAAGAGTTTCACTTTTTTACAATAAATATTCTAAAATTTTGAGTAGTAGTTGCCTGCTAATTAGGCCTAGACAAACAGTGCAGACCCAGATCAGACCACTTTTGAAGAAGCAGTCTGATCAGGGTCTTCCCTTTTTGTCAAGTTTTTGATATTCTCATTATCCTGGGTAACCGAGGTGTGATACATTTAGTTTCTCTTCATTCAGAGTGCAATTGGTTATGCCTGGGTTACCCACAATTATCACAAGCATTTTATGAATTCCAGGCCTGATAGCCAACAATTGGCAGTTAACATATAGCCAAGTATTTGGACAGATAGGCCTTAGTAAACTTTAAAACACAGATCAGACAGCTCATGAAGGAGCCTTTGAGTGTGATACTTTTACATTCCAGGCAAAACAAGTAATTTGGGGGTATTTTCTTGTGATGAACTACAGGGTACTAAGCAATGTTTACATTTTTGAAGCAGTCCTTTAATGAATCTTTAGATTTTCGCAACCGTTCATAGCCTCATGAATTACACAAATTTGATTGACAGCTACCAAGCTCACTTGTCCGTGCAATACGCTTCGAACAGCGAACTCATTCGCCAGAAGTGTTACTGGTTTTTGTGATTGGCAGTGAGCCACACCTGAGTCGCACATGCAAAACAAGCCTCTTGTTTGCTCCATTGGCTGTCTGTGTTCAGACTGGCTGTTCTGCTTTTTCATTTTACACTCTGACTAAATCATTAATACAATTATATTTTAAATAAATATCTATTTTAATTCCGTAATTAAAAATATTTTTATATTTTAGATATTTATAATTAAATGTAAATATAAGCAATAAATTCAATTTTTGGAATATTCATGGAATCATGAATACTTCAGGTCTCTTTGCAAAGTTAACGTGAAGCCCTTCAGGAGCAAGAGATCCGATGTATTCATGATTCCATGAACATTACAAAAAACAAATCATTTCTTGAATGAAGATAAAGTGTCTTGCTCAAAGCTGTCTAATCAGGGTTTTCATTTTTTGAAGGTAGCAGCAAGGTTCATGATGTAGTGAGGTCCCTGAGTATGAGTGATGCCCAAAGGCCATACTGACAAGTATAAGCAAATAAAAATATTCAGCATTTTATACATCTCATCTGGAGCTTTATGCCACCCTTACCCCCAATTGAAATTCCTAGAATTCTTTTTCAGCCCCCAGTTGCGACAGAGCCCCCATCACCGATGGTACCCTTTCTTGGATTGTTCTGTAACCAGAAGCTGGGATCCCTGAGTGACCCAGAACAGTCACAGAGAATCAGCAAATCTGTAAGTACTGCAAATTTTCACAAGGGAAATAAAATAAAACCAATGCAGAATGGCAAAATCACTCTACCATTTACTGATGTAACTGAATCCTGTCCTTATTATACCCCTGGAACATGTTTTGTGTAGGGTATACTGTTTTCACATTGTCTGTCTGTGTGTCTGTGCGTTCGTCCTTCTGTAACATTTTGTTTCCTTAATATCTTGAAGAGTCATTGCTGGAAGTTCATCAAACTTTGCAAACATATTTATATATACAGGACCAATACTTTAAACAAAATAGTAATGGCTAGGGGCCAATCCTATTAGAGTTATTTCCCTTTGCAGGGCTCGAAAATTGTACACGTCCGCTCGTATTTACGAGTGGAAGTTCGGTAAGGGCGAGTGGAAATTGCCATTTGCTAGCCCGACAAGACGAGTAGATTTTTTTGGTTTTGTAATTATTTTTGAGGGAAAAAAAGAACTAACTAGCATGTTTTACAGCCTGCAAAAGCAATGCAAACACAGTGATCGTTCGGTAGGTTTTAAATGTCACTAAAATGTGACCGGATGTTTACGCTAGTCAGCAGTAAATGCAACCCGGTAAAATCTGGTTGATCTTTGATCCAGGACACATTGGAAAATCAGTTTGGCCTAAGGGTTTTGAAAGTATAAAGCCGACGTTCCGGATTTTATCTCTGTAATCGAAAACGGGGGTCAGTCTGATTACCGCAGGATACCGCAGGCTACCACAAGGTTGATGGTCCTGATCTCATGGAATATAATCCCACAGAAAGCATTATAAACTGGTTAAACAGTGGTAAAGGGACTAGACACATTAAGGGGCACATATGTACGGGTCCGAGGGGTCCAAAGGCTGCTGCACCTCAGTCTGATGCAGATGACTGAATAGTCTGATGGCCAGGGTTAATCCGAGCCCAAAATGATGATGCCCTTAAATGGGCCAATGGCCAATATCCCATTCAAATACATGCAAATTTCCAAATTTTAATGGGCCATTAGAAATTTTTATGGGCCCTTTGCAAAATTTGATGGGCCCAAGAATCATTAATATCCACATTAGAGCATGATTGATATGAGATTTGAAGAGCTTGTATATGGGCCCCAGCCAAAAATAAAGTCCATTTTAGCAAAACATTAATAGTTTTCTCACAAAATGGATCGGGCCCATCCTAGGATGAACCCTGGATGGCTGAAAGGGAATAGTGTAAACCACAGTATTATTTGTTTTGACATATATTCCTAGTCAGTTGATGTCACATGTCACCTAACACTAATTGTAAATAAATATTGAATTATGTGTTTTGTCTCTTTCAAAATACCAGACTTAAGGACGAGTTCAACTGGAGTAAGGACGAGTGAAAAATTTAGACCACTTGCCCCACAGGACGAGTAGGTCCAAAAATTTTTTTCGAGCCCTGCTTTGTAGTTCTAAATGGCTTTTTATATAGGGGTTTATGCTTATGCTATACATACAAGGGCTGATCAACTCCTACCACTGCTTTTGATGGAGCAATTTGATACTTTGCCTATACAATGTAGACACATTGAACATATGCATGAAGGAGTTTGGTTCAGAAAAAATAATTTTTGACAAAATGACAGCTGTGAGAACTTAGCAATTTCTTCCCTAATAAGGCTTTTGTATATGCAAAGATGGTACCTTCATGGGCTGATCAACTCCTACCACAGCTTTTCATGGAGCAATTCGATACTTTGCCTATACAATATAGACACATTGAACATATGCATGAAGGAGTCTGGTTGGATTTTTTTTTTTTTTTTGACAAAATGACAGCTATGAGAACTTAGACAATTTTTCACTTATATGGCTTTTGTATATGAATGGATAGTGCCTTTATGGGCAGATCAACTCCTACCACAGCTTTTGATGGAGCAATTTGATACTTTGCCCCTACAATATAGACATATTGAACATATTCATGAAGGAGTTTGGCTTGGGAAAAAATAATTTTTGACAAAATGACAGCTGTTAGAACTTAGACAATTTTCCCCTAACAACGCTTTTGTATATGCATAGATGGTGCCTTCATGGGCCGATCAACTCTTACCACAGTTTTTGATGGAGCAATTTGATATGTTGCCAATGCGATATAGACACATTGAACATACGCATGAAGGAGTTTGGTTCGGAAAAAATAATTTTTGACAAAATGACAGCTATGAGAGCTTAGACAATTTTTCACTTATATGGCTTTTGTATATGCATGGATAGTGCCTTTATGGGCCGATCAACTCCTACCACAGCTTTTGATGGAGCAATTTGGTATGTTGCCTATACAATATAGACACATTGAACATATGCATGAAGGAGTTTAGTTTGGAAAAAGTATTTTTTTTATAAAATGACATCTATGAGAACTTAGACTATTTTCCGATATAAGCTTTGATATATAGAGCTTTCAGGTGTGAATAATTTTGTGTATTTGATCTTTATAAATGTTCCAGATTGCAAGCTTTAAGATCATTTGCACAGATTCTACTAAAACTTGTTTTCACAGATTTTACTGAAATCTTTTCTTCAAAACTAGGGTCTGCTGGTTTTAACTATCACTTGCCAAAACTAAGTTTTTTCACTGACCCTTACTGTGCGGGGGGTATCTAATAAGCATTGCTTACTAATAAGCATTGCTTATTGACTTTTTTCATTTTCGCAAAACTTCGCAATTGCAAAGTTTTGTGAAAATCAAACCCATGCAGAATGGCAAAATCACTCTGCCATTTACTGATGTAACTGAATCCTGTCTTAATTATGAAATTTAAACGTGGTAAATAAATATTTTAATGCTATTCGCAAATATATAGAGGATATTCAAATTCTTGGAATGAATATGCCATTTATTTCATCGAGTGAAGCGAAAAATGCATATTTCATTCGTGGCTTTGCCACGAATGAAATATTCATTTTCACGCTTCTCGAGATGAAGGCATATTCATGACAAAAATTTGAATTTTCTTTTTATTATATACAATTTTAAGAAGGACAGATTTCTTGCGCTAAATGATGTCATACACGGTCACACATTACGTCATATTAATGATGATAATGTGCAATGTCGACCAAAGCTGAAACCATAGGAGCAGGAGTAGAAAAAATTAAAATTTCAGCAGATTGCGACAATTAAATTACCAAAATATTCCTTGCGATCTGACTAAGAAAATGAATACCCACACTTTGTGTTTTTTGTCCACAAATAAGAAAGTTACTGGCTTTTGAAATTCTGAAGTGGGCTAAAGAAAGTCAATGGACAAAGCAGAGGACATCCAATTTCACCTGTGAAATACAACTTATATTTTCATTGCAGTGAAAATACAACTTCTTGTATTTTCAAACTGTGAAATACAGCTTCTTTTTAAATATGCATTATATTTAATCAACATTTTCCTGTATTTCATTACTTTGTATATAATAAAATATTCTCGTGAAAAATTTCCAAATTTACAGTATCTACAAAAGTGACCATTATATGCACTATATACATTTATAGTGAACACAATTCATTTGAAACAATTTATTGTTTTATTTATATTCTGATGCTTTTCCCCATACATATAGATATAAGTATAAGACTGTCATTTTTGTATTTTAAAGCTGCATAGTCTGTAACTTTTGATCTTTTAATTTTTGAAATAATGTTTCTATTTTTCAAGAATACAGTAAAAAAACTAAAATTCAGGTATACATTTTACCAATTTCATAAATCTTTACAAATTATCAGTATCAAAACAACAGCATTAATGTTAAAATTACCTGTCTATAATTATTGGAGGGACGCAAATAATAACCAACAAGAGAAAAACACCTGTTTTTATAAGATAATTCACTTTTCCATGCAGTTTTCAGCCATAGTGAACAGATTTATTGTGAAAAATTTAACTTATTCTGCTTTTACAAATGATTTAAAAAGAAAATAAAACTTTTCGAAAAATGTTCAAAGTTACAGACTATGCAGCTTTAAGTGGTCACAGGTAGAAGTTTCTAAATTATAATGCGTTTATGTCCCTGAAGGGTGTTAAGGTCTTAGCAAACTGTTCAGACCCTGATGAAATACAACATTATGATGCATTTCATCTGGGTCTTCAATGTTTACCAAAGTTAGTGTTTAGGGGTTCCAAGTTTACAAAGAAGTGGAGCCCATAGTGCAGTGGGTAACAAGTCTGACTGCCAATCAAGGGGTTGCAAGTTTGATCCCAGCCTGGTCCCATACTGTCATTGGGATTGGTGATAAAAATATCTATGGTCATTATCCTCCTTCCGCAGATTCAAGAAGGGTTGTTGTCAGTTACATGTGAAAGCATGTGCACGAAGTACTGGTTAACTGCTTAGTCAAGCTTGTCAAGGAAAAAAGTGTGGTTAGATGAATTGACCATCTCAACATGACCATAGCTGTTGACTTGGACATAAATCCTCAAACAAAACAAATAAAAACTGTATACAATGGGTTGATCATATAAAGCTTTGAAAGCATTATACAATTGATGCATTCTTTTGAGGTTGACATCAGGATTTGTCAACCTGAGAACAGTGATGTTCACCGAGGCGAAGTGAACATCACTTTCGAGGGTTGACTAATCCTGATGTTAACCGAAAAGAATGTACCAATTGTTTTGTTATATGACACTCTCTCTTTTCCTAGTTTTATTTAAAATATTTTCATATTTATAAAAAAATGTTTTCGGCCTTGTTCCTTGGCTATAACCAGTTCTGGCCGGGTGGGTTAATGGTTTTTGTGGTTTTATGTCCAGAAGCACCAAAATGCTCAGAAGACAGGGCCACAGCTTAAAGTCTCATCTGACAGACTGGGAGAAGCCGGGAATTGAACCTGCCACCCCTGGTTTACAAGGCATAGGCTTCTCCCTTACACCACGGCTTAAGTCAGATGTTCCTAGTGCACTTTCACCAGGAAGATTATTTCAACAATTCTCAAATTTCTGAAACTCTTATGAGATATGCAAAATAGTTGCATTTTTTTAATTACTGTTCTCATGAAATGAACAAATTTGAATTAAAACATTTTACCTCTAAAATATACAAATGGAATCTGTCAGTGTTTCAATATCTATTTTTAGCTGTCAGGTAGCAGTGACAAAAGTCAAATCACCTGGGCTAGATTTAGTTCAATCTATTTCAGCTCTCTGTCAGCACTGACATAAACAATGTTAACCTGTCCTGAGCTCATCACTGTTTGACATCAAGCTATGTCACAACCAAGCTAGTTTCAGCCAATCAGAGGAGGTATTTTATAGGAGTCATATAACAATCTTTTTTGACTCAAATTCATATTTTCATTTCAGAGTCTACGAATAGTATTAGGTGATTTAATGAATGGTGAGAAACCACAGATGTTGTACGTCTTTATGCAGTTTCTCAAGAGTGAGGCGGCAGTCAATGTGCTACAGTTTGCTTTAGATTGTGGTGAGTACCCAGAGATTTTCCTAGGCCTGACTTGGGACTTAGTTCTACAATTTGGTGAAAATTTCATGAAAATCGGAACAAAAATAGCAAAGTTAGAGATGCATGAAAATTTGCATAAAAATGTGATTGAAAACATGTTTTAATTCACATTTTTATCCAAAATTTTCATGAGTTTTCAAGGAGGGCAATTAAAGCAACAAATGCTTTACACTGCTAATGTCAAATATACTTTTTAATCCATTAAAATGGCGGTCGAGTTCTTTTAGACTGCATCAAATTTTCCCAATTTTGATAATCCAAATGTTTTTTCCCAAAATTCAACAGGCCCCAGGCCCCGACTTAAAAAAGGTAGGAAAATCCCTGGTACCGATATTGTAGTAATAGAGGATCTTACACAAGTGGTCATTTCATGTGAAATTTATATAACAAGCCTCCCAAGAGTTTAACAAATTTCATATGAAGTGAGCATGAATATAAGAATCTGTTAATCATACCTTTTAAATGAGAGTTATTGATTTCAAAGTGAACATTTTTCAACAACGAAACTTGAATTGTTGTCATGGATGTCGTCAAGTTCCCACAAATGAGTTTAGTAATGTGTGGTCAGATCATATTTATTACATGACATTATCCACTGAATAACAGTGACATCATATGATAAAAGTTAATACTGTTTTTAATTTTGTTTAACCCTTTTCATTCTGATGGATTATCTCATACATATTGATACCACAATAAGTATGGAATGGTCCAATTTGTATTTTAAGTGGTTGCCGGTCAGAAATTCTATAAACTGATGTATTTCTGTCCCTGAAGATTGTATTTATCTTAGCAAACAGTGCAGACACAGATTAAATGCTGCCTTATGCATCATTTTATCTTGGTCTTTGTGGTTTGCCAAAGTACCTGTTTATTACTGGAATCCAGAATGAAAAATGATAATAATAAGATTGCACCACTGTATGGAAATACATGAGTGCTCCCTTTGTTGCAGATATAGAGGATCTTACATGAGTTCTCATGTTTTATTGAATTTATTAAACGACTTGTCGAAAAGAGATAAAATGCGAGGCTTGCTGAGCATTTTATCTCTTTTTTGCAACAAGTTTAATAAATTCAATAATACAAGAGCATGAATGTTAGATTCTATTTTTCATATGACATTAAGATTACTTTGAAATCTCATTTCTGCCGTAAAAACGTTATAACTTTGTCATTATGTACGCAACGTTGTTATGGGTGTCATAACGTTTCCCAAAAATCTGTAAACCACTAGTGGTTTATGGATTTTATGTCATGGCCTTATTACACTTCCAGACGCGACGTCATATGATAAGAAGTTGATATTGCATTCATAACTTGAAAAGTACTTAATATGCATGTATAAGTGAATGTACACTTATTAGGCATACACAGGTTTAGATAAACAAAGAAAATCAGCATAAAATTGTAAATATTTTCTTACCCAAAATTTTTAGCATATGTTTTGGGTGCTCAAAAGAATCGTCGCATTGAGACGGTTCTTTAGAGTGCCCACAACATATGTTTTGGTTGAGAAATAAGAAAATTAATTGTTAATTACAGCCTCTTATCTATTAAGAAATGTTTGAACACTAAAAAAAATATTTTTTTCGGTGTTTATAAATTTACGCATTCTTAATTAAAGGGTTGGGTATAATATGAGCCTCGTCACGACAAAACCTGTCTTTCCAAAAAAGCAACACTCAAACCAGTCTTCTCAGCTACAGAGATGAGCTAGAAAATTGAAATTTTGTACATAGTAATTGTGGATATGATACTTTTCAAAAAGTGAATAACAAAGGCACTGATCAGACTAAACCAGTGTGCAGGCTGGTCTAAACCTTTGTTGATCGCAAACCCCCCCCCCCCCCCCCCCCCTCCTGAAGTCAGGTTTTCTCGCATCAAGGCCCATATAGTATATTTGACAGGCTATGAATGATGAACTGTACGAGGGGTGTTCAAATATGAATGCAAGTAGCTTCGTAATTTTCTTCACATATATGCTACGATAAAATGTTATACCTTTCTGAAAAGAACCATTTGTCGCCTTTAAAATGGCACCAAACATAAAGAAAAACTCACTATATTTCTCGAGTTATAGACGCTTATACAAAGGTCATTCCTGTATACTGGCGTTTTTCGGAAGCAAATTGCCATGCACGTTTTGGTACATGTGCGGATATAGTGTCATATCTTTGTAAGTTTGAGACAAAATGGCACCAAATTTTAGATGCAAGTTTAAGGTACATTGACAAAGTTGCTTGCAGGAAAAAGTTTATATAATCCTGTTTCAATCTCGAGTAAACAGGCACGTTTGTGATGTCATTAATTTTATGATAAACGTCACTTTGAGTTATCTACTGGTGATGTAATAATGAACATCGCTGTGTCTTTTTCTTTGCGTTTTGCTTAACACATGCTTAATATGTCATAAGGATGTTTTCAAAACGCTCCGTTCTCTATTTACAGAGTTATCGCACTTTATATTGTTTTTCAAGCATTTTTTCTGCTTCTTAATGACGTGTTCACATTAATTAAAATATGTTCAATCTGCCTAGTCCTCAAGACCAGGCGAGTAATTTTATTGTAAATAATGCCTACTTTGGTAAGACTTAAAGGTAACGTTCAAATTAAGATTAAAACCGTAATGTTATGGCACCAAAATTAAGTATAAGTTCTATAACCCCTTCACCTAAGGCAGTTTTGACTTAATAAAAATGTTTTTCAGCGATTAATTATTACCCACTATCCTTCAATGATTTGGTGCAACAACTCAATATGAGCGATCAATATATTGTCTTTGAGTTCAAACTAGTTTAACTGTTGCATCGTGCATTTTGTTAGAGAAAAGTTTGACTGTAAACTGAAAGGTGGTGTTTTGTTTACCATTTATTTGCAAAAATAAGGAGACTTAAGGGAAAACGATTCAATGTAATTTAACAAAAACATGTCGGATTTTTGCAACTTTCACAGAATCATTATCTAAGTATATGGGGATACTTTCTTAAAAATTTCAAGAAATTTCACCGATTTATCGAAGAATTATATGCTCGTTTATATCACTGGTATGTTCGAAGCATTGAGTTTGTAAGTATACTAAAGTGACCCTCATTCAAAGGGCGATAACTCTATAAGTATACTGTATTTTGCTTTAGGTCTGGTGCCAGTTTAAAGGTGACATACAATCCTTTATAGAAACGTATACCATTTTGTCGTAGCATATATGTGACGAAAGTTATGAAGCTACTTGCATTCATATTTGAACAGCCCTCGTAAATTCGTCTTTTTCTTTATTCTTTCAGAGGATTTTAACAAGAAGATACTCAACCCAGATCTTTCAGAATCGGATCTTATTTATTTACACAATGATTTAAAGATTTTGTATAAAAACTACTGCTCCTCTGATGGCTCGGACAGAATTAATTTTGAGAAATAAGAAAATTAATTGTTAATTACAGCCTCTTATCTATTAAGAAATGTTTGAACACTAAAAAAAATATTTTTTTCGGTGTTTATAAATTTACGCATTCTTAATTAAAGGGTTGGGTATAATATGAGCCTCGTCACGACAAAACCTGTCTTTCCAAAAAAGCAACACTCAAACCAGTCTTCTCAGCTACAGAGATGAGCTAGAAAATTGAAATTTTGTACATAGTAATTGTGGATATGATACTTTTCAAAAAGTGAATAACAAAGGCACTGATCAGACTAAACCAGTGTGCAGGCTGGTCTAAACCTTTGTTGATCGCAAACACACCCCGCCCCCCCCCCCCCCCCCCCCCCCCCCCCCCCCCCCCCCCTCCTGAAGTCAGGTTTTCTCGCATCAAGGCCCATATAGTATATTTGACAGGCTATGAATGATGAACTGTAAATTCGTCTTTTTCTTTATTCTTTCAGAGGATTTTAACAAGAAGATACTCAACCCAGATCTTTCAGAATCGGATCTTATTTATTTACACAATGATTTAAAGATTTTGTATAAAAACTACTGCTCCTCTGATGGCTCGGACAGAATTAATTTTGAAGAAAATATTATCAATGAGTTAAAAGAAGGTAGGTTTGACATTCTTTTCCCATGCATTATCATTGTAGTTACCATAATGAAACCCAACATATCAGGTGAGCGTTGCATTACATGAGTGCTTTAATTTAGAGCTACATAGCGCTTTCTTAACTTTTTGCAATGATTATGCCTCAAAAAGCGCTATTTCGTAGAAGTCCGTTTCACAACGATAACATTCCTATTCATGATATGCATAAACACAAAGCCCAAATGCTTTACCTATGCAACGGTTTATTTCACACTACGTAGCGCTGACAATATGCAACACACATGAAAATTGTGTTAACTGTCAGCATATTGGCCAAGGGAAGCTACTTTTAATTCAACAAGGAACATTAATCCATTATGAACTCTTCTATCATGGAGGTTATTTTATAACGTTATTTTGACATCATGGACATCAAAGCAATGTATATAGCTTACTTGTATTGTGTATGACAACCAGTCTACCATTGTCATGAATAAACATGCTGTACTCCATATTGAGTAATTATTGACTTTATCAAATTGAACAGCCTCACATCTGAAGACAAGTGATGTCATTGTTATGTTAAAGTGATGTCATCATTTTGTGTCGCATATCAGCAAATTTAGGAACTTCTGTGAGCATTTTTGTTAAATATAAAAAATGTATTTAATGATGAGCAAGAAAGAGAACCTATCAAGACGGTGAGAATGGGATTGAAAAATCTGGCACAAGGAATTACTTGTTCTCCACGGCATATCGAATACAAAACCAGTAGAGCGGGTATTGTACTTCGATAGATGAGTTGAGTTTGTAAGAAGTCCGTGCTACAGGTGTATTTATAGTGGGCGTTAAATATTCTTGTCAGTTTCTAGCAAAGTTTTCTTCATGACAACACGTTTCTACATTCAAATTCAATGTTAGAACTAAGTTGGTAGTTTCACATCAGTGAGATGCATTGAAAAATATACATCGTTTTGTATAGATGTTTGGTCACATTTACATCCTCTGGATAAATTCAAATATACACAATTTTCATAATATATATGGCAAGAACACATCATTTTTTCCTAATGCCAGAAAGAGGTCCGACATTCAGTGGTAAGGCATTTGACAAACGGACACAGGTTTCAGGGTTTTTCAATAATTGTTTTTATCCCTGTTTTTCCTGGGCCAGTCGACCACCAAAGTAGAAAGTCTTAAGAAAAACCTTAAAGCTAAGCTCAAAACACTCGTAAAATACTGACTTATCTTTATTGTTGCTATTATGTATGATCTTCATGTACTATTGTCAAGTTCATGCCATGTTGTCATTCTCTATATAAACCTAGCTATATGCACAAAGATGTTTTGTAGTTTTGTATGTTATTGAGCAAGGACTACCGTTTGGCATCATAAGGCTTGCAAAGTGATCACAAAAGGTGATTCCAAGGGACAGATTTTTCGGGTCTGTAAACTCACCGAATCTGGCCTGATCACCGGTTCGGACCGAATCTGACCCGAAATTGGCATATTTCTTTGATTATCGTGACTTCCCTTACGGAAAAGCTGTCTTTTGTGCGAATAATTGACAAATATGCTGTGAATATTCTGGGAACTGCATTGTTCACAGTGATTGTTCGCTATATATTCACTTCTTGTCGCGAATACCCAGCGAAAAAAGTTGGTCTGACAAAAAAGTGATCGCTGAATGTTTGCAGCTTGTCATATAATCGCTGCGTATTCACATCAAAAACTTAAGCTTTTTTCGAGCACAAGGTATTATTTGCCCAATATTGGCAATAAGAACTTAGTTCTGGATACTATTTGCTGTATATTCGTTACAGTGACTTTAACTTTTTATGTATTTGCGGAGTGTTCATCTAAGGAACTTCAACTCATATAGCTCTCAGTCTAAAGATCTTATTTTTTTACTGGGGAGATAGATTCAAAATTATCTCCCCTTAAAACTCTTCAATTAAATGGCTGACATAATTGCCATGATGCAAAAATGACAACATGTTGAGAAGTCTTTTTACGGTATGTAATCTCTTCTCATGTGTTTTCTGTTCCTATGATGTTTGAGTTGATACCTTTTGATTGTTCTCGAATGGTGTTGCTTGCTGAGGTCAGTGCAAAATGGATAAATTTTGACTATTTGAGTTTAACAAGCTTCGATTTTTGTAAATCATTGATTGCTGCTTTTTCGCAGGATAATCGCAATTATTTTTCGGCAAATAATTGCAACAGCTAATTTTACTTTTAATTTAAATGTTCGCAGAATATTCGCAGAAAGAGCGCTGGATATTCGCTGCATATTTAATTTACATAGTTAAATGCAGGTTAGTCGCATATTCGCAGAGTTTGCATTATATTCGTTGCATATTTAATTTGCTGTCTTGAATCATGTTCGCCACATATTCGCAGGCTGTTAACTCAAAGTATTCGCCGCAGACCTAATTTGCATGTGAAAAGTGAACATCGCAGAATAATCGCAGAGTATTTGCTAGCTGTTCGCGAAAATTGTTTGTGGCAGTGCATTTTTTTCCGTAAGGGTTCTTTTTACAAGAAAGATGTATATAAATGAATAATATATTTAGTACAATTTGTATGCATTTGAATATATAATAAAAATGATAATAAAAAGTAAGCTATTTGACCTTTTTTGGGCCCGATTCGGTCAGGTTCAGTTACACTAGATGCGAAACAAGACAGGCATTTCTCGTATCAATGGTCGCTGTAACCTAAAATGCCCAACCTTATTTCCAGACATCATTCATATGATCCTATACATACTTTACAAACATAATAATATTTTTTTTTTTTTTTAAAAATGAGCTAAATGACCAAATTCAGGCCCGATCCGGTCAGATTTGGTCTGATCCGGTGATCAGGCCCTGATTCGGTGAATTTATGGACCGGATTTTTCTATCCCATTCTCACACTCATGATAGATTTATATATTATTTCAAAGTAGGATTATATGTAGTTAAGCTATTTATACTAATTTTCAGTTGTTGAGGGGCCACCAGAAAAGATTGTGAAGCTAAGAACGTCAACTCCAATGTTTAGGTAAGACAAGACTATTTTCAATTCTAATTTCATCGGGTTAGTATGCTCCTTGAAGTACCTATAGTATCAAGAGTAAATATGCATGTATGGCCGACATGATATGGTTGGATGATTTTTCTTGGAGTTAGTGTCTTTGATGAAAATCTTTTAATTGTCCGTGCAAATTTTTAGCTACTACTTACTGGATTTCATCATAACTTCAGGGGAACATAGATGCGCATTTCATGGGCATGTTATGGTCAGATTTTTTTTCTTTGAGTTATGGCTTGATAATTCTTGTATCACATTTCTTTCCACATTAATTCTCAGCAACTACAGACCAGGCCCCGAGGTTATAAAACTTTTTCCATGCTCAACTCAGCTGAGCACGAAATTTATCCTGCCCATAAATGTTAAAATGCCAACAATCATTGGCATTTTAACATTTATTGGCATGATAAATACAACATCTGAGAGACTTAAAGCACAAAACTTCTTCATTTGTCAATATTCTAGTTTTTATGAGCAGTTGAAATTTTGTGCTTAGTTGAGTTGAGCATGAAAAAAGTTTTATAACCTCAAAGCCAGGTTTCAATAAAACTTCATTGGAACCTACAGTAACAAGAGTTGAAGCACATTTAGCTGGCATGTTATGGTCAGATTTTTTTCTTGGAGTTACAGCCTTTTGATAAAATCTTGCATTTAATCTTGTCAGCGCAAATTATCAGTAACTACAGTAAAACCATGTGGGAGCGCAGTGGCTCAGTGGTAGAGTGCTTGACTCGAGACCGAAGGGCTGCAGGTTCCAGCCTCACCGGGGTCACTGCGTTGTGGTCATTGAGCAAGACACATTTATCCTAGCTTAGTACTGGTTCAACCCAGGAAGACCTGTCCCTGTTTAACTGGAAGATTGTTGATGGGACTTAAAGAATCAAATCAAACAAAAACAGTAAAACCAGTGTAAAATGGCCACTCTCATGTTGACCGAAAATTGGTTTCTAAGACCAATTATCCTTAATGCAGGTC
This sequence comes from Loripinus fragilis, assembly GCA_964019695.1. NCBI lineage: Eukaryota > Metazoa > Mollusca > Bivalvia > Lucinida > Lucinidae > Loripinus > Loripinus fragilis. Next base: position 97,337 of record CAXHUL010000034.1, on the reverse strand, counting down.
AGAAGTATTGCAGAATGCTCCAAGGGGAGCATTTTGCAATACTTTTTACCTTCATTAAGCTACCATTTGTCATTGAGATCTTTGTTTTGTCTATTTTTGAGTGGCCGTTTTACACAGGTTTTACTGTACTGACAGGGGAGAGTGTCAATGAAACTTAACAAGAGTCTTCAGTATCAAGGGCATATGGGTATATTGCCAGCATGTTATTTAAGATATTGATTTTTGGAATGTTCATGGAATCATGAATACTTCAGGTTTCTTGTAAAGTAAGTGAAGAAAAAGAAGGGCTTCACGTTAACTTTGCAAGAGACTCGAAGTATTCATGATTCCATGAACAGACCAAAAATTTAATGTGTTGCTTATATTTACATTTTATCATAAATATCTAAAATCTAGAAATTATTTATAATTTAGAAAAAACAGACGATTTTGTATTTAATATGTAATCGTATTAACAGTTTTGTTGGAGTGTAAAATGGAAAATCGGAACTCCCAGTGTAAACACAGACAGCCAATGGAGCAAAAAAGGGGCTTGTTTTGCATGTGCAGCTCAGGTGTGGCTCGCTGTCAATTACCACACCAGAGTCACTTCTGGCGAATGAATTCGATGTTCAAAGCGTATTGCACAGACAAGTGAGCTTGGCATCTGTTAATCAAATTTATGTCATT
>CAXHUL010000034.1:73501-96468 GCA_964019695.1 Loripinus fragilis | reverse complement strand
TCTGGATCCACACTGTTTGATACTCTTTGATAAACCTTCCAATCAGTTTTGAAATAGATCAGACCGATGCTTATACACTGACTGTAATTAACCTATTTGACCTGGTAACTGCCACTTCTGTAGTGATGCCTGAGGAATACTTCTTGGAGTATTCAAGTGATTAATGGCGATCCCCTGTGGCATGTGAGTGCAATTAAATTATGGGCTAATTGGAGCAGTTTTAACAAAATTAATATTCATATGGTTCACAGTATACTGTTAGCTCTATAATAAATGCATATGTATAAAAGTCTGAATTATCCCTTTAAGCTACCGATTGTTATTAAGACCTTTGTTTTGTCTATTTTTGAGTGGCTGTTTAACACATGTTTTACTGTATAATCATTTGATTTTCACAGAGACCACCCTCCAGAGCTTCATCCGTGTCCAGCCTTAATCTTGCCTTCCCAGAACCCGAGAAAAAGAAACCAAAGTCAGTGAGAACACCAAAGAGAAAGTCACGCTTAAAACTCCGACGAAAAGGCAGCAAGAAAAGACGAGGATCTAAATCCCGCTCACATGCCAGTGGGAGTGATATGAGTGACAGTGAGGCTTTGAGTACAGCTAGTACGCCGAGATCTGAGTCTTCAAGAGTGTCGTTTGATATGGTGCCCTCTGATATAGACGAACCACCTGCTAAAGGTAATTAGGCCATAATTTTTTTAATAGTTGATTTACAGGATTTTTTTACAGATTCGGGTCGGGGGGGATGAAAACAAATAAATAAAAAAGCTCTGAAAATGACCAGTTGACTGGTCATTTCAGAGCTTTTTTTTACAGCTTTTTTTTACAGCTTTTTTTTTGAATATTTCCAGAAAAAAACAGTAAAACTAGTAAGGTAAACCTACAGTCTGTATTAAATCTTTAAATATTTCTTCAGTTTCTTAAAAATCTGGATAGGACAATCACTCTTAACAGTGTCACTCTAAAAAAACACAGACCGAGCCTAACCAGATTTATTGTAACACATACTGAGTTTATCTCAACACTGTTACACATGTTGCACTTTGAAATTCCCCTTCAAGAAAAATAGATGGGAGCATTACAAATAGTCATCTTGGCCAGCCAGACAAATATGAGTTTGTTTCTGTGTATATAGAAGCTGTTGTGATTGACAAAGTATTCCCAGCTTAAAAGGCATTACAGCAGACCAGGGACTTGGTGTTGAAAAGTGGTTCAAGTGAAGTGACAAAATTAAAAAACAAAAATTTCTGTGTACGCTTAATTTTTATCTACAGTAAAACGGCTACTTAAAAATAGGCAAAACAAATGTCTTAATGGAAAATGGTAGCTTAATGAAGGTCGGAAGTATTGCAGAATGCTCCCCTTGGAGGATTCTGCAAAGATGGGTTTTACTATAAATGAGATGCCTCCTCCAATCAGGAGCAATGCACTGCTTGTTAAGATAACTTTTATTTTAAAAATGACTTTTTACATTTTAATTTTGGAAATTCTTACCTTTGATCACTAACCCATGTAAGCCTAGCGTCCTTTTTGTTGGACATGAACAAACAGTGCAGACCCAGGTCAGACGCCGCAGAACGCAGCATCTGATCAGGGTCTCCACTGTTTGCTTACAGAAAGTTCTATTAAAATTTGAATAAAAATTAAAAATACAACCCATCTACCCTTAAAACCGAAATGGACTGGTCCAATTGATAAGAGTGGAAAATTCCATTTGGCTTATATGGGTTAAAACAAACAATGGACCATCGATTTTTAATGACACCAGACTGAATGGTTAATTCAAATGGTCAAAATATGTGCATTAAAAATATTTCAGATTAGGCATTAAATGAAGATGAAGGATTAAAGGCGGTCTATGTGTGTTCATGTATAGTTTTGACTGTCTTTCCAGATAAAGTTTCGAAGAAGTCCTCTACAGATGGTCTTAGTGTGGAGCGTCTGACACTGTTAGGAAGGGTACATGTTGCCAGGGTAACCATTGAGAACCTTCAGCTGTCAGGCCAAGATATGGACTCTTCTTCAAGCAAACCAAAAAGGTCCAAATTTGGCTTGAAGCCTCCAAAACCATCACCAAAGACAAAGAAACCATGGTAAGTAATATATCCAGGACTCAAAATATCTTAAAATAGGCACTTGCCCTGCATCACAAAAATATTGGCATACATGGGATTTTTTTTTATTTTCATTAGAAATATCAAAACTTTCACTTGCCCTGCAGCCTGAGCCACTCGTAAATACGAGCGGATGAGTGCTATTTTCGAGCCCTGATATCATGAGTAAAACTAAGTAAGGGTGCAAAGATCAGGAATCAATACAATCAAGTACCACATCTGACCCAGGATACCAATGGGAAAGTAACAAACTCACAGTTGTACACCACAAACGAGAGCCAAGCAGTCAGGCCTTTCCAAGCAGGTGACCACAAGGCACATATAAACGGATGCATACAAAGGCATAGCAAACACAAGACAGAAAAAACATAAAAGATCCACAAAAGAAGTACCGCTTTGGAAGGGTAAGTAAAATGTTTTACTGGAGGGCTTAAACCGGTTTAACGGTGCCCCAACCTCACCCTTATTTCATATGTGGATCAAGACACATCAGATGTTTGGTTTGCATGAAAGAGCCCTAACTTATCAATGCATCGTCTCCTAGAACATATAAATCAAGATATAAAAAGGAGATAAAGCAAAGATAAGGACTCAACAGTAAATAAAACTGAATACCAGAGCAAAAGAAATCCAACAGGTAAACCCCGGTGGGCCCGACAAACAGCCAAACCATCAGGCCCCTACCATCGCATCAATTGATAAGTCTTTAAGTCGGAACCGTCATAGAGTCTGAAGTCCGACCCACCGGCATGCAATTAAACATCATTTTTGTTTTGTGCAAATAACAAAGGTGCTGATCCGACTGCATCTGCACAGTGGCACTAGACAATCCATTCCTCCATCCCCATTGTGTCTGTTAATTTTTTGTATGGGGCTAAAGTGTATATGGTAATTTGTCTCATGTAGGCTTAACTGATCATCTGATATAAACTGTCAGAATGGGATTCAGTGCTACAGATAATTTTGACTACCAACAGTACGGGTACTGGTCCAAATGAAACTTGATCCGTACCAGCTATTTTCAGTCCGTACATGTATTAAATTTTTTATATATGCTTGCCTAAAAATTTTATGAAAGCTTATACTTGTATTTAAAATGGCTTAGGTTGTTGCTGTCTTCATGTACAGTTTGATCAGCCATCAATCAAACGGCGATGTCCCTATGCACGTAGGCAAGAATATTGGAACAAGGTTGATTGTTTTATTGCCATCTATAAATACGCTGCACATCTAAAGCCGAGAAATTCCTACTTTGAGTTTCTACATTGACTGGTTCACACAAAATTACAAGGACCAAACTGATAGCAAACTCTCTGAGAGTGGTCTCTGCGCACATATTATTCTGAAAACATGTGTTTCTTCAAGGAAGACAGTGGTAAGGGGACGCTTCTGTTGAGGAGTTTGTACTGAAGCAAATAAAACATTGATAAGCAGTCCAGTGAGATGATTCTGGATTTCTGCAACGCATAAAGTTTGGCAGATTCACAAATCAGTTCAAATATCAAGCTTCTTCTGATTGGAAATGGATGAAAACTACAGGTTAAGGTAAAAACAGGGAGCACAGTGACTCAGTGGTACCGGGCACGAGCCTCGCCGGGGTCACTACGTTGTGGTCCTTGAGCAAGACACATTTATCCTAGCTCAGTACTGGTTCAACCCATGAAGACCCGTCCCTGTTTTACTGAAAGATTGTTGATGGGACGTAAAGAATCAAATCAAACAAACAAACAAACAAACAAAACCGGTAAAAATGGCAAAAACAAACCCATATTCTGTACTTACTAATTTTCAACTCTATCCGTATTTGGGGAAAATGGACCCATAATTTACGCCTGTACCAATGCTGTCTGGAGCACTGGGATTTAAGGAAATTAAAGTTTTGTAGCCTAAAATGTCTTAATTTGGTTTTTAAGAAAATAAGTAGTTTGTAGCCTAAACAGCCTAGATAATGTACAGTTTATAATTTTAATCTGAAGAAGCAGTCTGCTGGGGAAGAAAGTATAAGTCTGGCTAAATTAATTAAGATAAAAAAAAGTGATAAGCTATCAACGAGTAATGGTATGAATTTTTTGGGTCATTTTTTTTTTCATCTTAAGATTTTCGATTCTAATTCTTTAGGCCAGAATTTTTTTATAAGTTGATTTACGGGATTTTTTTCAAATTTAGGGTCGACGGACCTCTAAAAACCTCTGAAAATAACCAGTTAACTGGTCATTTTATGAGCATTTTTTTTTTTAATATATCTCCATAACAAACAGTAAAACTAGTAAAGTAAACCAACAGTCTGTATTAAATCTTTAAATATTTCATAATTTTCCTGCATAGGACAATCACTTTTAACAGTGTCACTCTCAAAAATACACAGACTGAACCTCAAAAATATATTTTTTTTTCAACGAAACAAATAATATTTAGAGTCGGCGTATAAAATAATAATAAAAAAATTCTGGCTTTATTTCAGCACCTACTTTATTGAATACCAGTTTCCTGTGGTGGCTACCTCTAGAGATAAATACTCACCAAATGCCATGGCAACAGAGGTCATGAGGGTTGTATCAAGAAACATGAAAAATAATCGTAAGTATACAGTAAATGTTCTAAAATTTTAAACACTAGTTGCCTGCATTTTAAACACTAGTTGCCTGCCACAGGAGGCCATACAAACAGGCCAGACCTAGATCAGACTGCTTCTGAAGAAGCAGTCTGACCAGGGTCTTTCCTGTTTGCTTTTCTGACAAGTGTGGTGGCTACCTCCAGAGATAAATACTCACCGAATGCCATGGCAGCAAAGGTGATGAGGGTTGTATCAAGAAACATGAAAAATAATCGTAAGTATACAGTAAATGGTCTAAAATTTTGAACAGTAGTTGCCTGCTACCGAAGACTAGACAAACTTATGAAGAAGCAGTCTGATCAGGGTCCTCCCTGTTTGCTTTTGCTGGCAAGCATTTTGTGAGTTCCAGCCCTGATAACCCACATTTTATTGAGAACAGAAAGAGAAAAGTGTTCAAAAATTTAAAACATTTACCGTACATAAATTTGTACTTCTACATCTCTTGCTCTTCTGCACTTCAAAGGTTTTGTGTTATAATCCAAATATATTCCCAGCAACAACAAAATTAGCTAGCCTATAATCATTGGTCCAGATTAGCAAAAATGTTGTGCATACAATTGCGAATATTTTCTTATCCTACAGTTTAAACATAAGTTTTGGGTGCTCAAAAGAACCGTCTCATTGAGATGGTTCTATTGAGTACCCACAACATATGTTTTGGTTGAGAAATAAGAAAATTATTTTTTAGATCACACACTTATCTGGAGGCCTGCTATGATAACATGATTCATGCATCGACAATATTGGTATTTCAGGTCAACATCACATCATTCCCGATGCCTCAATAGGCAATAATGGTATAACGTAGCTGAATGTATAGTAAGGCATAGTTATCTCTATGATATAGTATTATTTCATACTATTATACTATTATCTTCTGTGACATAGTTATCACAGAAGATAAAACACATTCTCACCTGTAAATAACCATGGCTTTATTGTCAAGTATCATATTTATAACCCCCCCCCCCCCCCCCCCCCCCCCCCCCCCCCCGCAAACTTTGTTTGTGGTGGGTATACTGTTTTCACGTTGTCCGTCCGTCCGTTAGGTTTTGTTTTCTTAATATCTTGAAGAGTCATTGCTGGATTTTCATCAAACCTTGCAAACATGTTCATATATGCAAGACAAATACTTTAGACAAAAAAGTAAGGGCTAGGGGCCAATTCTATTAGAGTTATTTCCCTTTGTATTTCTAAATGGCTTTTAATATAGGGTTTTATGCTTATGCTATTATAGGCCATACACGGGCCAATCAACTCCTACCACAGCTTTTGATGGAACAATTTGATACTTTTCCTATACAATGTAGACACATTGAACATATGCATGAAGGAGTTTGGTTCAGAAAAAATAATTTTTGACAAAATGACAGCTGTGAGAACTTAGACAATTTTTACCTAATAGGGCTTTTGTATATGCATAGATGGTGCCTTCATGGGCCGATCAACTCCTACCACAGCTTTTGATGGAGCAATTTGATACTTTTCCTATACAATGTAGACACATTGAACATATGCATGAAGGAGTTTGGTTCAGAAAAAATAAATTTTTGACAAAATGACAGCTGTGAGAACTTAGACAATTTTTACCTAATAGGGCTTTTGTATATGCATAGATGGTGCCTCCATGGGCCGATCAACTCCTACCACAGCTTTGCATGAAGGAGTTTATAATTTTTGTTTGCACAGATTCTACTGAAATCTTTTCAAAACTAAGGTCTGCTGGTTTGAACTAAAACTTGTCATGTTTTTTCTCTGACTCTTACTGTGCGGGGGGTATCTAATAAGCATTGCTTGACTTTTTTCATTGACAACAGTTATGACACTTATATTTTTTGATGTGCAATAGACATGAGGGCAATATGCTATGCTATTATTTTTTTTCAAAAGTTGATGAATAATGTAAAAAAAATATATTATGAAGCCAGGTTATGTAAAAATAGCCACGCAGACAACGTAGGGTAGTAGATGACAGATCAGACTGAACAGCTACAAATATAGCATTACAGTGACAATTAATAGCTGTGCATGCAAATTTAAAGAATAACTTTATGCATATTTATAATTTAACAGTGCCAACAACTCATGAGCTAGTCTTCCAAAAGCAGGTACGGTAAAACCTGTAAAATCAGAATGCTCCAAGGAGAGCATTCTGCAATACTTTCGACCTTCATTAAGCTACCATTTGTCATTAAGATCTTTGTTTTGTCTGTTTTTGAATGGCCGTTTTACACAGGTTTTACTGTAGCTTTATGCATATTTATCATTCAACAGTGCCAACAACTCATGAGCTAGTCTTTTAACAGTTAAACAGGCATCTAATAAATGCCCTTGTTATTAGTTGTAGGATTCAGTCATCGGTCGGTGTTCCCTATAATGTTTGATGGTAATGCAATAGAAAGTTGGTGGAAGTCCGCCCTCATCTTCAAGGTTTATTACAGAAAGGCTGGACAAAAAGTGGTAAGATATATATGTACAAATGTCAAGATAGAAACATTTTGAGCATAAAAGGGTGATTATTTTCTTATCCAATATTAAAAGATATGTTTTGGGTGCTCAAAAGAATCACCTCATTGAGACAATTCAGTAATAAAAGAAAGTTATATTTCTGAACTATTTTTTAATTATTTTCTATCAAAACACATGGTATGAGTGCTTAAAAGAATTGCCTCAACGAGAAGGTTTTTTAAGAACCCAGAATAAATATAAAGGAAGGATATTTTGAAAATCATCAGCCTTTGGGTTATACGATGGTCATTCAATGTATAATGCAACATGTTGAATATTTTCTTTAAAGTATAAATTAATAATTTTATCTTATCACAATATCTCAAACCTCAAAGTAATATCCCTTGTGTTCAATGACCGATCTCCTGCATCTATTTTCGTTGCCAGCAACCACGCTCATACACCTTCTGACTGGCCGTAGCAACATCAAGCTCCAGTAAGTCATCGTAATGCACACCCTCATGTTCTCTTTAAGTTTTGGGAATAAGTCATAGTCACACAGGCAGGGTGGGTTGTCTAACTTTTCCCATCCATAGGAGTCAAACAATGACATCACTCCCTCTGCGTTGTGCAGTGTAGCGTTGTCATGTAAAATAATTGGGCTGACTTCTAGCAGCTCAAGTCACTTCTTTTGAATAGCTGGTCTAAGGTGGGTTTTTTCAAGTATTCCTCAAAGTGCTTTCCATTGACTGTTTTACCACTCTCCAGCCTATGGCTTAGATATCAAATGCATAAATCATTAGCATCTTGAGTTTTGTTTGAACCCTTCTGAACTTCGCTGGCCTCAGAGAGTTTGGTGTATGCCATTCTGCAGACTGTCTCCTCAGCTCAGGTTCGTATGATCTAACCCAGGTTTTGTCAATAGCAGCAATTCTTGGTATGAAGTCTTGACCTGCATCATAGCATGAAAGCAAGTTGGTAGCAATGGTCCAACGCATCCATCCTGCTCTGGCTTCAAGTGGTGAGGCATCCATCGCGCTGAAACCTTCCGCATACCTAAATGATTGTGTATACACGTAATTGTATAAACTGACCCTACACTGACTTCTTATTCCTGAGACATTTCTTCACATGCCAATCGCCTGTCCGAATTCAAAAGGTTTCTCACTAGTTTGGTGTTGTAGTCATCAGTAGGGCTGCCACGTTTACGAAATTTCGTAAACGTTTTCACAAGTTCTAGTAACCGAAACGATTCCGTTTACACAGAACTTCCAGATTTGATTTTTTTCATTATGCAGATCGGTAAAGTGGCCGATATTTTTCCTTAAAAAAACTCTTTGAAAAATGTACCTTGTGTGAATATTCAAAATTGTTTGGTTGGGTGTTGTGATAGAACTCATTTCAAGTTATTGGAAAGTGATTGCAACATGTGCAGACTCGTATATTACAGACATTTTCTTCAGTTGCAAGTGTGTATTTAACCAGTTGACACACACAAGACTTAACTGCCAATCATCACCAAGTACGCATCAATACACACGTCGACAGGAAGTAAACAAGATGCATCTCCACCAAATGTTAAGACATGCCTTTATATAACTGTTAAAAATACAGGAATATAATTGCTCCAAGCAGTGACTGATTGAGATGATATTGGGGACATTTTTATGGCCCGTTGAGCCACTGTCTGTGCAGGCGCAATACTCAAAGAATTTGAAAAATGCTCCCTATTCTAAGATAATGTCCTTTGAGTATGGCAGCGGTAATCCTATTGCAGTAGATACTTTATCAACTGCACCCGAATCTGAGAAAACAAACAAACTGATTGATGATCCAGATAGTTATGTTCATTAGGAAATACTATAAATAAACCAGGGCGCTGGTCACGTGCTAAAGTTCGTGTAAACGGTAGGCCAATTTTGTTAACGTTTATTGCAAAAACACCAAACGGTACAGTGCAAGACTACATTTCCTTGCCCATGTAAATAGAGGATTTATTTTAAGGAAATAGTTTCACAAGAGATAAAATGAATCATAGGGCCAGTTAAGCAAAAAGAAAATAGCGTAAAATTACAATGATTTTCTTATCAATCAGTTTAACCATGTGATGTGGGTGTTAAAAAGAACCGTCTCAATGAGACGTTTCTTTTCAGTAACCACATCATATGTTTCGGTTGTAAAATAAGAAAACTAATTTTCAGGTTACACGCTCTTATCTGGGGGCCTGTATGATGAGGCTTACATAGTATTTAAAAGCTTATACACATCAGCAAGTGTATGACAAATTCATCAAAATTGACATATGCACCAAGTAAAGACATAGATCAGTCTGGGCATCAATTCACTCAAATTTGAAAATTGCTACATATTCAATGATGCACTGAGGACTTGTGCTGTCTTCATGTTGGCAGTGAATACTCTGATCAGACAGGGTGAAAGCTGCGGCTGATCTGAGTCTTCACTGGGCCAACACATTTTTTTCATTTTTAGCTTGTTTGTATACATTTGTATTTGTATTTTTTCAGCCCAGTTTAATAGGCAGCTGTGGTATTCCACTGAAGTCAATCCTCAAGTCAGAGAGTCTATATATCTCCCGTGACATGGAAGTTAGACAGTCGATAAACACCAAAAATACTTCAATAAATGACTCAAGACGCTCAGCAGATGGTTTCATAGGAGCATTGAAGGTACATCATATGAACCTCATCGCGACAAAACCTGTCTTCAGGGTTTCCGACATAGCGAGACTCAAACCAGTCTCCACAACTACAGAGACCAGCCAGAAAATTGAAAATTTGCTTGTAGCAAATTTAGATATGATACTTTCCAATAAGAGAATAACAAAGGCGCTGATCAGACTGCACTGATGCGCAGGCTGGTTTGCGCCTTTGTTATTCGCAAACCCGAAGGCAGTTTTTCTCGCTAAAGGCCCATGTATTCTAACACTTATCCTGTCAATGTATTTGTCTTGAAAATGTTGTCTGCTAATTACATTTGCTACATATATTAAAGTGCACTCCAATCAACTTTTATCAGAAGCAAACACTATGAACCCAGATCAGACTGCTCCTAAATCCATCAGTATATGAAAGATCACAAATGGGTAAAGTTCCAGATTAATCCAGATTTCAGTATCAATCATACATTAAGGATTGAGGCCTTCCATCCTGATCATATAAGAAAACTAACTGTATGCCTTTCTTTTCTAGGTTGTGATAGAATTAGCATCAGACAATAAGGAATTCCCTACGGCTCTGGCCAAAACCAAATTTGCAGAGATGACTGGCAAAGCCAAGATAGTTCCCATACCTCAGGCCCCTCCGTCCCCTAAACTAGCCCCTAAGCCACCACCTGCTCCTGTTATTTCCCAGAGGGACAATCTAGACGAACCTATGCATGGAGCACCAAGAGGAATAGGTAAGGAATACTATTGTAAAACTTTTTTTTAAGATTTGGCAGTCATTGTCCCCCACTTTTTCCAAGAAAAGCGGAGGGACTTAGTTTTTGCCTCTCCGTCCTTCCGTCCGTCCGTCCCCCTATAGAAGTAGGTACCTTGTGGGCGCAACTCCTCCTACAGTTTTATACAGATTCTTTTGAAACTTTACTGGTGCTTTGGTCATGGTCTGAAGATATGCATGTGGTTTGGATATAATCCTCAGATTATTTTTTGTCACTTTTTTCTTAAGTTGAACTTAGCCATTTTTTCGGGCATTATCTATAACAATGTGAATGGACAGGGGATACCTTGTGGGCCCAACTCCTCCTACAGTTTTATACCGATTTTTTTTAAACATCACCAGTGTTTTGGTCATGATCTGAAGATATGCACCTGGTTTTGTTATAATCCTCAAATTATTTTTGTTACTTTTTTCACAAGTTGAACTTAGCCATTATTTCAGCATTATCTATAACAAAGTGAATGGACAGGGGATACCTTGTGGGCGTAACTCCTCTTATAGTTTTATACCTATTCTTTTGAAACTTCACTGGTGTTTTGGTCATGGTCTGAAGATATGCATGTCATTCTGATATAATCCTCAGATTATTTTTGTTGCTTTTTTTGCAAGTTGATCTTAAGCCATTTTTCGGGCATTATCTATAACAATGTGAATGGACAGGAGATACCTTGTGGGCGCAACTCCTCCTACAGTTTTATACCGATTCTTTTGAAACCTCACTGGTGTTTTGGTCATGGTCTGAAGATATGCATGTGGTTTGGATATAAACCTCAGATTAATTTTATCATATAAAACCTCAGCTTAACGTTTATAGCTTTTTCCAGCATTTTCCCCCTTCAGTGCTATCAATACCATCAATGTCTATATATATGTAGTACCTTTGAGTGCAAATGCTCCTATAGTTTCATACAATACTTTATGAAACATCTGTATGTGCTAATATCATTGCCTGAAGATATGGATATGCTTTGGATAAAATTCTTAAGCTTTGGTTCTGTTTTCTGTTCTTCGAACTTTAGTTGTTCCATGATAGTTCATATAGACAAAAAGTGGTGGGGGACATAAATTCTCTGAATTTGCTTGTTTTATTGTGGTGCTATTGGCCATCAAGGTAAAAAAATAAACACCAAAATGCAAAAAAAGCCAAAAAAGATTGAAGAGCTCAAGACTAGCAGAAATTTTATTCCCAATACACATCCCAAGGTGATCTGAGGTTTATATTCAAAACTTTTAATGGGTATTTGTTTTGCCCCTGAAAATAAAGAAACAATGAATAAAGGCAAACTAGTTGATAGTTGCTGATAGCCTTTGTAAACAGTTTGAATCCGGATCAGGTTTTATATTTTGTTGGTCCTGATCTGGATCCAAACTGACTGAAACTCAATTACATAGTATGTAAAGAGTTGTTAAGTTAAAAGACAGTTTGATCTGTAATTGATTAATGACTTACAGCATAGATAAAGCAATTAAACATGATTAAATGGGTGAAAGTTTTCAGGATTGTTCGTGAATTCAGACTTTTCAGGCTGACTTTCCATAGAATACTGAATTAGGAAGACCATAATAGATAGACTAACCTGATGTCAAGTTATCTTAAGACAATGGAACATTAGAAATAGATACACATTATCATAATAGTAACTTGATCTGGCGTACTGTATCACGTCTCGTGGATGAGGCCATACCATCGTATCACCCTCGATGCTACGCGTCTCGGGTGATCCGATGGTATGGCCTCATCCACGAGACGTGATACTGTACGCCAGATCAAGTTACTATTATGATAATATGTTTATTATATGCCTTTTTCTGACATTCTTTCTGATTTTAAAACCTGTTTTGGTCTTTAATGCCGAAAAATTGCGGGAATGTTTGCCATAACGTTACGTTTCTTGACGTCACGTCAACATGTTTTCCGTCTCTGGTTCCATGCTTGCAATTTATTTTACATAATGTCGCTGCAAAAGCAGGAAACCGACGTTAGCCTCGTTTTAAAGGATAGTGATATGGATTCGGAAAACCTCAGTTCGTTGATACGGCTTTCAGTATCAGATGGCCAGAAAACAGACAGTTCAAAAGTCGTATCAGTTATAGGTATATAATAGAAATTGTGATTATTATTTTTGCGGCATATTGCAAGTTTTAAGATTTGAGTTTAAGGTTTTGGAAATTTTGAACTTAACATTTCTTGTTCGAGACTGAGCAAAGGCCCAGAGAAAGCACAGCACATTGTTTGCTGAAATTGTTAACATTTTCTTATCCATCAGTTAATACCTTTGTTTTGGGAGCTCAAAATAACTGTCTCTTTGAGATGGTTCTTTTGAGTGCCCATAACATATGTTTTGGTTGAGAAATAAGAACATTTTAAATTACATACTCTATTCTCTTCTATAGAAGGAAGACCAAGGTCTAAAGAAAGGATGGAATCCAGAAATTTAGCTCCACCGGTTCCTGTCTCAATACAAGAGTATGAGGGAGACCAGTGTATATATCAGATGCCAAATGTGACTAACAGGGAACCAGAGGTATGTACAGGGCACCAAGGATACCCGGTCAGAAAATCTTGAAAAAGTTTGATTTGTTTGAAATCTTTAAAAATCTATGAGCTCACTCTTAAAATCTTTGTGACAAAAGTAGTCTTTATGAAAACCTTGATTTAAAAGGCGTCACCTAGGAAGCCTCTATGTATGAAAACTGATTTTGTAGTTCAAGGATAACAAAATTTTCTTACCCTTTAGTTATAACTTATGTTTTGGGTGCTCAAAAGAACCGTCTCATTGAGACAGTTCTTTTGAGTACCTATAACATACGTGTTGGTTGAGAAATAAGAAAAATATCTTTTTTAACTTCGCACTCTTAAATAGAGGCCTGTGGTTCGACTTGATACGTTCATTCATGTGGTAATACTCTTTGGAATATTGTGCCCTCTGCTGCCAATTACTACACCTACCTTGATTTTACAAAGCATTCAGCAGGGCTCGAAAAAATTTTTTGGACCTACTCGTCCTGTGGGGCAAGTGGTCTAAATTTTTCACTCGTCCTTACTCCAGTTGAACTCTTCCTTAAGTCTGGTATTTTAAAAGAGACAAAACACATAATTCAATATTTATTTACAATAAGTGTTAGGTGACATGTGGCATCAACTGACTAGGAATATATGTCAAAACAAATAAAACTGTGGTTTACACTATTCCCTTTCAGCCATCCAGGGTTCATCCTAGGATGGGCTCGATCCATTTTGTGAGAAAACTATTAATGGTTTGCTAAAATGGACTTTATTTTTGGCTCGGCCCCATATACAAGCTCTTCAAATCTCATATCAATCATGCTCTAATGTGGATATTAAGGATTCTCAGGCCCATCAAATTTTGCAAAGGGCCCATAAAAATTTCAAATGGCCCATTAAAATTTGGAAATTTGCATGTATTTGAATGGGATATTGGCCATTGACCCATTTAAGGGCATCATCATTTTGGGCTCGGAATAACCCTGGCCATCAGGCTATTCAGTCATCTGCATCAGACTGAGGTGCAGCAGCCTTTGGACCCCTCGGATTCGTACATATGTGCCCCTTAATGTGTCTAGTCCCTTTACCACTGTTTAACCAGTTTATAATGCTTTCTGTGGGATTATATTCCATGAGATCAGGACCAACAACCTTGTGGTAGCCTGCGGTATTCAGACTGACCCCCGTAGATTACAGAGATAAAATCTGGAACGTCGGCTTTATACTTTCAAAACCCTTAGGCCGAACTGATTTTCCAATGTGTCCCGGATCAAAGATCAACCAGATTTTACCGGGTTGCATTTACTGCTGACTAGTGTAAACATCCGGTCACATTTTAGTGACATTTAAAACCTACCGAACGATCACTGTGTTTGCGTTGCTTTTGCAGGCTGTAAAACATGCTAGTTAGTTCTTTTTTTCCCTCAAAAATAATTACAAAACCAAAAAAATCTACTCGTCTTGTCGGGCTAGCAAATGGCAATTTCCACTCGCCCTTACCGAACTTCCACTCGTAAATACGAGCGGACGTGTACAATTTTCAAGCCCTGATTCAGTTTTATATACAATCTGCATCAATAAGTACTATAATCTCATGTGCTGGTATATATGTTATTTCAGACTCTTACGTTACATACTCTGTTGATGATTTCGGATGGCAGAAATATTTCAATGC
The DNA here is from genome assembly GCA_964019695.1 of Loripinus fragilis. Classification (NCBI taxonomy): domain Eukaryota; kingdom Metazoa; phylum Mollusca; class Bivalvia; order Lucinida; family Lucinidae; genus Loripinus; species Loripinus fragilis. Next base: position 81,650 of record CAXHUL010000034.1, on the reverse strand, counting down.
AAGGGATACCCTCGTTGATGTCAGTGAAAAGAAGACCTGTCTTTCCACACCAACCCACAGCACATGCTGCTCCAGGTAGGAGGAAGATCATTTGCACAGCTTTAGATCAGACATGTTTAAGACACTATATATACGCAGAACCAAAAATTTAGGAACCCTTTTATTTCTCCAGGAACTTGGTGATGCACTTAAGGAGGAATAGCAGCAGATTCCTAGAGCAGCGATACACTGTATCATATTCAGTATGCCCGACAGGTGTCATGCATGTTTTGCTGCACGTGGAGGTTACACCTCTTATTGACTTGGACTCCATATCTTATATTGGCATTTGCTGCTATTTTCCCTTAGAAGAACCTTTATTAAGCAGCTATCTTCAGATGAAGAGATTTGTTTTTCATGAAATATAAAGTATAAATATATGAAGACAGTTGGTGGAGCCAGAATTACATGAAGCGTAGCTCACCCCACTGCCTTCATCATGTCATTAAGGTTGAAAAATAAAATTGCAATATTTCAAATAATAAGCATGTTACGGCCAACACAACAACACTAGTCAAGTTAACATTTAATATCAATTTATGTAACGCTGATAAGATTGATGATACAAAAAACTAGAAATCTTTTATGGCCTAAAAAGAAAGACATTTATGAGTAGTATTTAGTTAAAAATGTGCCCGGTTTTTAACAAATTACGACTAAACTGATATGTTTTCTGGGCAAATTTAATGAAATTATTTTAGTGAGTCTCCAACTTTTTGCTGTTTAACTTTCTAAATGGATATTACCATGTAATAAAAATTAACAACTTGTATTCCTCAGGTGTACGAGCCAGAGACATGAGTGTTAGGAACAGTTACCTTGTTTGTCGTATGTTCTGGTGTGATGAGTCTGTACATTCTGCTGTGTGCTGGGGAACAAGTGAACCCCAGTATAAATTTCAACAGGTAATTTTCAATATATACAGAGATAATTCTGGCTCAGAATATATTTATAGAAAATATCTCCAAAACTGACAAGATGCTATGAATTTTCATTGAGAAATTTTAGCAAAATCCTCAGCTAAATTACATTTTTCTATGAGGTTTTTATACCCCGCCACACTTTAGTGTCGGGGTATTATGTTATACCTTTCGGTGTCTGTCCGTCCGTCCGTCCGTGCTCACCATTTCCGATCGATAACTTGAGTATTTATTCACGGAATTTTTTCAAATTTTGCATACATATTGTTATCGGCGATGAGTGGTATGGGATTGTAAATGGGCAAAATCCGTCCATTTTTAACGGAGTTACTGCCCTTTTTCATATTGGAAAAATGGTTTCTGGCCTGTTATTCCTTTACTGTTCATGATATCTGAATGAAACTTAACAGATATGTTGCACATCAAAGGTTACATATTGTGACTAAGGACCGTCACTCTGACCTTCCCAGTTTGTGAGTTATCCGCCCTTGATAGGTCTGAAAAAAGGTTTTTGACCTATTGTTCCTTTACTATATGGAATATCTGAATATAACTTCACAGATATGTTTCACATCATAGGTAACATATTGTGACTAAAAACCGTCACTCTTACCTTTCCCGTTTGTGAGTTATCCGCCCTTGATTGAATTAAAAAATGTTTTTACCCGTAGTTCCTTTACTATGTGGAATATTTAAATGAAACTTTACAGATATGTTTCACATCAAAGGTTACATACTGTGACAAAGAATCATCACTCTTACCTTTCCAGTTCATGAGTTATCTGCCCTTGATTGATCTGAAAAATGGTTTTTGACCTGTACTTCATTTACTATATTGAATATCTGAATGAAACTTCACAGATATGTTGATCATCAAAGGTTACATATTGTGACTAAGGATCGTCACTCTTACCTTTCCAGATTGTGAGTTATCCACCCTTGATTGATCTGAGAATTGGTTTTTGGCCTGTAGTTTCTTTTACTATATGGAATATCTGAATAAAACTTCACAGATATGTTGAACATCAAAGGTTACATATTTTTAGTAAGGACCGTCACCCTTACCTTTCCAGTTCATGAGTTATCCGCCCTTGATTGATCTGAAAAATGGTTTTTGACCTGTAGTTCATTTACTATATGGAGTATCTGAATGAAACTTCACAGATATGTTGACCATCAAAGGTTACATATTGTGGGTAAGGATCGTCACTCTTACCTTTCCAGATTGTGAGTTATCCACCCTTGATTGATCTGAGAATTGGTTTTTGACCTGTAGTTCATTTCATTCGTCCGTGCTCACTGTTTCCGATCGATAACTTGAGTATTTATGCACAGAATTTTTTCAAATTTTGCATACATATTGTTATTGGGGATGAGTGGTATGGGATTGTTAATGGGCAAAATCCGATCATTTTCGATGGAGTTACTGCCCTTTCTCCCTTTAAAAAATGGTTTCTGGCCTGTTATCTGAATGAAACTTCACAGATATGTTGAACAGCAAAGGTTACATATTACAACGAAGGACCGTCACTCTTACCTTTCCAGTTCATGAGTTATCCGCCCTTGATAAATCTGGAAAATGTTTTTGACCTGTAGTTCCTTTACTATATGAAATATCTGAATGAAACTTCACAGATATGTTGACCATCAAAGGTTACATATTGTGACTAAGGACGTCATATCACTGTCTATCTAAGTTCTGTTGCTATTTAGGCATTATATATCTCACAAAATAACTTTTGGTGCCCCCAGCAGTGGCGGGGTATATTTCAGTGCTTGCGGTGCTTTTATTCTCCCATAAGTCAATTTCAAAGAGATTTCTGCACATGACAGGTCTGATCTGATTCCAAATTGTTTGCAAAGGTTATCAGCAGATGTCAAAGTTGCCACTTGAAGGCAAGAGTTGTTTAACCATGGGTGATACTTTTCAGGATTATTCCTGAATTAAGTATTATTTAATAGATAGACAGCCTCAAAATACTGAGTTTAATAGGCAAATTATTATAGCTTCTCAAATTTTTATAGCTTCTCAGATTTATTTTCAGTTTATTTAAGAAATAGATAAGCTCTAGCAGTGAATTGTTGAGTAATAATTCACTGTTTGGAGGTCAGTTGTAAAGATCAAATCAAGAGTGTGCAATTGACTGACAAACAATGAATTCAGTGAATTATTACTCAACAACTCACACACTAGAGCTGATCTTTTTCGATTCTAACGTACAATAAATGATTAAAACACATTTGAAGTCTTCAGCTTCTTCCAACTTTCCGCCATTGCATTGAAGAAATCCTGCAATAGTTGGACTGTTTCGCATATGTTTACATGTATTTGTAACGCCTTTCAAGCATCAAAACAATGTTACACCGTCTAACACCATGACTGACGTCATATTGCAGTGGCAATTGACGTCAGCTAGCACATGCTTTCCTCACGCTTTCAAAACTGTGACATTGTTGTTTCATATAACACAATTTTTTAGCATTGGCTGTATATGTTTCTTAGAATTATAGACAATTGACCATTTACACTTGAAATATAATATTTTGTAGGCATACTTCTAGTTTTAAGATGTGAATTTCTAAAGTTCAGGGGCCTGTTGCATAAACCGTCATTAAAAGTTAACTGCCAGTTAAGTCGTCTTTAAGTCGCTGTTAACTTAATGCCGACTTTAACTCTGTTGCATAAAAGTCCATTAACTTTAAGTCGGCATTAAGTTCTCGTTAAAGCTGTCATTAACTAAAGTACCTCAGGGGGTACTTTAAAGCTGTCATTAGTACATGTGTATTTCCATGATTTGCATCCATTTTGTAATTCACTGAAAATTAGTAATCATAATCATAAAAACAGCTAAAAATGAGCATTCAAATGATTATCATTATTATTTCAAAGTGACTATTGGCTTCCATTGCCTAACTACAATACGCTATGGGGGGCAAGGGATTGGGTGGGCATGCGCGGATCCGGGGGCGGGTGGGAGAAGGTCTGGACCCCATCGAAAATCTCATGTTATATGGGTAGATCTAGATCTAAACCCACTCCCGCCCCTGAAGAAATTTCCTGGTTCCGCGCATTGGGGGGCAATTTATTTCACTGGAATGCATTAATTAGAACAGATTGCCTAATGGAGGACCAGGCTCGAGGGTGGGGGGGGTGACTCTATACCAGCTAGGGGCTTGGGATTGGCTGAAAATGATGGCTTTCACGTGGCTTAGATAATACCACGAGATACTTTAATAACGTCTGTTTGAAATTGGCATTTTGGGCCTTGCTACTTCGCTACTTTGCGAGTCGCAAAATGAACGTGCATCATATCACTGGGTAAGAATTATATCACTCTGACCTTTTTTTGAGTGTCGGTGTATACAACAAACAGTATTGGCACGCGCTCTGTGACGTAAGCTGTGACGTGCAATAAGTCACACTGGATAACCTGATCAATACGCGACGGCCCGACCGAGTAAAGAAACACCGTTTATCTCTTGATAATCATCCAGCCTGATCTCCTAGATAACAGGCCATACATAAACGGTGTGATTTTTTGTTGTTGCAATGCATGAACCTCGCGACGTAGGTGTACCGGAATAGGGGATAGTGAAAAGCATACGTGTATCACAGTTTCGTACCTCATCCGATGACAACCGTCTGAAATTATTACTTATTTGATTACCAGTTTGCTTTCTAGAAAACAATATAATGATTCTAAACTTGAGATTCTATAAAGAGTGCATTTGGAAAGAAAAAAGAAAGGAATTAAACAACTACCATGACTACAGATGGCGGACAAAAGTACTCGTCACACTCACCGTTTTTGCAAAATTATTCCTGGAAAACTATTGAAGCTACAATTATGAAAATAGTACCAAATGATAGCAAATTGGTTTTCGTAATACACACACTTACAGTAGTTTACTGTTGTCTATTGTTTTCTTATACCAACCGTTTTAGCACAACGAAAAAAAATAAAATCATGCCATTTTTCTGATGACATTAACGTTAGCGTCACTGGAAAAATAGTACTCACTTTGAACGTGCGTTAGATAGTTTAGAACCAAAAGAGTAATCATTTCGATATTTAATTGTATATTGTTTAAGAAATAGATTCACGCTAGCAGTGATTTGTTGCTTGATATATCACTGGCTGGAGGTCAGTCGTTAAAGTGAATAAATCATGAGCGCGAAGCTCGAATGATTTATCCACTTAAGACTTACCGACAGACAGTGATATATTAAGCAACAAATTACTGCTAGCGCGAATCTATTTCGATTCTAACACACAAAAAGATTAAAAATATGAACGATTCCTTCATAGTCTATAACGATTCCGCCATTTTGAACAGACTGTCAGAATTTCCCGCAACTCTTGTTTAGACTGAAATGCGTATTTTTACGTACATTTATGAACGTCAAGCAGTTGTAAAAACGACGTTACGCCGTCTATTGTCAACGTAACAATGCCGTATGTGATAGATGACGTCATGAAAATTCAAACTGGCGACCGAATGACGTCACGCCGGTCCGTGCCCTGTCCGTGCAGTGATTTATCAAACAATAAATCACTGAGTTTAACCATTGACTATATAGGCGAGGTGTGTTAGAATATTTTCTATTTGCTATTCTGTGAAATTGCACCCATGCATTAACTATTTTTTTACCAAAAAAATTATTGAAATACACGTTTTATACAGCGACGTCATAGAGTGACGAATACTTTTGTCCTCCATATGTATGCTATATGCATGCTCTGTTGAACCAAGCTGCTTTCAAACGTGCTTTTGAATTGGGTGTATAAATGATTAACGGTTAGCGAACTTTTATGGTTAATCTTACCGAATAGCTGAATGAGAGGTGCTAGTGATTAGCGAATTTCGGCCTGAAATATATAATGATTAGAGATTTTGGGCCAAAAAATTACCGACGCATTTAACGGTTAGCGAATAGTTTAACCCATTAACATTTGTAAGGGGTAAATCCTAGCGTCCTTTTTGTGGGACATTGGCAAACTGTGCAAAACCAGATCAGACGCCGCAAAATCAGGTTCTACACTGTTTGCTTACAGAAGTTTCTTTTAAAAATGAACAAAAATGAAAAGTACCTCCAAACAACCCTTAAAATGGAAATGGACTGGTCCAATTGATAGAAGTGGGAAATTCCATTTGGCTTAAAAGGGTCCAACATATTTCATTGCCAAATATGATACAGCAATGGGGTTGGGTCACAAGTTCTCACAGCATTAGTTACGACCCTTGCCCTAGTTAGCAAATTCGATGGAAAAAAGTTATTCCACTTCGCTTTTACAGAAAACTGTTACTGATTACAAGTACTGATTTTCAGGGCTATTTTTTACCTATTACTGATTTTTGGCCGAAACTTTACTGATTACTGATTTTTTGCCAAATTTTACTGATTAGCGATTTCTGGACATACATTTTACTGACTAGCGATTTGTGGGTCTAAATTTTACAGGTTAGTGGTTTTGGGGTGTTACTGATAAGCGATTCCAGAGGTATCCCATTGAGACCCTCATAGCTATGGTCATGTCATGCCATGTCATGTCAGGACAATCAGTTCACCTAACCACAATTCTTTTCATGGGCAAGCTTGATAAAGTGCTTCGTGCACATACTTTCGCTTGTATTATATAAACTGACAACAACCCTTCTTGACTGAATCAACGGCAGGAGAATGACCGTAGAAATTATTTCACGAAAGTGAACTAGCAACCCCTGAGTCTGCAGTCAAACAGGCACCTAGTCAGACACGTTATCGACTGCGCTACGCCGCCTGGTGTCACTGTATTGTGTCCCTGAAAATTTGTGGTCACCACCTACACGGTGTGGTATTGCCGGGGGTAAATGCCTATAACGACGCCTTTTAAAATATTTCTCTTAAACCCATCCATGCATTTTATGGAGTAAGATGTGAGCATATGCGTGCGCTGTGTGAATTAACATATAAGCATATAAGCAATGCTATTATCCAATAGCAAAAAATGGATACTAAAATGAAATAAAAATAAATAACAGCTTGTAGGTAGTGTTTTTTTCCCTTCCCTGCCATGCAAACAGGCTGTGACGACCTTGTCTGTATTGTGCCAGGATGCTGGTTGTCGTAGATAGAAAGCCCTATTTCTGGGGTCCTATTTTATTTCGTGTTGATGAAATTTTAGGAGCACAGCGCAGTGTTAGAGTGCTTGACTCGAAACCGAGACGGTTGCGATTCGAACATCACCCGCGTCAAGTGCTGCCTTGTGTCCTTGAGCAAGACCCATTAACTAATCCTTGCTTAGTTCTGGGTCAACCCAGGAAGACCCGTCCCGACATAACTGAAAAATTTGTGTACTGAGACGTAAAGATTCAAATCAAACAAATTGTGGCTTGAAGGGGTGCGCCGTTTTAAGTCACTGGCGGAAAATACAACAATGTCAACATGCATGTCCCATGGAAACGGATGTAAACAAAACAGCCGATGGTTTTAAAAAATGTTTTTTCCATAAAAGATACACATCGTCGCATGTGCTTTTCAACCATTTTTTTCATGGAACTATAACATCTTGATCTAGAACTGATGATGGGGTGAAAACCGTGTTTTTTCTAAAGTGAAATAAACGAAAGAAGCGGGTCACAAGAAAACTAAACTTACTGATTTAGTCCGAACATAGGACGAACCGTCTTCCAACTCGAACAACATCTTTACGGCACAAAATAGAATAAAATGACATTTTCGGGATTTGATCTAGATTGTTTTTCTGCAAAGAAGTTTGTTTTTCCATAATCGCTATACATGCCAGTTACAATTTATAGTTTACAAAGCTTAAGCTGTCGGTTTCGTCGAAGCGTCACTGTGACTGTGGTTAGCCGCCATATTGGAAGCTGTTGTTGGAGCATTTGCACGTGAAATGGTCTTAATGTCAGCTTTACCAGTCTGTTAAGTCGTCATTAGTTAAGTTGACATTAAAATTGCTTTATGCAACGCAAAAATAATGCCAACTTAACTAATGGACCGGTAAAAGTTTAATGACAGCTTAAACCTTAATGATAGCTTAACTTTAATGATGGTTTATGCAACAGGGCCCAGGATTTTGGTAATTTTGAACTTTCACCATGTTAGCCAGAATTTATTGATTGTCTTCTTTCCTACAGATTGCTCCAGTGCTAATGACAGAATCCCTTTTGGAAAGATTGAAGAACAA
>CAXHUL010000034.1:0-73478 GCA_964019695.1 Loripinus fragilis | reverse complement strand
AAAGGTGTCAAACCGGTGAGTTAATTACTTCCGAGGTCGTAGGGTGCTTAAATAGTTCTTTAAAAAAACAAACTTGCCCTTTTGCCATATGTTATGTCTGCATTGAGGACAGTTGGAGACACAAACTGGGCATCTTCTAAAGATTTGGTGTGTTTACTCAAGTTTGAGTAGAATTTTCTGCTTCTTTTTGGGACTATATTTTGTCTGGAGATGGTGACAAAATACTTGCAGTAGTGCATCGGCCCTGTGTTTACTGCTGTAATTTTCGACCATTAAAGTGATCGACAGTGATTTATGAAAAACTGAATCGGTGATGTTAGGGTCATTCATTGTCATTTCAAGTGAGAAATGGATTATGTTTTCAAATTATTTACTACTGGAAGCCAACGAGTGTTGTGGAACATGTGACATTCTCTTGAAAAAGTGCATTTTACATTGTTTAGATGGGCCAAAATTTCACCGGTTTGACACCTAGATCCGGGCCCGTTGAGATTTTTTAAACTCCAATATTTCGGAGACTGTTTAAGATAATTGGCTGAAATTTGGAATATTAGTGGATTATAGTATGGAAAATCAGAGGATGACATTGTTTACAGTCTGGTGAGTCATTTTGAATTTTAATTTAATTTAATTTAAATTTTAAATTGAAAATGAAGAGTTTGTGATTTATACAAGGCTCCAAATAAATCCAAAGTGCATTTTATGTGCCCTTTTACTTAAAATCAATACCCTGTGTCGTCTGCTGATTATTTCGGTTACATCACATTGGCTTTTATCTGTTAAAATTAATTTAAAATTAAAATTTAAAATTTAAAAAAAATTTAAAAAGGTGAAAAAATGGAGAATTTCTTTAAAATTTGCAAGGAAAAAATGAATGCCAATTCAGAATTGCATAGAAATGGGCAGTGCATTATTTGGACTGGGTGTAGGAAAAATGGTTACGGTCAATTTAGATTCAAAGACCCCAGATTACCAGGTTCAGATCATAAAACCAGAAGTGTGCATCGAATGGCTTTGATGGTGGAAATACAAAATTTGGATATACCCCCAATATTGCAAGCCAGCCATCTGTGCAATGTAAAATGTTGTATAAATACTGATCATCTTACTTTTGAAGACAATTACACCAATAACAGCAGGAAATTGTGCTTTTTTAATAAGAAATGTTTCGGTCATGGAGATGGAAAGCGGCGCTGCCTTGTCGATCTGGGTGAATAGCATTAAACAACAGAGCGGAGGTGAATTCGGCCTGTTTCAACAAATACAAGCTGTCTTAGCTTCCATCATTTTGGTTTTACTGTTGATCAAGATATGTTTTAGCTCTACAATACAGTGTTTACATCAAATAGCATAGAGTGTAGGACAGCTGCAGGCATTATCTTTGTATCTATATCATAAAAGTGGAATGATATTATTTATTTATTTATTTATTTATTTATTTATTTATTTATTTATTTATTTATTTATTTATTTTTATTTAAGGACAATTTCAGAAGTTTAGTGCCATTGCCATTAAATAATTACTTACTTTGCACAGCTGCTTTCCTTCACCTTTTCTTTTTAGCTGAGGGGCCTGGTAGGTCTGGTTGAGTGTATGAATGCCACTGATCCACAGCCTGCCCTTTTATATAGTCTGGGTCCTCTATCACTTTGGAACGGGTTAAGTGATAGTCAAATTCTAGTCTGGCTCTATTTGCGATTCTCTTTTTTCTATAGGATCCTGTGTTTTTGTAAGTTTTGTGATAGTTGTATGTTTTCGAAATCATTTCCAGATGATGAGAGCTCTTCTCGGATAGTTTTGTCCCAGAGACACATTCGAGTTTTCTTTTAACAGAATTGGCCATAGAATTATTTGTTTTCAAGACCTGGGCCGCAAGCCTGCCACCAAAATTTCTTGAGTAGTTTGTTTCCTTGTTCATAGTTGAAACTGCGGCCCGGTTAAATGCTTCGATTTTTTGGGTAGATGTATTTGAACTAACACTTAAAACAGCGGCCTCACTCAACCTCATTTCAAGTATTACTGCCATTATATTTTTGTCATTGTCATCCATTTTCAGGTATGTAATGGCATGAGTTGGGAGAAAGGCAGATTTGACCCACCAGCATCCTTCCGATATCCCAGTGCATACGAGTGAATCTGACGGGCACCTACTGCAGTTACCAGAGTAGCACAGGATGGTAGCTGCTCTCACATGAGGTAATTTTGGTAACATCTTCTGTAGGTCACCAGACCCAAGCCTGGTCAACTCCTCAATTATATGACTGCATCGTGCCCGTATGTCCTTACTTAATGCAGTTATTGCCCTTTGCCTGTCATCTTTGGTCCTGATATGTGAAGGGAGGAATTCTGGGCTAAACTGTGCTCCTCTTGCTTTCTTTTCTTGCCTTGACCCAAGATGATGAGGATCTAGCTGGTGAGAAACTGACCAGGCTGCACTGAGCTTGTGGTAGAAATCCTGCAAACCAAGGTACAGCTTTGTGTCTCCATCAGTAGTGACGGTCCTGATCCAGAAATTTTCCAGTGAAAGATCCTCTGCGATATCATATGCCATCCTTCTTTCTGAATGCGGTTGTAAATATGGGACTGTGGATGTACACCCAGCATGCCCACCAGGGCATAGTACATCAAAACCACGGTTCTGTAGCCAGGCCCCAGTCCAGCACAATTTGTTTTCCACGGCAAGCCCAATAATGTATTTCTCCTTTGTTACATTTTCCATGGCTACTGTATAGGCTTGAGATGAACTTTGTCCTGGCTTGTATGAAGATTTAAATCCACGGGCATTATACCTGCCATCCATGGAAACACTTATATGTTTTGGATTTTCCTGACCAGCCACAGCATTGTGCTGTTCGACAATACGCAGTTTGTCGGACATGTCCTCTTTGTTTAGCTCTATAATTGCTTTACTCACTTTGTCCGTCAGTTTCTGCATATGGCTTGTACTTGGTGGTGGAATGTCAAGGGCTGTAAATAAAAGTCTGGCTCTTGAAATGCCCATAGATGTGTCCATTATAGCCATTGCTAAGTTGGTATTGATAGCCGCAGATCTCTCTGAATCCGGAATCGGTGAGAAAGTGCTGTAGAGAGTCGATAGAAATCCACAGCCACTGCATTTAAATTGAAATTTCCAGGCTAATCCATGTTTAATTTCCTTATTGATTTGAAATTTAATTTTTTTACACTTCTTTTTGCTGCTATTGTGATCAGTATACAGTGAATTTATTGTTTCAACCAATTTAGTAATATCTACTATTCTATTTCCAGAGACGGTGTGATTTTGCTCTGCCGAGGCTTTCCGCCTCAACCCATATCCAAGATTAGATTCAGAGTTAGATGTAAAGTTACTTCCCTTAGACTGTTTATTAGCACATCTGAGTTGACAGCTAGATTGTGTATCAGGTAGATATTTTGATTTCTTTCCTTTAGGAGAACACTTATTCCTTATTTGAAAAAAACACCCTGAATTTGCACGTTTACGATTTCCTTTTGCCATGATTTTTTTTTAATTTTATGAAAATAATTAGCTCTTTCTATGAATTTGGTCAAAATGATACTGGGGGAGAATTTCATTACAGGCATTGTTATAGCAAACAAAGGTATTTTATCAGAGCCTTGAAGATTAACAGAGTCAATTAGTGAGAGAAAGAGTGATTGTTTGTGCATCTCTTATCTAGCACAGGCAAGCTGGCTTATTTCTGGGTAAAACTACAGAGATAACATTTGTCACCTTGTTTTGTTCTGATTCATGCTGACCTGATTTCTGATACATCAGCATAAAGAGCTGAGGGTCAGGTGTGTACTCCAGTAGTACAGTTGGGGGTTTACCTACTTTAAATGCTTCAAAACTAAACTGAAACCCCTTATTTCTGGTTAAAATTACACTATTTTTCTGACATTTTCTCCCTTTTACATCCCTGCATCTGTGACAAGTGAATAGAAATGACAGTAAAAGATGCAGCAGCCAATGAGAAGCTGTACAGTTTTTATTTAATCAGAATCCATTGAGCCATCACAGAGATATACAATTTTTGCTACCTGTATACTCTGCTGTCAAAATTACATGCGGCATAGTGGGTCCGCACCAAATTAGTGAACTTTTTTAAAGTGAAATTTTGCAATACTAATGCCATGTACAGGTTTTTTTGGTTTATATTGTTTATGTGTTATGAGTATAGATGTACAAAATGGTATAGTTTTGCAGAACAAGTAAAATTCACTTTGCATCTAGGTGTCAAACCGGTGAGTTAATTACTTCCGAGGTCGTAGGGTGCTTAAATAGTTCTTTAAAAAAACAAACTTGCCCTTTTGCCATATGTTATGTCTGCATTGAGGACAGTTGGAGACACAAACTGGGCATCTTCTAAAGATTTGGTGTGTTTACTCAAGTTTGAGTAGAATTTTCTGCTTCTTTTTGGGACTATATTTTGTCTGGAGATGGTGACAAAATACTTGCAGTAGTGCATCGGCCCTGTGTTTACTGCTGTAATTTTCGACCATTAAAGTGATCGACAGTGATTTATGAAAAACTGAATCGGTGATGTTAGGGTCATTCATTGTCATTTCAAGTGAGAAATGGATTATGTTTTCAAATTATTTACTACTGGAAGCCAACGAGTGTTGTGGAACATGTGACATTCTCTTGAAAAAGTGCATTTTACATTGTTTAGATGGGCCAAAATTTCACCGGTTTGACACCTAGATCCGGGCCCGTTGAGATTTTTTAAACTCCAATATTTCGGAGACTGTTTAAGATAATTGGCTGAAATTTGGAATATTAGTGGATTATAGTATGGAAAATCAGAGGATGACATTGTTTACAGTCTGGTGAGTCATTTTGAATTTTAATTTAATTTAATTTAAATTTTAAATTGAAAATGAAGAGTTTGTGATTTATACAAGGCTCCAAATAAATCCAAAGTGCATTTTATGTGCCCTTTTACTTAAAATCAATACCCTGTGTCGTCTGCTGATTATTTCGGTTACATCACATTGGCTTTTATCTGTTAAAATTAATTTAAAATTAAAATTTAAAATTTAAAAAAAATTTAAAAAGGTGAAAAAATGGAGAATTTCTTTAAAATTTGCAAGGAAAAAATGAATGCCAATTCAGAATTGCATAGAAATGGGCAGTGCATTATTTGGACTGGGTGTAGGAAAAATGGTTACGGTCAATTTAGATTCAAAGACCCCAGATTACCAGGTTCAGATCATAAAACCAGAAGTGTGCATCGAATGGCTTTGATGGTGGAAATACAAAATTTGGATATACCCCCAATATTGCAAGCCAGCCATCTGTGCAATGTAAAATGTTGTATAAATACTGATCATCTTACTTTTGAAGACAATTACACCAATAACAGCAGGAAATTGTGCTTTTTTAATAAGAAATGTTTCGGTCATGGAGATGGAAAGCGGCGCTGCCTTGTCGATCTGGGTGAATAGCATTAAACAACAGAGCGGAGGTGAATTCGGCCTGTTTCAACAAATACAAGCTGTCTTAGCTTCCATCATTTTGGTTTTACTGTTGATCAAGATATGTTTTAGCTCTACAATACAGTGTTTACATCAAATAGCATAGAGTGTAGGACAGCTGCAGGCATTATCTTTGTATCTATATCATAAAAGTGGAATGATATTATTTATTTATTTATTTATTTATTTATTTATTTATTTATTTATTTATTTATTTATTTATTTTTATTTAAGGACAATTTCAGAAGTTTAGTGCCATTGCCATTAAATAATTACTTACTTTGCACAGCTGCTTTCCTTCACCTTTTCTTTTTAGCTGAGGGGCCTGGTAGGTCTGGTTGAGTGTATGAATGCCACTGATCCACAGCCTGCCCTTTTATATAGTCTGGGTCCTCTATCACTTTGGAACGGGTTAAGTGATAGTCAAATTCTAGTCTGGCTCTATTTGCGATTCTCTTTTTTCTATAGGATCCTGTGTTTTTGTAAGTTTTGTGATAGTTGTATGTTTTCGAAATCATTTCCAGATGATGAGAGCTCTTCTCGGATAGTTTTGTCCCAGAGACACATTCGAGTTTTCTTTTAACAGAATTGGCCATAGAATTATTTGTTTTCAAGACCTGGGCCGCAAGCCTGCCACCAAAATTTCTTGAGTAGTTTGTTTCCTTGTTCATAGTTGAAACTGCGGCCCGGTTAAATGCTTCGATTTTTTGGGTAGATGTATTTGAACTAACACTTAAAACAGCGGCCTCACTCAACCTCATTTCAAGTATTACTGCCATTATATTTTTGTCATTGTCATCCATTTTCAGGTATGTAATGGCATGAGTTGGGAGAAAGGCAGATTTGACCCACCAGCATCCTTCCGATATCCCAGTGCATACGAGTGAATCTGACGGGCACCTACTGCAGTTACCAGAGTAGCACAGGATGGTAGCTGCTCTCACATGAGGTAATTTTGGTAACATCTTCTGTAGGTCACCAGACCCAAGCCTGGTCAACTCCTCAATTATATGACTGCATCGTGCCCGTATGTCCTTACTTAATGCAGTTATTGCCCTTTGCCTGTCATCTTTGGTCCTGATATGTGAAGGGAGGAATTCTGGGCTAAACTGTGCTCCTCTTGCTTTCTTTTCTTGCCTTGACCCAAGATGATGAGGATCTAGCTGGTGAGAAACTGACCAGGCTGCACTGAGCTTGTGGTAGAAATCCTGCAAACCAAGGTACAGCTTTGTGTCTCCATCAGTAGTGACGGTCCTGATCCAGAAATTTTCCAGTGAAAGATCCTCTGCGATATCATATGCCATCCTTCTTTCTGAATGCGGTTGTAAATATGGGACTGTGGATGTACACCCAGCATGCCCACCAGGGCATAGTACATCAAAACCACGGTTCTGTAGCCAGGCCCCAGTCCAGCACAATTTGTTTTCCACGGCAAGCCCAATAATGTATTTCTCCTTTGTTACATTTTCCATGGCTACTGTATAGGCTTGAGATGAACTTTGTCCTGGCTTGTATGAAGATTTAAATCCACGGGCATTATACCTGCCATCCATGGAAACACTTATATGTTTTGGATTTTCCTGACCAGCCACAGCATTGTGCTGTTCGACAATACGCAGTTTGTCGGACATGTCCTCTTTGTTTAGCTCTATAATTGCTTTACTCACTTTGTCCGTCAGTTTCTGCATATGGCTTGTACTTGGTGGTGGAATGTCAAGGGCTGTAAATAAAAGTCTGGCTCTTGAAATGCCCATAGATGTGTCCATTATAGCCATTGCTAAGTTGGTATTGATAGCCGCAGATCTCTCTGAATCCGGAATCGGTGAGAAAGTGCTGTAGAGAGTCGATAGAAATCCACAGCCACTGCATTTAAATTGAAATTTCCAGGCTAATCCATGTTTAATTTCCTTATTGATTTGAAATTTAATTTTTTTACACTTCTTTTTGCTGCTATTGTGATCAGTATACAGTGAATTTATTGTTTCAACCAATTTAGTAATATCTACTATTCTATTTCCAGAGACGGTGTGATTTTGCTCTGCCGAGGCTTTCCGCCTCAACCCATATCCAAGATTAGATTCAGAGTTAGATGTAAAGTTACTTCCCTTAGACTGTTTATTAGCACATCTGAGTTGACAGCTAGATTGTGTATCAGGTAGATATTTTGATTTCTTTCCTTTAGGAGAACACTTATTCCTTATTTGAAAAAAACACCCTGAATTTGCACGTTTACGATTTCCTTTTGCCATGATTTTTTTTTAATTTTATGAAAATAATTAGCTCTTTCTATGAATTTGGTCAAAATGATACTGGGGGAGAATTTCATTACAGGCATTGTTATAGCAAACAAAGGTATTTTATCAGAGCCTTGAAGATTAACAGAGTCAATTAGTGAGAGAAAGAGTGATTGTTTGTGCATCTCTTATCTAGCACAGGCAAGCTGGCTTATTTCTGGGTAAAACTACAGAGATAACATTTGTCACCTTGTTTTGTTCTGATTCATGCTGACCTGATTTCTGATACATCAGCATAAAGAGCTGAGGGTCAGGTGTGTACTCCAGTAGTACAGTTGGGGGTTTACCTACTTTAAATGCTTCAAAACTAAACTGAAACCCCTTATTTCTGGTTAAAATTACACTATTTTTCTGACATTTTCTCCCTTTTACATCCCTGCATCTGTGACAAGTGAATAGAAATGACAGTAAAAGATGCAGCAGCCAATGAGAAGCTGTACAGTTTTTATTTAATCAGAATCCATTGAGCCATCACAGAGATATACAATTTTTGCTACCTGTATACTCTGCTGTCAAAATTACATGCGGCATAGTGGGTCCGCACCAAATTAGTGAACTTTTTTAAAGTGAAATTTTGCAATACTAATGCCATGTACAGGTTTTTTTGGTTTATATTGTTTATGTGTTATGAGTATAGATGTACAAAATGGTATAGTTTTGCAGAACAAGTAAAATTCACTTTGCATCTAGGTGTCAAACCGGTGAGTTAATTACTTCCGAGGTCGTAGGGTGCTTAAATAGTTCTTTAAAAAAACAAACTTGCCCTTTTGCCATATGTTATGTCTGCATTGAGGACAGTTGGAGACACAAACTGGGCATCTTCTAAAGATTTGGTGTGTTTACTCAAGTTTGAGTAGAATTTTCTGCTTCTTTTTGGGACTATATTTTGTCTGGAGATGGTGACAAAATACTTGCAGTAGTGCATCGGCCCTGTGTTTACTGCTGTAATTTTCGACCATTAAAGTGATCGACAGTGATTTATGAAAAACTGAATCGGTGATGTTAGGGTCATTCATTGTCATTTCAAGTGAGAAATGGATTATGTTTTCAAATTATTTACTACTGGAAGCCAACGAGTGTTGTGGAACATGTGACATTCTCTTGAAAAAGTGCATTTTACATTGTTTAGATGGGCCAAAATTTCACCGGTTTGACACCTAGATCCGGGCCCGTTGAGATTTTTTAAACTCCAATATTTCGGAGACTGTTTAAGATAATTGGCTGAAATTTGGAATATTAGTGGATTATAGTATGGAAAATCAGAGGATGACATTGTTTACAGTCTGGTGAGTCATTTTGAATTTTAATTTAATTTAATTTAAATTTTAAATTGAAAATGAAGAGTTTGTGATTTATACAAGGCTCCAAATAAATCCAAAGTGCATTTTATGTGCCCTTTTACTTAAAATCAATACCCTGTGTCGTCTGCTGATTATTTCGGTTACATCACATTGGCTTTTATCTGTTAAAATTAATTTAAAATTAAAATTTAAAATTTAAAAAAAATTTAAAAAGGTGAAAAAATGGAGAATTTCTTTAAAATTTGCAAGGAAAAAATGAATGCCAATTCAGAATTGCATAGAAATGGGCAGTGCATTATTTGGACTGGGTGTAGGAAAAATGGTTACGGTCAATTTAGATTCAAAGACCCCAGATTACCAGGTTCAGATCATAAAACCAGAAGTGTGCATCGAATGGCTTTGATGGTGGAAATACAAAATTTGGATATACCCCCAATATTGCAAGCCAGCCATCTGTGCAATGTAAAATGTTGTATAAATACTGATCATCTTACTTTTGAAGACAATTACACCAATAACAGCAGGAAATTGTGCTTTTTTAATAAGAAATGTTTCGGTCATGGAGATGGAAAGCGGCGCTGCCTTGTCGATCTGGGTGAATAGCATTAAACAACAGAGCGGAGGTGAATTCGGCCTGTTTCAACAAATACAAGCTGTCTTAGCTTCCATCATTTTGGTTTTACTGTTGATCAAGATATGTTTTAGCTCTACAATACAGTGTTTACATCAAATAGCATAGAGTGTAGGACAGCTGCAGGCATTATCTTTGTATCTATATCATAAAAGTGGAATGATATTATTTATTTATTTATTTATTTATTTATTTATTTATTTATTTATTTATTTATTTATTTATTTTTATTTAAGGACAATTTCAGAAGTTTAGTGCCATTGCCATTAAATAATTACTTACTTTGCACAGCTGCTTTCCTTCACCTTTTCTTTTTAGCTGAGGGGCCTGGTAGGTCTGGTTGAGTGTATGAATGCCACTGATCCACAGCCTGCCCTTTTATATAGTCTGGGTCCTCTATCACTTTGGAACGGGTTAAGTGATAGTCAAATTCTAGTCTGGCTCTATTTGCGATTCTCTTTTTTCTATAGGATCCTGTGTTTTTGTAAGTTTTGTGATAGTTGTATGTTTTCGAAATCATTTCCAGATGATGAGAGCTCTTCTCGGATAGTTTTGTCCCAGAGACACATTCGAGTTTTCTTTTAACAGAATTGGCCATAGAATTATTTGTTTTCAAGACCTGGGCCGCAAGCCTGCCACCAAAATTTCTTGAGTAGTTTGTTTCCTTGTTCATAGTTGAAACTGCGGCCCGGTTAAATGCTTCGATTTTTTGGGTAGATGTATTTGAACTAACACTTAAAACAGCGGCCTCACTCAACCTCATTTCAAGTATTACTGCCATTATATTTTTGTCATTGTCATCCATTTTCAGGTATGTAATGGCATGAGTTGGGAGAAAGGCAGATTTGACCCACCAGCATCCTTCCGATATCCCAGTGCATACGAGTGAATCTGACGGGCACCTACTGCAGTTACCAGAGTAGCACAGGATGGTAGCTGCTCTCACATGAGGTAATTTTGGTAACATCTTCTGTAGGTCACCAGACCCAAGCCTGGTCAACTCCTCAATTATATGACTGCATCGTGCCCGTATGTCCTTACTTAATGCAGTTATTGCCCTTTGCCTGTCATCTTTGGTCCTGATATGTGAAGGGAGGAATTCTGGGCTAAACTGTGCTCCTCTTGCTTTCTTTTCTTGCCTTGACCCAAGATGATGAGGATCTAGCTGGTGAGAAACTGACCAGGCTGCACTGAGCTTGTGGTAGAAATCCTGCAAACCAAGGTACAGCTTTGTGTCTCCATCAGTAGTGACGGTCCTGATCCAGAAATTTTCCAGTGAAAGATCCTCTGCGATATCATATGCCATCCTTCTTTCTGAATGCGGTTGTAAATATGGGACTGTGGATGTACACCCAGCATGCCCACCAGGGCATAGTACATCAAAACCACGGTTCTGTAGCCAGGCCCCAGTCCAGCACAATTTGTTTTCCACGGCAAGCCCAATAATGTATTTCTCCTTTGTTACATTTTCCATGGCTACTGTATAGGCTTGAGATGAACTTTGTCCTGGCTTGTATGAAGATTTAAATCCACGGGCATTATACCTGCCATCCATGGAAACACTTATATGTTTTGGATTTTCCTGACCAGCCACAGCATTGTGCTGTTCGACAATACGCAGTTTGTCGGACATGTCCTCTTTGTTTAGCTCTATAATTGCTTTACTCACTTTGTCCGTCAGTTTCTGCATATGGCTTGTACTTGGTGGTGGAATGTCAAGGGCTGTAAATAAAAGTCTGGCTCTTGAAATGCCCATAGATGTGTCCATTATAGCCATTGCTAAGTTGGTATTGATAGCCGCAGATCTCTCTGAATCCGGAATCGGTGAGAAAGTGCTGTAGAGAGTCGATAGAAATCCACAGCCACTGCATTTAAATTGAAATTTCCAGGCTAATCCATGTTTAATTTCCTTATTGATTTGAAATTTAATTTTTTTACACTTCTTTTTGCTGCTATTGTGATCAGTATACAGTGAATTTATTGTTTCAACCAATTTAGTAATATCTACTATTCTATTTCCAGAGACGGTGTGATTTTGCTCTGCCGAGGCTTTCCGCCTCAACCCATATCCAAGATTAGATTCAGAGTTAGATGTAAAGTTACTTCCCTTAGACTGTTTATTAGCACATCTGAGTTGACAGCTAGATTGTGTATCAGGTAGATATTTTGATTTCTTTCCTTTAGGAGAACACTTATTCCTTATTTGAAAAAAACACCCTGAATTTGCACGTTTACGATTTCCTTTTGCCATGATTTTTTTTTAATTTTATGAAAATAATTAGCTCTTTCTATGAATTTGGTCAAAATGATACTGGGGGAGAATTTCATTACAGGCATTGTTATAGCAAACAAAGGTATTTTATCAGAGCCTTGAAGATTAACAGAGTCAATTAGTGAGAGAAAGAGTGATTGTTTGTGCATCTCTTATCTAGCACAGGCAAGCTGGCTTATTTCTGGGTAAAACTACAGAGATAACATTTGTCACCTTGTTTTGTTCTGATTCATGCTGACCTGATTTCTGATACATCAGCATAAAGAGCTGAGGGTCAGGTGTGTACTCCAGTAGTACAGTTGGGGGTTTACCTACTTTAAATGCTTCAAAACTAAACTGAAACCCCTTATTTCTGGTTAAAATTACACTATTTTTCTGACATTTTCTCCCTTTTACATCCCTGCATCTGTGACAAGTGAATAGAAATGACAGTAAAAGATGCAGCAGCCAATGAGAAGCTGTACAGTTTTTATTTAATCAGAATCCATTGAGCCATCACAGAGATATACAATTTTTGCTACCTGTATACTCTGCTGTCAAAATTACATGCGGCATAGTGGGTCCGCACCAAATTAGTGAACTTTTTTAAAGTGAAATTTTGCAATACTAATGCCATGTACAGGTTTTTTTGGTTTATATTGTTTATGTGTTATGAGTATAGATGTACAAAATGGTATAGTTTTGCAGAACAAGTAAAATTCACTTTGCATCTAGGTGTCAAACCGGTGAGTTAATTACTTCCGAGGTCGTAGGGTGCTTAAATAGTTCTTTAAAAAAACAAACTTGCCCTTTTGCCATATGTTATGTCTGCATTGAGGACAGTTGGAGACACAAACTGGGCATCTTCTAAAGATTTGGTGTGTTTACTCAAGTTTGAGTAGAATTTTCTGCTTCTTTTTGGGACTATATTTTGTCTGGAGATGGTGACAAAATACTTGCAGTAGTGCATCGGCCCTGTGTTTACTGCTGTAATTTTCGACCATTAAAGTGATCGACAGTGATTTATGAAAAACTGAATCGGTGATGTTAGGGTCATTCATTGTCATTTCAAGTGAGAAATGGATTATGTTTTCAAATTATTTACTACTGGAAGCCAACGAGTGTTGTGGAACATGTGACATTCTCTTGAAAAAGTGCATTTTACATTGTTTAGATGGGCCAAAATTTCACCGGTTTGACACCTAGATCCGGGCCCGTTGAGATTTTTTAAACTCCAATATTTCGGAGACTGTTTAAGATAATTGGCTGAAATTTGGAATATTAGTGGATTATAGTATGGAAAATCAGAGGATGACATTGTTTACAGTCTGGTGAGTCATTTTGAATTTTAATTTAATTTAATTTAAATTTTAAATTGAAAATGAAGAGTTTGTGATTTATACAAGGCTCCAAATAAATCCAAAGTGCATTTTATGTGCCCTTTTACTTAAAATCAATACCCTGTGTCGTCTGCTGATTATTTCGGTTACATCACATTGGCTTTTATCTGTTAAAATTAATTTAAAATTAAAATTTAAAATTTAAAAAAAATTTAAAAAGGTGAAAAAATGGAGAATTTCTTTAAAATTTGCAAGGAAAAAATGAATGCCAATTCAGAATTGCATAGAAATGGGCAGTGCATTATTTGGACTGGGTGTAGGAAAAATGGTTACGGTCAATTTAGATTCAAAGACCCCAGATTACCAGGTTCAGATCATAAAACCAGAAGTGTGCATCGAATGGCTTTGATGGTGGAAATACAAAATTTGGATATACCCCCAATATTGCAAGCCAGCCATCTGTGCAATGTAAAATGTTGTATAAATACTGATCATCTTACTTTTGAAGACAATTACACCAATAACAGCAGGAAATTGTGCTTTTTTAATAAGAAATGTTTCGGTCATGGAGATGGAAAGCGGCGCTGCCTTGTCGATCTGGGTGAATAGCATTAAACAACAGAGCGGAGGTGAATTCGGCCTGTTTCAACAAATACAAGCTGTCTTAGCTTCCATCATTTTGGTTTTACTGTTGATCAAGATATGTTTTAGCTCTACAATACAGTGTTTACATCAAATAGCATAGAGTGTAGGACAGCTGCAGGCATTATCTTTGTATCTATATCATAAAAGTGGAATGATATTATTTATTTATTTATTTATTTATTTATTTATTTATTTATTTATTTATTTATTTATTTATTTATTTTTATTTAAGGACAATTTCAGAAGTTTAGTGCCATTGCCATTAAATAATTACTTACTTTGCACAGCTGCTTTCCTTCACCTTTTCTTTTTAGCTGAGGGGCCTGGTAGGTCTGGTTGAGTGTATGAATGCCACTGATCCACAGCCTGCCCTTTTATATAGTCTGGGTCCTCTATCACTTTGGAACGGGTTAAGTGATAGTCAAATTCTAGTCTGGCTCTATTTGCGATTCTCTTTTTTCTATAGGATCCTGTGTTTTTGTAAGTTTTGTGATAGTTGTATGTTTTCGAAATCATTTCCAGATGATGAGAGCTCTTCTCGGATAGTTTTGTCCCAGAGACACATTCGAGTTTTCTTTTAACAGAATTGGCCATAGAATTATTTGTTTTCAAGACCTGGGCCGCAAGCCTGCCACCAAAATTTCTTGAGTAGTTTGTTTCCTTGTTCATAGTTGAAACTGCGGCCCGGTTAAATGCTTCGATTTTTTGGGTAGATGTATTTGAACTAACACTTAAAACAGCGGCCTCACTCAACCTCATTTCAAGTATTACTGCCATTATATTTTTGTCATTGTCATCCATTTTCAGGTATGTAATGGCATGAGTTGGGAGAAAGGCAGATTTGACCCACCAGCATCCTTCCGATATCCCAGTGCATACGAGTGAATCTGACGGGCACCTACTGCAGTTACCAGAGTAGCACAGGATGGTAGCTGCTCTCACATGAGGTAATTTTGGTAACATCTTCTGTAGGTCACCAGACCCAAGCCTGGTCAACTCCTCAATTATATGACTGCATCGTGCCCGTATGTCCTTACTTAATGCAGTTATTGCCCTTTGCCTGTCATCTTTGGTCCTGATATGTGAAGGGAGGAATTCTGGGCTAAACTGTGCTCCTCTTGCTTTCTTTTCTTGCCTTGACCCAAGATGATGAGGATCTAGCTGGTGAGAAACTGACCAGGCTGCACTGAGCTTGTGGTAGAAATCCTGCAAACCAAGGTACAGCTTTGTGTCTCCATCAGTAGTGACGGTCCTGATCCAGAAATTTTCCAGTGAAAGATCCTCTGCGATATCATATGCCATCCTTCTTTCTGAATGCGGTTGTAAATATGGGACTGTGGATGTACACCCAGCATGCCCACCAGGGCATAGTACATCAAAACCACGGTTCTGTAGCCAGGCCCCAGTCCAGCACAATTTGTTTTCCACGGCAAGCCCAATAATGTATTTCTCCTTTGTTACATTTTCCATGGCTACTGTATAGGCTTGAGATGAACTTTGTCCTGGCTTGTATGAAGATTTAAATCCACGGGCATTATACCTGCCATCCATGGAAACACTTATATGTTTTGGATTTTCCTGACCAGCCACAGCATTGTGCTGTTCGACAATACGCAGTTTGTCGGACATGTCCTCTTTGTTTAGCTCTATAATTGCTTTACTCACTTTGTCCGTCAGTTTCTGCATATGGCTTGTACTTGGTGGTGGAATGTCAAGGGCTGTAAATAAAAGTCTGGCTCTTGAAATGCCCATAGATGTGTCCATTATAGCCATTGCTAAGTTGGTATTGATAGCCGCAGATCTCTCTGAATCCGGAATCGGTGAGAAAGTGCTGTAGAGAGTCGATAGAAATCCACAGCCACTGCATTTAAATTGAAATTTCCAGGCTAATCCATGTTTAATTTCCTTATTGATTTGAAATTTAATTTTTTTACACTTCTTTTTGCTGCTATTGTGATCAGTATACAGTGAATTTATTGTTTCAACCAATTTAGTAATATCTACTATTCTATTTCCAGAGACGGTGTGATTTTGCTCTGCCGAGGCTTTCCGCCTCAACCCATATCCAAGATTAGATTCAGAGTTAGATGTAAAGTTACTTCCCTTAGACTGTTTATTAGCACATCTGAGTTGACAGCTAGATTGTGTATCAGGTAGATATTTTGATTTCTTTCCTTTAGGAGAACACTTATTCCTTATTTGAAAAAAACACCCTGAATTTGCACGTTTACGATTTCCTTTTGCCATGATTTTTTTTTAATTTTATGAAAATAATTAGCTCTTTCTATGAATTTGGTCAAAATGATACTGGGGGAGAATTTCATTACAGGCATTGTTATAGCAAACAAAGGTATTTTATCAGAGCCTTGAAGATTAACAGAGTCAATTAGTGAGAGAAAGAGTGATTGTTTGTGCATCTCTTATCTAGCACAGGCAAGCTGGCTTATTTCTGGGTAAAACTACAGAGATAACATTTGTCACCTTGTTTTGTTCTGATTCATGCTGACCTGATTTCTGATACATCAGCATAAAGAGCTGAGGGTCAGGTGTGTACTCCAGTAGTACAGTTGGGGGTTTACCTACTTTAAATGCTTCAAAACTAAACTGAAACCCCTTATTTCTGGTTAAAATTACACTATTTTTCTGACATTTTCTCCCTTTTACATCCCTGCATCTGTGACAAGTGAATAGAAATGACAGTAAAAGATGCAGCAGCCAATGAGAAGCTGTACAGTTTTTATTTAATCAGAATCCATTGAGCCATCACAGAGATATACAATTTTTGCTACCTGTATACTCTGCTGTCAAAATTACATGCGGCATAGTGGGTCCGCACCAAATTAGTGAACTTTTTTAAAGTGAAATTTTGCAATACTAATGCCATGTACAGGTTTTTTTGGTTTATATTGTTTATGTGTTATGAGTATAGATGTACAAAATGGTATAGTTTTGCAGAACAAGTAAAATTCACTTTGCATCTAGATCCGGGCCCGTTGAGATTTTTTAAACTCCAATATTTCGGAGACTGTTTAAGATAATTGGCTGAAATTTGGAATATTAGTGGATTATAGTATGGAAAATCAGAGGATGACATTGTTTACAGTCTGGTGAGTCATTTTGAATTTTAATTTAATTTAATTTAAATTTTAAATTGAAAATGAAGAGTTTGTGATTTATACAAGGCTCCAAATAAATCCAAAGTGCATTTTATGTGCCCTTTTACTTAAAATCAATACCCTGTGTCGTCTGCTGATTATTTCGGTTACATCACATTGGCTTTTATCTGTTAAAATTAATTTAAAATTAAAATTTAAAATTTAAAAAAAATTTAAAAAGGTGAAAAAATGGAGAATTTCTTTAAAATTTGCAAGGAAAAAATGAATGCCAATTCAGAATTGCATAGAAATGGGCAGTGCATTATTTGGACTGGGTGTAGGAAAAATGGTTACGGTCAATTTAGATTCAAAGACCCCAGATTACCAGGTTCAGATCATAAAACCAGAAGTGTGCATCGAATGGCTTTGATGGTGGAAATACAAAATTTGGATATACCCCCAATATTGCAAGCCAGCCATCTGTGCAATGTAAAATGTTGTATAAATACTGATCATCTTACTTTTGAAGACAATTACACCAATAACAGCAGGAAATTGTGCTTTTTTAATAAGAAATGTTTCGGTCATGGAGATGGAAAGCGGCGCTGCCTTGTCGATCTGGGTGAATAGCATTAAACAACAGAGCGGAGGTGAATTCGGCCTGTTTCAACAAATACAAGCTGTCTTAGCTTCCATCATTTTGGTTTTACTGTTGATCAAGATATGTTTTAGCTCTACAATACAGTGTTTACATCAAATAGCATAGAGTGTAGGACAGCTGCAGGCATTATCTTTGTATCTATATCATAAAAGTGGAATGATATTATTTATTTATTTATTTATTTATTTATTTATTTATTTATTTATTTATTTATTTATTTATTTATTTTTATTTAAGGACAATTTCAGAAGTTTAGTGCCATTGCCATTAAATAATTACTTACTTTGCACAGCTGCTTTCCTTCACCTTTTCTTTTTAGCTGAGGGGCCTGGTAGGTCTGGTTGAGTGTATGAATGCCACTGATCCACAGCCTGCCCTTTTATATAGTCTGGGTCCTCTATCACTTTGGAACGGGTTAAGTGATAGTCAAATTCTAGTCTGGCTCTATTTGCAATTCTCTTTTTTCTATAGGATCCTGTGTTTTTGTAAGTTTTGTGATAGTTGTATGTTTTCGAAATCATTTCCAGATGATGAGAGCTCTTCTCGGATAGTTTTGTCCCAGAGACACATTCGAGTTTTCTTTTAACAGAATTGGCCATAGAATTATTTGTTTTCAAGACCTGGGCCGCAAGCCTGCCACCAAAATTTCTTGAGTAGTTTGTTTCCTTGTTCATAGTTGAAACTGCGGCCCGGTTAAATGCTTCGATTTTTTGGGTAGATGTATTTGAACTAACACTTAAAACAGCGGCCTCACTCAACCTCATTTCAAGTATTACTGCCATTATATTTTTGTCATTGTCATCCATTTTCAGGTATGTAATGGCATGAGTTGGGAGAAAGGCAGATTTGACCCACCAGCATCCTTCCGATATCCCAGTGCATACGAGTGAATCTGACGGGCACCTACTGCAGTTACCAGAGTAGCACAGGATGGTAGCTGCTCTCACATGAGGTAATTTTGGTAACATCTTCTGTAGGTCACCAGACCCAAGCCTGGTCAACTCCTCAATTATATGACTGCATCGTGCCCGTATGTCCTTACTTAATGCAGTTATTGCCCTTTGCCTGTCATCTTTGGTCCTGATATGTGAAGGGAGGAATTCTGGGCTAAACTGTGCTCCTCTTGCTTTCTTTTCTTGCCTTGACCCAAGATGATGAGGATCTAGCTGGTGAGAAACTGACCAGGCTGCACTGAGCTTGTGGTAGAAATCCTGCAAACCAAGGTACAGCTTTGTGTCTCCATCAGTAGTGACGGTCCTGATCCAGAAATTTTCCAGTGAAAGATCCTCTGCGATATCATATGCCATCCTTCTTTCTGAATGCGGTTGTAAATATGGGACTGTGGATGTACACCCAGCATGCCCACCAGGGCATAGTACATCAAAACCACGGTTCTGTAGCCAGGCCCCAGTCCAGCACAATTTGTTTTCCACGGCAAGCCCAATAATGTATTTCTCCTTTGTTACATTTTCCATGGCTACTGTATAGGCTTGAGATGAACTTTGTCCTGGCTTGTATGAAGATTTAAATCCACGGGCATTATACCTGCCATCCATGGAAACACTTATATGTTTTGGATTTTCCTGACCAGCCACAGCATTGTGCTGTTCGACAATACGCAGTTTGTCGGACATGTCCTCTTTGTTTAGCTCTATAATTGCTTTACTCACTTTGTCCGTCAGTTTCTGCATATGGCTTGTACTTGGTGGTGGAATGTCAAGGGCTGTAAATAAAAGTCTGGCTCTTGAAATGCCCATAGATGTGTCCATTATAGCCATTGCTAAGTTGGTATTGATAGCCGCAGATCTCTCTGAATCCGGAATCGGTGAGAAAGTGCTGTAGAGAGTCGATAGAAATCCACAGCCACTGCATTTAAATTGAAATTTCCAGGCTAATCCATGTTTAATTTCCTTATTGATTTGAAATTTAATTTTTTTACACTTCTTTTTGCTGCTATTGTGATCAGTATACAGTGAATTTATTGTTTCAACCAATTTAGTAATATCTACTATTCTATTTCCAGAGACGGTGTGATTTTGCTCTGCCGAGGCTTTCCGCCTCAACCCATATCCAAGATTAGATTCAGAGTTAGATGTAAAGTTACTTCCCTTAGACTGTTTATTAGCACATCTGAGTTGACAGCTAGATTGTGTATCAGGTAGATATTTTGATTTCTTTCCTTTAGGAGAACACTTATTCCTTATTTGAAAAAAACACCCTGAATTTGCACGTTTACGATTTCCTTTTGCCATGATTTTTTTTTAATTTTATGAAAATAATTAGCTCTTTCTATGAATTTGGTCAAAATGATACTGGGGGAGAATTTCATTACAGGCATTGTTATAGCAAACAAAGGTATTTTATCAGAGCCTTGAAGATTAACAGAGTCAATTAGTGAGAGAAAGAGTGATTGTTTGTGCATCTCTTATCTAGCACAGGCAAGCTGGCTTATTTCTGGGTAAAACTACAGAGATAACATTTGTCACCTTGTTTTGTTCTGATTCATGCTGACCTGATTTCTGATACATCAGCATAAAGAGCTGAGGGTCAGGTGTGTACTCCAGTAGTACAGTTGGGGGTTTACCTACTTTAAATGCTTCAAAACTAAACTGAAACCCCTTATTTCTGGTTAAAATTACACTATTTTTCTGACATTTTCTCCCTTTTACATCCCTGCATCTGTGACAAGTGAATAGAAATGACAGTAAAAGATGCAGCAGCCAATGAGAAGCTGTACAGTTTTTATTTAATCAGAATCCATTGAGCCATCACAGAGATATACAATTTTTGCTACCTGTATACTCTGCTGTCAAAATTACATGCGGCATAGTGGGTCCGCACCAAATTAGTGAACTTTTTTAAAGTGAAATTTTGCAATACTAATGCCATGTACAGGTTTTTTTGGTTTATATTGTTTATGTGTTATGAGTATAGATGTACAAAATGGTATAGTTTTGCAGAACAAGTAAAATTCACTTTGCATCTAGATCCGGGCCCGTTGAGATTTTTTAAACTCCAATATTTCGGAGACTGTTTAAGATAATTGGCTGAAATTTGGAATATTAGTGGATTATAGTATGGAAAATCAGAGGATGACATTGTTTACAGTCTGGTGAGTCATTTTGAATTTTAATTTAATTTAATTTAAATTTTAAATTGAAAATGAAGAGTTTGTGATTTATACAAGGCTCCAAATAAATCCAAAGTGCATTTTATGTGCCCTTTTACTTAAAATCAATACCCTGTGTCGTCTGCTGATTATTTCGGTTACATCACATTGGCTTTTATCTGTTAAAATTAATTTAAAATTAAAATTTAAAATTTAAAAAAAATTTAAAAAGGTGAAAAAATGGAGAATTTCTTTAAAATTTGCAAGGAAAAAATGAATGCCAATTCAGAATTGCATAGAAATGGGCAGTGCATTATTTGGACTGGGTGTAGGAAAAATGGTTACGGTCAATTTAGATTCAAAGACCCCAGATTACCAGGTTCAGATCATAAAACCAGAAGTGTGCATCGAATGGCTTTGATGGTGGAAATACAAAATTTGGATATACCCCCAATATTGCAAGCCAGCCATCTGTGCAATGTAAAATGTTGTATAAATACTGATCATCTTACTTTTGAAGACAATTACACCAATAACAGCAGGAAATTGTGCTTTTTTAATAAGAAATGTTTCGGTCATGGAGATGGAAAGCGGCGCTGCCTTGTCGATCTGGGTGAATAGCATTAAACAACAGAGCGGAGGTGAATTCGGCCTGTTTCAACAAATACAAGCTGTCTTAGCTTCCATCATTTTGGTTTTACTGTTGATCAAGATATGTTTTAGCTCTACAATACAGTGTTTACATCAAATAGCATAGAGTGTAGGACAGCTGCAGGCATTATCTTTGTATCTATATCATAAAAGTGGAATGATATTATTTATTTATTTATTTATTTATTTATTTATTTATTTATTTATTTATTTATTTATTTATTTATTTTTATTTAAGGACAATTTCAGAAGTTTAGTGCCATTGCCATTAAATAATTACTTACTTTGCACAGCTGCTTTCCTTCACCTTTTCTTTTTAGCTGAGGGGCCTGGTAGGTCTGGTTGAGTGTATGAATGCCACTGATCCACAGCCTGCCCTTTTATATAGTCTGGGTCCTCTATCACTTTGGAACGGGTTAAGTGATAGTCAAATTCTAGTCTGGCTCTATTTGCGATTCTCTTTTTTCTATAGGATCCTGTGTTTTTGTAAGTTTTGTGATAGTTGTATGTTTTCGAAATCATTTCCAGATGATGAGAGCTCTTCTCGGATAGTTTTGTCCCAGAGACACATTCGAGTTTTCTTTTAACAGAATTGGCCATAGAATTATTTGTTTTCAAGACCTGGGCCGCAAGCCTGCCACCAAAATTTCTTGAGTAGTTTGTTTCCTTGTTCATAGTTGAAACTGCGGCCCGGTTAAATGCTTCGATTTTTTGGGTAGATGTATTTGAACTAACACTTAAAACAGCGGCCTCACTCAACCTCATTTCAAGTATTACTGCCATTATATTTTTGTCATTGTCATCCATTTTCAGGTATGTAATGGCATGAGTTGGGAGAAAGGCAGATTTGACCCACCAGCATCCTTCCGATATCCCAGTGCATACGAGTGAATCTGACGGGCACCTACTGCAGTTACCAGAGTAGCACAGGATGGTAGCTGCTCTCACATGAGGTAATTTTGGTAACATCTTCTGTAGGTCACCAGACCCAAGCCTGGTCAACTCCTCAATTATATGACTGCATCGTGCCCGTATGTCCTTACTTAATGCAGTTATTGCCCTTTGCCTGTCATCTTTGGTCCTGATATGTGAAGGGAGGAATTCTGGGCTAAACTGTGCTCCTCTTGCTTTCTTTTCTTGCCTTGACCCAAGATGATGAGGATCTAGCTGGTGAGAAACTGACCAGGCTGCACTGAGCTTGTGGTAGAAATCCTGCAAACCAAGGTACAGCTTTGTGTCTCCATCAGTAGTGACGGTCCTGATCCAGAAATTTTCCAGTGAAAGATCCTCTGCGATATCATATGCCATCCTTCTTTCTGAATGCGGTTGTAAATATGGGACTGTGGATGTACACCCAGCATGCCCACCAGGGCATAGTACATCAAAACCACGGTTCTGTAGCCAGGCCCCAGTCCAGCACAATTTGTTTTCCACGGCAAGCCCAATAATGTATTTCTCCTTTGTTACATTTTCCATGGCTACTGTATAGGCTTGAGATGAACTTTGTCCTGGCTTGTATGAAGATTTAAATCCACGGGCATTATACCTGCCATCCATGGAAACACTTATATGTTTTGGATTTTCCTGACCAGCCACAGCATTGTGCTGTTCGACAATACGCAGTTTGTCGGACATGTCCTCTTTGTTTAGCTCTATAATTGCTTTACTCACTTTGTCCGTCAGTTTCTGCATATGGCTTGTACTTGGTGGTGGAATGTCAAGGGCTGTAAATAAAAGTCTGGCTCTTGAAATGCCCATAGATGTGTCCATTATAGCCATTGCTAAGTTGGTATTGATAGCCGCAGATCTCTCTGAATCCGGAATCGGTGAGAAAGTGCTGTAGAGAGTCGATAGAAATCCACAGCCACTGCATTTAAATTGAAATTTCCAGGCTAATCCATGTTTAATTTCCTTATTGATTTGAAATTTAATTTTTTTACACTTCTTTTTGCTGCTATTGTGATCAGTATACAGTGAATTTATTGTTTCAACCAATTTAGTAATATCTACTATTCTATTTCCAGAGACGGTGTGATTTTGCTCTGCCGAGGCTTTCCGCCTCAACCCATATCCAAGATTAGATTCAGAGTTAGATGTAAAGTTACTTCCCTTAGACTGTTTATTAGCACATCTGAGTTGACAGCTAGATTGTGTATCAGGTAGATATTTTGATTTCTTTCCTTTAGGAGAACACTTATTCCTTATTTGAAAAAAACACCCTGAATTTGCACGTTTACGATTTCCTTTTGCCATGATTTTTTTTTAATTTTATGAAAATAATTAGCTCTTTCTATGAATTTGGTCAAAATGATACTGGGGGAGAATTTCATTACAGGCATTGTTATAGCAAACAAAGGTATTTTATCAGAGCCTTGAAGATTAACAGAGTCAATTAGTGAGAGAAAGAGTGATTGTTTGTGCATCTCTTATCTAGCACAGGCAAGCTGGCTTATTTCTGGGTAAAACTACAGAGATAACATTTGTCACCTTGTTTTGTTCTGATTCATGCTGACCTGATTTCTGATACATCAGCATAAAGAGCTGAGGGTCAGGTGTGTACTCCAGTAGTACAGTTGGGGGTTTACCTACTTTAAATGCTTCAAAACTAAACTGAAACCCCTTATTTCTGGTTAAAATTACACTATTTTTCTGACATTTTCTCCCTTTTACATCCCTGCATCTGTGACAAGTGAATAGAAATGACAGTAAAAGATGCAGCAGCCAATGAGAAGCTGTACAGTTTTTATTTAATCAGAATCCATTGAGCCATCACAGAGATATACAATTTTTGCTACCTGTATACTCTGCTGTCAAAATTACATGCGGCATAGTGGGTCCGCACCAAATTAGTGAACTTTTTTAAAGTGAAATTTTGCAATACTAATGCCATGTACAGGTTTTTTTGGTTTATATTGTTTATGTGTTATGAGTATAGATGTACAAAATGGTATAGTTTTGCAGAACAAGTAAAATTCACTTTGCATCTAGATCCGGGCCCGTTGAGATTTTTTAAACTCCAATATTTCGGAGACTGTTTAAGATAATTGGCTGAAATTTGGAATATTAGTGGATTATAGTATGGAAAATCAGAGGATGACATTGTTTACAGTCTGGTGAGTCATTTTGAATTTTAATTTAATTTAATTTAAATTTTAAATTGAAAATGAAGAGTTTGTGATTTATACAAGGCTCCAAATAAATCCAAAGTGCATTTTATGTGCCCTTTTACTTAAAATCAATACCCTGTGTCGTCTGCTGATTATTTCGGTTACATCACATTGGCTTTTATCTGTTAAAATTAATTTAAAATTAAAATTTAAAATTTAAAAAAAATTTAAAAAGGTGAAAAAATGGAGAATTTCTTTAAAATTTGCAAGGAAAAAATGAATGCCAATTCAGAATTGCATAGAAATGGGCAGTGCATTATTTGGACTGGGTGTAGGAAAAATGGTTACGGTCAATTTAGATTCAAAGACCCCAGATTACCAGGTTCAGATCATAAAACCAGAAGTGTGCATCGAATGGCTTTGATGGTGGAAATACAAAATTTGGATATACCCCCAATATTGCAAGCCAGCCATCTGTGCAATGTAAAATGTTGTATAAATACTGATCATCTTACTTTTGAAGACAATTACACCAATAACAGCAGGAAATTGTGCTTTTTTAATAAGAAATGTTTCGGTCATGGAGATGGAAAGCGGCGCTGCCTTGTCGATCTGGGTGAATAGCATTAAACAACAGAGCGGAGGTGAATTCGGCCTGTTTCAACAAATACAAGCTGTCTTAGCTTCCATCATTTTGGTTTTACTGTTGATCAAGATATGTTTTAGCTCTACAATACAGTGTTTACATCAAATAGCATAGAGTGTAGGACAGCTGCAGGCATTATCTTTGTATCTATATCATAAAAGTGGAATGATATTATTTATTTATTTATTTATTTATTTATTTATTTATTTATTTATTTATTTATTTATTTATTTATTTTTATTTAAGGACAATTTCAGAAGTTTAGTGCCATTGCCATTAAATAATTACTTACTTTGCACAGCTGCTTTCCTTCACCTTTTCTTTTTAGCTGAGGGGCCTGGTAGGTCTGGTTGAGTGTATGAATGCCACTGATCCACAGCCTGCCCTTTTATATAGTCTGGGTCCTCTATCACTTTGGAACGGGTTAAGTGATAGTCAAATTCTAGTCTGGCTCTATTTGCGATTCTCTTTTTTCTATAGGATCCTGTGTTTTTGTAAGTTTTGTGATAGTTGTATGTTTTCGAAATCATTTCCAGATGATGAGAGCTCTTCTCGGATAGTTTTGTCCCAGAGACACATTCGAGTTTTCTTTTAACAGAATTGGCCATAGAATTATTTGTTTTCAAGACCTGGGCCGCAAGCCTGCCACCAAAATTTCTTGAGTAGTTTGTTTCCTTGTTCATAGTTGAAACTGCGGCCCGGTTAAATGCTTCGATTTTTTGGGTAGATGTATTTGAACTAACACTTAAAACAGCGGCCTCACTCAACCTCATTTCAAGTATTACTGCCATTATATTTTTGTCATTGTCATCCATTTTCAGGTATGTAATGGCATGAGTTGGGAGAAAGGCAGATTTGACCCACCAGCATCCTTCCGATATCCCAGTGCATACGAGTGAATCTGACGGGCACCTACTGCAGTTACCAGAGTAGCACAGGATGGTAGCTGCTCTCACATGAGGTAATTTTGGTAACATCTTCTGTAGGTCACCAGACCCAAGCCTGGTCAACTCCTCAATTATATGACTGCATCGTGCCCGTATGTCCTTACTTAATGCAGTTATTGCCCTTTGCCTGTCATCTTTGGTCCTGATATGTGAAGGGAGGAATTCTGGGCTAAACTGTGCTCCTCTTGCTTTCTTTTCTTGCCTTGACCCAAGATGATGAGGATCTAGCTGGTGAGAAACTGACCAGGCTGCACTGAGCTTGTGGTAGAAATCCTGCAAACCAAGGTACAGCTTTGTGTCTCCATCAGTAGTGACGGTCCTGATCCAGAAATTTTCCAGTGAAAGATCCTCTGCGATATCATATGCCATCCTTCTTTCTGAATGCGGTTGTAAATATGGGACTGTGGATGTACACCCAGCATGCCCACCAGGGCATAGTACATCAAAACCACGGTTCTGTAGCCAGGCCCCAGTCCAGCACAATTTGTTTTCCACGGCAAGCCCAATAATGTATTTCTCCTTTGTTACATTTTCCATGGCTACTGTATAGGCTTGAGATGAACTTTGTCCTGGCTTGTATGAAGATTTAAATCCACGGGCATTATACCTGCCATCCATGGAAACACTTATATGTTTTGGATTTTCCTGACCAGCCACAGCATTGTGCTGTTCGACAATACGCAGTTTGTCGGACATGTCCTCTTTGTTTAGCTCTATAATTGCTTTACTCACTTTGTCCGTCAGTTTCTGCATATGGCTTGTACTTGGTGGTGGAATGTCAAGGGCTGTAAATAAAAGTCTGGCTCTTGAAATGCCCATAGATGTGTCCATTATAGCCATTGCTAAGTTGGTATTGATAGCCGCAGATCTCTCTGAATCCGGAATCGGTGAGAAAGTGCTGTAGAGAGTCGATAGAAATCCACAGCCACTGCATTTAAATTGAAATTTCCAGGCTAATCCATGTTTAATTTCCTTATTGATTTGAAATTTAATTTTTTTACACTTCTTTTTGCTGCTATTGTGATCAGTATACAGTGAATTTATTGTTTCAACCAATTTAGTAATATCTACTATTCTATTTCCAGAGACGGTGTGATTTTGCTCTGCCGAGGCTTTCCGCCTCAACCCATATCCAAGATTAGATTCAGAGTTAGATGTAAAGTTACTTCCCTTAGACTGTTTATTAGCACATCTGAGTTGACAGCTAGATTGTGTATCAGGTAGATATTTTGATTTCTTTCCTTTAGGAGAACACTTATTCCTTATTTGAAAAAAACACCCTGAATTTGCACGTTTACGATTTCCTTTTGCCATGATTTTTTTTTAATTTTATGAAAATAATTAGCTCTTTCTATGAATTTGGTCAAAATGATACTGGGGGAGAATTTCATTACAGGCATTGTTATAGCAAACAAAGGTATTTTATCAGAGCCTTGAAGATTAACAGAGTCAATTAGTGAGAGAAAGAGTGATTGTTTGTGCATCTCTTATCTAGCACAGGCAAGCTGGCTTATTTCTGGGTAAAACTACAGAGATAACATTTGTCACCTTGTTTTGTTCTGATTCATGCTGACCTGATTTCTGATACATCAGCATAAAGAGCTGAGGGTCAGGTGTGTACTCCAGTAGTACAGTTGGGGGTTTACCTACTTTAAATGCTTCAAAACTAAACTGAAACCCCTTATTTCTGGTTAAAATTACACTATTTTTCTGACATTTTCTCCCTTTTACATCCCTGCATCTGTGACAAGTGAATAGAAATGACAGTAAAAGATGCAGCAGCCAATGAGAAGCTGTACAGTTTTTATTTAATCAGAATCCATTGAGCCATCACAGAGATATACAATTTTTGCTACCTGTATACTCTGCTGTCAAAATTACATGCGGCATAGTGGGTCCGCACCAAATTAGTGAACTTTTTTAAAGTGAAATTTTGCAATACTAATGCCATGTACAGGTTTTTTTGGTTTATATTGTTTATGTGTTATGAGTATAGATGTACAAAATGGTATAGTTTTGCAGAACAAGTAAAATTCACTTTGCATCTAGATCCGGGCCCGTTGAGATTTTTTAAACTCCAATATTTCGGAGACTGTTTAAGATAATTGGCTGAAATTTGGAATATTAGTGGATTATAGTATGGAAAATCAGAGGATGACATTGTTTACAGTCTGGTGAGTCATTTTGAATTTTAATTTAATTTAATTTAAATTTTAAATTGAAAATGAAGAGTTTGTGATTTATACAAGGCTCCAAATAAATCCAAAGTGCATTTTATGTGCCCTTTTACTTAAAATCAATACCCTGTGTCGTCTGCTGATTATTTCGGTTACATCACATTGGCTTTTATCTGTTAAAATTAATTTAAAATTAAAATTTAAAATTTAAAAAAAATTTAAAAAGGTGAAAAAATGGAGAATTTCTTTAAAATTTGCAAGGAAAAAATGAATGCCAATTCAGAATTGCATAGAAATGGGCAGTGCATTATTTGGACTGGGTGTAGGAAAAATGGTTACGGTCAATTTAGATTCAAAGACCCCAGATTACCAGGTTCAGATCATAAAACCAGAAGTGTGCATCGAATGGCTTTGATGGTGGAAATACAAAATTTGGATATACCCCCAATATTGCAAGCCAGCCATCTGTGCAATGTAAAATGTTGTATAAATACTGATCATCTTACTTTTGAAGACAATTACACCAATAACAGCAGGAAATTGTGCTTTTTTAATAAGAAATGTTTCGGTCATGGAGATGGAAAGCGGCGCTGCCTTGTCGATCTGGGTGAATAGCATTAAACAACAGAGCGGAGGTGAATTCGGCCTGTTTCAACAAATACAAGCTGTCTTAGCTTCCATCATTTTGGTTTTACTGTTGATCAAGATATGTTTTAGCTCTACAATACAGTGTTTACATCAAATAGCATAGAGTGTAGGACAGCTGCAGGCATTATCTTTGTATCTATATCATAAAAGTGGAATGATATTATTTATTTATTTATTTATTTATTTATTTATTTATTTATTTATTTATTTATTTATTTATTTATTTTTATTTAAGGACAATTTCAGAAGTTTAGTGCCATTGCCATTAAATAATTACTTACTTTGCACAGCTGCTTTCCTTCACCTTTTCTTTTTAGCTGAGGGGCCTGGTAGGTCTGGTTGAGTGTATGAATGCCACTGATCCACAGCCTGCCCTTTTATATAGTCTGGGTCCTCTATCACTTTGGAACGGGTTAAGTGATAGTCAAATTCTAGTCTGGCTCTATTTGCGATTCTCTTTTTTCTATAGGATCCTGTGTTTTTGTAAGTTTTGTGATAGTTGTATGTTTTCGAAATCATTTCCAGATGATGAGAGCTCTTCTCGGATAGTTTTGTCCCAGAGACACATTCGAGTTTTCTTTTAACAGAATTGGCCATAGAATTATTTGTTTTCAAGACCTGGGCCGCAAGCCTGCCACCAAAATTTCTTGAGTAGTTTGTTTCCTTGTTCATAGTTGAAACTGCGGCCCGGTTAAATGCTTCGATTTTTTGGGTAGATGTATTTGAACTAACACTTAAAACAGCGGCCTCACTCAACCTCATTTCAAGTATTACTGCCATTATATTTTTGTCATTGTCATCCATTTTCAGGTATGTAATGGCATGAGTTGGGAGAAAGGCAGATTTGACCCACCAGCATCCTTCCGATATCCCAGTGCATACGAGTGAATCTGACGGGCACCTACTGCAGTTACCAGAGTAGCACAGGATGGTAGCTGCTCTCACATGAGGTAATTTTGGTAACATCTTCTGTAGGTCACCAGACCCAAGCCTGGTCAACTCCTCAATTATATGACTGCATCGTGCCCGTATGTCCTTACTTAATGCAGTTATTGCCCTTTGCCTGTCATCTTTGGTCCTGATATGTGAAGGGAGGAATTCTGGGCTAAACTGTGCTCCTCTTGCTTTCTTTTCTTGCCTTGACCCAAGATGATGAGGATCTAGCTGGTGAGAAACTGACCAGGCTGCACTGAGCTTGTGGTAGAAATCCTGCAAACCAAGGTACAGCTTTGTGTCTCCATCAGTAGTGACGGTCCTGATCCAGAAATTTTCCAGTGAAAGATCCTCTGCGATATCATATGCCATCCTTCTTTCTGAATGCGGTTGTAAATATGGGACTGTGGATGTACACCCAGCATGCCCACCAGGGCATAGTACATCAAAACCACGGTTCTGTAGCCAGGCCCCAGTCCAGCACAATTTGTTTTCCACGGCAAGCCCAATAATGTATTTCTCCTTTGTTACATTTTCCATGGCTACTGTATAGGCTTGAGATGAACTTTGTCCTGGCTTGTATGAAGATTTAAATCCACGGGCATTATACCTGCCATCCATGGAAACACTTATATGTTTTGGATTTTCCTGACCAGCCACAGCATTGTGCTGTTCGACAATACGCAGTTTGTCGGACATGTCCTCTTTGTTTAGCTCTATAATTGCTTTACTCACTTTGTCCGTCAGTTTCTGCATATGGCTTGTACTTGGTGGTGGAATGTCAAGGGCTGTAAATAAAAGTCTGGCTCTTGAAATGCCCATAGATGTGTCCATTATAGCCATTGCTAAGTTGGTATTGATAGCCGCAGATCTCTCTGAATCCGGAATCGGTGAGAAAGTGCTGTAGAGAGTCGATAGAAATCCACAGCCACTGCATTTAAATTGAAATTTCCAGGCTAATCCATGTTTAATTTCCTTATTGATTTGAAATTTAATTTTTTTACACTTCTTTTTGCTGCTATTGTGATCAGTATACAGTGAATTTATTGTTTCAACCAATTTAGTAATATCTACTATTCTATTTCCAGAGACGGTGTGATTTTGCTCTGCCGAGGCTTTCCGCCTCAACCCATATCCAAGATTAGATTCAGAGTTAGATGTAAAGTTACTTCCCTTAGACTGTTTATTAGCACATCTGAGTTGACAGCTAGATTGTGTATCAGGTAGATATTTTGATTTCTTTCCTTTAGGAGAACACTTATTCCTTATTTGAAAAAAACACCCTGAATTTGCACGTTTACGATTTCCTTTTGCCATGATTTTTTTTTAATTTTATGAAAATAATTAGCTCTTTCTATGAATTTGGTCAAAATGATACTGGGGGAGAATTTCATTACAGGCATTGTTATAGCAAACAAAGGTATTTTATCAGAGCCTTGAAGATTAACAGAGTCAATTAGTGAGAGAAAGAGTGATTGTTTGTGCATCTCTTATCTAGCACAGGCAAGCTGGCTTATTTCTGGGTAAAACTACAGAGATAACATTTGTCACCTTGTTTTGTTCTGATTCATGCTGACCTGATTTCTGATACATCAGCATAAAGAGCTGAGGGTCAGGTGTGTACTCCAGTAGTACAGTTGGGGGTTTACCTACTTTAAATGCTTCAAAACTAAACTGAAACCCCTTATTTCTGGTTAAAATTACACTATTTTTCTGACATTTTCTCCCTTTTACATCCCTGCATCTGTGACAAGTGAATAGAAATGACAGTAAAAGATGCAGCAGCCAATGAGAAGCTGTACAGTTTTTATTTAATCAGAATCCATTGAGCCATCACAGAGATATACAATTTTTGCTACCTGTATACTCTGCTGTCAAAATTACATGCGGCATAGTGGGTCCGCACCAAATTAGTGAACTTTTTTAAAGTGAAATTTTGCAATACTAATGCCATGTACAGGTTTTTTTGGTTTATATTGTTTATGTGTTATGAGTATAGATGTACAAAATGGTATAGTTTTGCAGAACAAGTAAAATTCACTTTGCATCTAGATCCGGGCCCGTTGAGATTTTT
The DNA here is from genome assembly GCA_964019695.1 of Loripinus fragilis. Taxonomy (NCBI): domain Eukaryota; kingdom Metazoa; phylum Mollusca; class Bivalvia; order Lucinida; family Lucinidae; genus Loripinus; species Loripinus fragilis. The sequence goes on along the minus strand of CAXHUL010000034.1, from coordinate 41,492 downwards.
TAAACTCCAATATTTCGGAGACTGTTTAAGATAATTGGCTGAAATTTGGAATATTAGTGGATTATAGTATGGAAAATCAGAGGATGACATTGTTTACAGTCTGGTGAGTCATTTTGAATTTTAATTTAATTTAATTTAAATTTTAAATTGAAAATGAAGAGTTTGTGATTTATACAAGGCTCCAAATAAATCCAAAGTGCATTTTATGTGCCCTTTTACTTAAAATCAATACCCTGTGTCGTCTGCTGATTATTTCGGTTACATCACATTGGCTTTTATCTGTTAAAATTAATTTAAAATTAAAATTTAAAATTTAAAAAAAATTTAAAAAGGTGAAAAAATGGAGAATTTCTTTAAAATTTGCAAGGAAAAAATGAATGCCAATTCAGAATTGCATAGAAATGGGCAGTGCATTATTTGGACTGGGTGTAGGAAAAATGGTTACGGTCAATTTAGATTCAAAGACCCCAGATTACCAGGTTCAGATCATAAAACCAGAAGTGTGCATCGAATGGCTTTGATGGTGGAAATACAAAATTTGGATATACCCCCAATATTGCAAGCCAGCCATCTGTGCAATGTAAAATGTTGTATAAATACTGATCATCTTACTTTTGAAGACAATTACACCAATAACAGCAGGAAATTGTGCTTTTTTAATAAGAAATGTTTCGGTCATGGAGATGGAAAGCGGCGCTGCCTTGTCGATCTGGGTGAATAGCATTAAACAACAGAGCGGAGGTGAATTCGGCCTGTTTCAACAAATACAAGCTGTCTTAGCTTCCATCATTTTGGTTTTACTGTTGATCAAGATATGTTTTAGCTCTACAATACAGTGTTTACATCAAATAGCATAGAGTGTAGGACAGCTGCAGGCATTATCTTTGTATCTATATCATAAAAGTGGAATGATATTATTTATTTATTTATTTATTTATTTATTTATTTATTTATTTATTTATTTATTTATTTATTTATTTTTATTTAAGGACAATTTCAGAAGTTTAGTGCCATTGCCATTAAATAATTACTTACTTTGCACAGCTGCTTTCCTTCACCTTTTCTTTTTAGCTGAGGGGCCTGGTAGGTCTGGTTGAGTGTATGAATGCCACTGATCCACAGCCTGCCCTTTTATATAGTCTGGGTCCTCTATCACTTTGGAACGGGTTAAGTGATAGTCAAATTCTAGTCTGGCTCTATTTGCGATTCTCTTTTTTCTATAGGATCCTGTGTTTTTGTAAGTTTTGTGATAGTTGTATGTTTTCGAAATCATTTCCAGATGATGAGAGCTCTTCTCGGATAGTTTTGTCCCAGAGACACATTCGAGTTTTCTTTTAACAGAATTGGCCATAGAATTATTTGTTTTCAAGACCTGGGCCGCAAGCCTGCCACCAAAATTTCTTGAGTAGTTTGTTTCCTTGTTCATAGTTGAAACTGCGGCCCGGTTAAATGCTTCGATTTTTTGGGTAGATGTATTTGAACTAACACTTAAAACAGCGGCCTCACTCAACCTCATTTCAAGTATTACTGCCATTATATTTTTGTCATTGTCATCCATTTTCAGGTATGTAATGGCATGAGTTGGGAGAAAGGCAGATTTGACCCACCAGCATCCTTCCGATATCCCAGTGCATACGAGTGAATCTGACGGGCACCTACTGCAGTTACCAGAGTAGCACAGGATGGTAGCTGCTCTCACATGAGGTAATTTTGGTAACATCTTCTGTAGGTCACCAGACCCAAGCCTGGTCAACTCCTCAATTATATGACTGCATCGTGCCCGTATGTCCTTACTTAATGCAGTTATTGCCCTTTGCCTGTCATCTTTGGTCCTGATATGTGAAGGGAGGAATTCTGGGCTAAACTGTGCTCCTCTTGCTTTCTTTTCTTGCCTTGACCCAAGATGATGAGGATCTAGCTGGTGAGAAACTGACCAGGCTGCACTGAGCTTGTGGTAGAAATCCTGCAAACCAAGGTACAGCTTTGTGTCTCCATCAGTAGTGACGGTCCTGATCCAGAAATTTTCCAGTGAAAGATCCTCTGCGATATCATATGCCATCCTTCTTTCTGAATGCGGTTGTAAATATGGGACTGTGGATGTACACCCAGCATGCCCACCAGGGCATAGTACATCAAAACCACGGTTCTGTAGCCAGGCCCCAGTCCAGCACAATTTGTTTTCCACGGCAAGCCCAATAATGTATTTCTCCTTTGTTACATTTTCCATGGCTACTGTATAGGCTTGAGATGAACTTTGTCCTGGCTTGTATGAAGATTTAAATCCACGGGCATTATACCTGCCATCCATGGAAACACTTATATGTTTTGGATTTTCCTGACCAGCCACAGCATTGTGCTGTTCGACAATACGCAGTTTGTCGGACATGTCCTCTTTGTTTAGCTCTATAATTGCTTTACTCACTTTGTCCGTCAGTTTCTGCATATGGCTTGTACTTGGTGGTGGAATGTCAAGGGCTGTAAATAAAAGTCTGGCTCTTGAAATGCCCATAGATGTGTCCATTATAGCCATTGCTAAGTTGGTATTGATAGCCGCAGATCTCTCTGAATCCGGAATCGGTGAGAAAGTGCTGTAGAGAGTCGATAGAAATCCACAGCCACTGCATTTAAATTGAAATTTCCAGGCTAATCCATGTTTAATTTCCTTATTGATTTGAAATTTAATTTTTTTACACTTCTTTTTGCTGCTATTGTGATCAGTATACAGTGAATTTATTGTTTCAACCAATTTAGTAATATCTACTATTCTATTTCCAGAGACGGTGTGATTTTGCTCTGCCGAGGCTTTCCGCCTCAACCCATATCCAAGATTAGATTCAGAGTTAGATGTAAAGTTACTTCCCTTAGACTGTTTATTAGCACATCTGAGTTGACAGCTAGATTGTGTATCAGGTAGATATTTTGATTTCTTTCCTTTAGGAGAACACTTATTCCTTATTTGAAAAAAACACCCTGAATTTGCACGTTTACGATTTCCTTTTGCCATGATTTTTTTTTAATTTTATGAAAATAATTAGCTCTTTCTATGAATTTGGTCAAAATGATACTGGGGGAGAATTTCATTACAGGCATTGTTATAGCAAACAAAGGTATTTTATCAGAGCCTTGAAGATTAACAGAGTCAATTAGTGAGAGAAAGAGTGATTGTTTGTGCATCTCTTATCTAGCACAGGCAAGCTGGCTTATTTCTGGGTAAAACTACAGAGATAACATTTGTCACCTTGTTTTGTTCTGATTCATGCTGACCTGATTTCTGATACATCAGCATAAAGAGCTGAGGGTCAGGTGTGTACTCCAGTAGTACAGTTGGGGGTTTACCTACTTTAAATGCTTCAAAACTAAACTGAAACCCCTTATTTCTGGTTAAAATTACACTATTTTTCTGACATTTTCTCCCTTTTACATCCCTGCATCTGTGACAAGTGAATAGAAATGACAGTAAAAGATGCAGCAGCCAATGAGAAGCTGTACAGTTTTTATTTAATCAGAATCCATTGAGCCATCACAGAGATATACAATTTTTGCTACCTGTATACTCTGCTGTCAAAATTACATGCGGCATAGTGGGTCCGCACCAAATTAGTGAACTTTTTTAAAGTGAAATTTTGCAATACTAATGCCATGTACAGGTTTTTTTGGTTTATATTGTTTATGTGTTATGAGTATAGATGTACAAAATGGTATAGTTTTGCAGAACAAGTAAAATTCACTTTGCATCTAGATCCGGGCCCGTTGAGATTTTTTAAACTCCAATATTTCGGAGACTGTTTAAGATAATTGGCTGAAATTTGGAATATTAGTGGATTATAGTATGGAAAATCAGAGGATGACATTGTTTACAGTCTGGTGAGTCATTTTGAATTTTAATTTAATTTAATTTAAATTTTAAATTGAAAATGAAGAGTTTGTGATTTATACAAGGCTCCAAATAAATCCAAAGTGCATTTTATGTGCCCTTTTACTTAAAATCAATACCCTGTGTCGTCTGCTGATTATTTCGGTTACATCACATTGGCTTTTATCTGTTAAAATTAATTTAAAATTAAAATTTAAAATTTAAAAAAAATTTAAAAAGGTGAAAAAATGGAGAATTTCTTTAAAATTTGCAAGGAAAAAATGAATGCCAATTCAGAATTGCATAGAAATGGGCAGTGCATTATTTGGACTGGGTGTAGGAAAAATGGTTACGGTCAATTTAGATTCAAAGACCCCAGATTACCAGGTTCAGATCATAAAACCAGAAGTGTGCATCGAATGGCTTTGATGGTGGAAATACAAAATTTGGATATACCCCCAATATTGCAAGCCAGCCATCTGTGCAATGTAAAATGTTGTATAAATACTGATCATCTTACTTTTGAAGACAATTACACCAATAACAGCAGGAAATTGTGCTTTTTTAATAAGAAATGTTTCGGTCATGGAGATGGAAAGCGGCGCTGCCTTGTCGATCTGGGTGAATAGCATTAAACAACAGAGCGGAGGTGAATTCGGCCTGTTTCAACAAATACAAGCTGTCTTAGCTTCCATCATTTTGGTTTTACTGTTGATCAAGATATGTTTTAGCTCTACAATACAGTGTTTACATCAAATAGCATAGAGTGTAGGACAGCTGCAGGCATTATCTTTGTATCTATATCATAAAAGTGGAATGATATTATTTATTTATTTATTTATTTATTTATTTATTTATTTATTTATTTATTTATTTATTTATTTATTTTTATTTAAGGACAATTTCAGAAGTTTAGTGCCATTGCCATTAAATAATTACTTACTTTGCACAGCTGCTTTCCTTCACCTTTTCTTTTTAGCTGAGGGGCCTGGTAGGTCTGGTTGAGTGTATGAATGCCACTGATCCACAGCCTGCCCTTTTATATAGTCTGGGTCCTCTATCACTTTGGAACGGGTTAAGTGATAGTCAAATTCTAGTCTGGCTCTATTTGCGATTCTCTTTTTTCTATAGGATCCTGTGTTTTTGTAAGTTTTGTGATAGTTGTATGTTTTCGAAATCATTTCCAGATGATGAGAGCTCTTCTCGGATAGTTTTGTCCCAGAGACACATTCGAGTTTTCTTTTAACAGAATTGGCCATAGAATTATTTGTTTTCAAGACCTGGGCCGCAAGCCTGCCACCAAAATTTCTTGAGTAGTTTGTTTCCTTGTTCATAGTTGAAACTGCGGCCCGGTTAAATGCTTCGATTTTTTGGGTAGATGTATTTGAACTAACACTTAAAACAGCGGCCTCACTCAACCTCATTTCAAGTATTACTGCCATTATATTTTTGTCATTGTCATCCATTTTCAGGTATGTAATGGCATGAGTTGGGAGAAAGGCAGATTTGACCCACCAGCATCCTTCCGATATCCCAGTGCATACGAGTGAATCTGACGGGCACCTACTGCAGTTACCAGAGTAGCACAGGATGGTAGCTGCTCTCACATGAGGTAATTTTGGTAACATCTTCTGTAGGTCACCAGACCCAAGCCTGGTCAACTCCTCAATTATATGACTGCATCGTGCCCGTATGTCCTTACTTAATGCAGTTATTGCCCTTTGCCTGTCATCTTTGGTCCTGATATGTGAAGGGAGGAATTCTGGGCTAAACTGTGCTCCTCTTGCTTTCTTTTCTTGCCTTGACCCAAGATGATGAGGATCTAGCTGGTGAGAAACTGACCAGGCTGCACTGAGCTTGTGGTAGAAATCCTGCAAACCAAGGTACAGCTTTGTGTCTCCATCAGTAGTGACGGTCCTGATCCAGAAATTTTCCAGTGAAAGATCCTCTGCGATATCATATGCCATCCTTCTTTCTGAATGCGGTTGTAAATATGGGACTGTGGATGTACACCCAGCATGCCCACCAGGGCATAGTACATCAAAACCACGGTTCTGTAGCCAGGCCCCAGTCCAGCACAATTTGTTTTCCACGGCAAGCCCAATAATGTATTTCTCCTTTGTTACATTTTCCATGGCTACTGTATAGGCTTGAGATGAACTTTGTCCTGGCTTGTATGAAGATTTAAATCCACGGGCATTATACCTGCCATCCATGGAAACACTTATATGTTTTGGATTTTCCTGACCAGCCACAGCATTGTGCTGTTCGACAATACGCAGTTTGTCGGACATGTCCTCTTTGTTTAGCTCTATAATTGCTTTACTCACTTTGTCCGTCAGTTTCTGCATATGGCTTGTACTTGGTGGTGGAATGTCAAGGGCTGTAAATAAAAGTCTGGCTCTTGAAATGCCCATAGATGTGTCCATTATAGCCATTGCTAAGTTGGTATTGATAGCCGCAGATCTCTCTGAATCCGGAATCGGTGAGAAAGTGCTGTAGAGAGTCGATAGAAATCCACAGCCACTGCATTTAAATTGAAATTTCCAGGCTAATCCATGTTTAATTTCCTTATTGATTTGAAATTTAATTTTTTTACACTTCTTTTTGCTGCTATTGTGATCAGTATACAGTGAATTTATTGTTTCAACCAATTTAGTAATATCTACTATTCTATTTCCAGAGACGGTGTGATTTTGCTCTGCCGAGGCTTTCCGCCTCAACCCATATCCAAGATTAGATTCAGAGTTAGATGTAAAGTTACTTCCCTTAGACTGTTTATTAGCACATCTGAGTTGACAGCTAGATTGTGTATCAGGTAGATATTTTGATTTCTTTCCTTTAGGAGAACACTTATTCCTTATTTGAAAAAAACACCCTGAATTTGCACGTTTACGATTTCCTTTTGCCATGATTTTTTTTTAATTTTATGAAAATAATTAGCTCTTTCTATGAATTTGGTCAAAATGATACTGGGGGAGAATTTCATTACAGGCATTGTTATAGCAAACAAAGGTATTTTATCAGAGCCTTGAAGATTAACAGAGTCAATTAGTGAGAGAAAGAGTGATTGTTTGTGCATCTCTTATCTAGCACAGGCAAGCTGGCTTATTTCTGGGTAAAACTACAGAGATAACATTTGTCACCTTGTTTTGTTCTGATTCATGCTGACCTGATTTCTGATACATCAGCATAAAGAGCTGAGGGTCAGGTGTGTACTCCAGTAGTACAGTTGGGGGTTTACCTACTTTAAATGCTTCAAAACTAAACTGAAACCCCTTATTTCTGGTTAAAATTACACTATTTTTCTGACATTTTCTCCCTTTTACATCCCTGCATCTGTGACAAGTGAATAGAAATGACAGTAAAAGATGCAGCAGCCAATGAGAAGCTGTACAGTTTTTATTTAATCAGAATCCATTGAGCCATCACAGAGATATACAATTTTTGCTACCTGTATACTCTGCTGTCAAAATTACATGCGGCATAGTGGGTCCGCACCAAATTAGTGAACTTTTTTAAAGTGAAATTTTGCAATACTAATGCCATGTACAGGTTTTTTTGGTTTATATTGTTTATGTGTTATGAGTATAGATGTACAAAATGGTATAGTTTTGCAGAACAAGTAAAATTCACTTTGCATCTAGATCCGGGCCCGTTGAGATTTTTTAAACTCCAATATTTCGGAGACTGTTTAAGATAATTGGCTGAAATTTGGAATATTAGTGGATTATAGTATGGAAAATCAGAGGATGACATTGTTTACAGTCTGGTGAGTCATTTTGAATTTTAATTTAATTTAATTTAAATTTTAAATTGAAAATGAAGAGTTTGTGATTTATACAAGGCTCCAAATAAATCCAAAGTGCATTTTATGTGCCCTTTTACTTAAAATCAATACCCTGTGTCGTCTGCTGATTATTTCGGTTACATCACATTGGCTTTTATCTGTTAAAATTAATTTAAAATTAAAATTTAAAATTTAAAAAAAATTTAAAAAGGTGAAAAAATGGAGAATTTCTTTAAAATTTGCAAGGAAAAAATGAATGCCAATTCAGAATTGCATAGAAATGGGCAGTGCATTATTTGGACTGGGTGTAGGAAAAATGGTTACGGTCAATTTAGATTCAAAGACCCCAGATTACCAGGTTCAGATCATAAAACCAGAAGTGTGCATCGAATGGCTTTGATGGTGGAAATACAAAATTTGGATATACCCCCAATATTGCAAGCCAGCCATCTGTGCAATGTAAAATGTTGTATAAATACTGATCATCTTACTTTTGAAGACAATTACACCAATAACAGCAGGAAATTGTGCTTTTTTAATAAGAAATGTTTCGGTCATGGAGATGGAAAGCGGCGCTGCCTTGTCGATCTGGGTGAATAGCATTAAACAACAGAGCGGAGGTGAATTCGGCCTGTTTCAACAAATACAAGCTGTCTTAGCTTCCATCATTTTGGTTTTACTGTTGATCAAGATATGTTTTAGCTCTACAATACAGTGTTTACATCAAATAGCATAGAGTGTAGGACAGCTGCAGGCATTATCTTTGTATCTATATCATAAAAGTGGAATGATATTATTTATTTATTTATTTATTTATTTATTTATTTATTTATTTATTTATTTATTTATTTATTTATTTTTATTTAAGGACAATTTCAGAAGTTTAGTGCCATTGCCATTAAATAATTACTTACTTTGCACAGCTGCTTTCCTTCACCTTTTCTTTTTAGCTGAGGGGCCTGGTAGGTCTGGTTGAGTGTATGAATGCCACTGATCCACAGCCTGCCCTTTTATATAGTCTGGGTCCTCTATCACTTTGGAACGGGTTAAGTGATAGTCAAATTCTAGTCTGGCTCTATTTGCGATTCTCTTTTTTCTATAGGATCCTGTGTTTTTGTAAGTTTTGTGATAGTTGTATGTTTTCGAAATCATTTCCAGATGATGAGAGCTCTTCTCGGATAGTTTTGTCCCAGAGACACATTCGAGTTTTCTTTTAACAGAATTGGCCATAGAATTATTTGTTTTCAAGACCTGGGCCGCAAGCCTGCCACCAAAATTTCTTGAGTAGTTTGTTTCCTTGTTCATAGTTGAAACTGCGGCCCGGTTAAATGCTTCGATTTTTTGGGTAGATGTATTTGAACTAACACTTAAAACAGCGGCCTCACTCAACCTCATTTCAAGTATTACTGCCATTATATTTTTGTCATTGTCATCCATTTTCAGGTATGTAATGGCATGAGTTGGGAGAAAGGCAGATTTGACCCACCAGCATCCTTCCGATATCCCAGTGCATACGAGTGAATCTGACGGGCACCTACTGCAGTTACCAGAGTAGCACAGGATGGTAGCTGCTCTCACATGAGGTAATTTTGGTAACATCTTCTGTAGGTCACCAGACCCAAGCCTGGTCAACTCCTCAATTATATGACTGCATCGTGCCCGTATGTCCTTACTTAATGCAGTTATTGCCCTTTGCCTGTCATCTTTGGTCCTGATATGTGAAGGGAGGAATTCTGGGCTAAACTGTGCTCCTCTTGCTTTCTTTTCTTGCCTTGACCCAAGATGATGAGGATCTAGCTGGTGAGAAACTGACCAGGCTGCACTGAGCTTGTGGTAGAAATCCTGCAAACCAAGGTACAGCTTTGTGTCTCCATCAGTAGTGACGGTCCTGATCCAGAAATTTTCCAGTGAAAGATCCTCTGCGATATCATATGCCATCCTTCTTTCTGAATGCGGTTGTAAATATGGGACTGTGGATGTACACCCAGCATGCCCACCAGGGCATAGTACATCAAAACCACGGTTCTGTAGCCAGGCCCCAGTCCAGCACAATTTGTTTTCCACGGCAAGCCCAATAATGTATTTCTCCTTTGTTACATTTTCCATGGCTACTGTATAGGCTTGAGATGAACTTTGTCCTGGCTTGTATGAAGATTTAAATCCACGGGCATTATACCTGCCATCCATGGAAACACTTATATGTTTTGGATTTTCCTGACCAGCCACAGCATTGTGCTGTTCGACAATACGCAGTTTGTCGGACATGTCCTCTTTGTTTAGCTCTATAATTGCTTTACTCACTTTGTCCGTCAGTTTCTGCATATGGCTTGTACTTGGTGGTGGAATGTCAAGGGCTGTAAATAAAAGTCTGGCTCTTGAAATGCCCATAGATGTGTCCATTATAGCCATTGCTAAGTTGGTATTGATAGCCGCAGATCTCTCTGAATCCGGAATCGGTGAGAAAGTGCTGTAGAGAGTCGATAGAAATCCACAGCCACTGCATTTAAATTGAAATTTCCAGGCTAATCCATGTTTAATTTCCTTATTGATTTGAAATTTAATTTTTTTACACTTCTTTTTGCTGCTATTGTGATCAGTATACAGTGAATTTATTGTTTCAACCAATTTAGTAATATCTACTATTCTATTTCCAGAGACGGTGTGATTTTGCTCTGCCGAGGCTTTCCGCCTCAACCCATATCCAAGATTAGATTCAGAGTTAGATGTAAAGTTACTTCCCTTAGACTGTTTATTAGCACATCTGAGTTGACAGCTAGATTGTGTATCAGGTAGATATTTTGATTTCTTTCCTTTAGGAGAACACTTATTCCTTATTTGAAAAAAACACCCTGAATTTGCACGTTTACGATTTCCTTTTGCCATGATTTTTTTTTAATTTTATGAAAATAATTAGCTCTTTCTATGAATTTGGTCAAAATGATACTGGGGGAGAATTTCATTACAGGCATTGTTATAGCAAACAAAGGTATTTTATCAGAGCCTTGAAGATTAACAGAGTCAATTAGTGAGAGAAAGAGTGATTGTTTGTGCATCTCTTATCTAGCACAGGCAAGCTGGCTTATTTCTGGGTAAAACTACAGAGATAACATTTGTCACCTTGTTTTGTTCTGATTCATGCTGACCTGATTTCTGATACATCAGCATAAAGAGCTGAGGGTCAGGTGTGTACTCCAGTAGTACAGTTGGGGGTTTACCTACTTTAAATGCTTCAAAACTAAACTGAAACCCCTTATTTCTGGTTAAAATTACACTATTTTTCTGACATTTTCTCCCTTTTACATCCCTGCATCTGTGACAAGTGAATAGAAATGACAGTAAAAGATGCAGCAGCCAATGAGAAGCTGTACAGTTTTTATTTAATCAGAATCCATTGAGCCATCACAGAGATATACAATTTTTGCTACCTGTATACTCTGCTGTCAAAATTACATGCGGCATAGTGGGTCCGCACCAAATTAGTGAACTTTTTTAAAGTGAAATTTTGCAATACTAATGCCATGTACAGGTTTTTTTGGTTTATATTGTTTATGTGTTATGAGTATAGATGTACAAAATGGTATAGTTTTGCAGAACAAGTAAAATTCACTTTGCATCTAGGTGTCAAACCGGTGAGTTAATTACTTCCGAGGTCGTAGGGTGCTTAAATAGTTCTTTAAAAAAACAAACTTGCCCTTTTGCCATATGTTATGTCTGCATTGAGGACAGTTGGAGACACAAACTGGGCATCTTCTAAAGATTTGGTGTGTTTACTCAAGTTTGAGTAGAATTTTCTGCTTCTTTTTGGGACTATATTTTGTCTGGAGATGGTGACAAAATACTTGCAGTAGTGCATCGGCCCTGTGTTTACTGCTGTAATTTTCGACCATTAAAGTGATCGACAGTGATTTATGAAAAACTGAATCGGTGATGTTAGGGTCATTCATTGTCATTTCAAGTGAGAAATGGATTATGTTTTCAAATTATTTACTACTGGAAGCCAACGAGTGTTGTGGAACATGTGACATTCTCTTGAAAAAGTGCATTTTACATTGTTTAGATGGGCCAAAATTTCACCGGTTTGACACCTAGATCCGGGCCCGTTGAGATTTTTTAAACTCCAATATTTCGGAGACTGTTTAAGATAATTGGCTGAAATTTGGAATATTAGTGGATTATAGTATGGAAAATCAGAGGATGACATTGTTTACAGTCTGGTGAGTCATTTTGAATTTTAATTTAATTTAATTTAAATTTTAAATTGAAAATGAAGAGTTTGTGATTTATACAAGGCTCCAAATAAATCCAAAGTGCATTTTATGTGCCCTTTTACTTAAAATCAATACCCTGTGTCGTCTGCTGATTATTTCGGTTACATCACATTGGCTTTTATCTGTTAAAATTAATTTAAAATTAAAATTTAAAATTTAAAAAAAATTTAAAAAGGTGAAAAAATGGAGAATTTCTTTAAAATTTGCAAGGAAAAAATGAATGCCAATTCAGAATTGCATAGAAATGGGCAGTGCATTATTTGGACTGGGTGTAGGAAAAATGGTTACGGTCAATTTAGATTCAAAGACCCCAGATTACCAGGTTCAGATCATAAAACCAGAAGTGTGCATCGAATGGCTTTGATGGTGGAAATACAAAATTTGGATATACCCCCAATATTGCAAGCCAGCCATCTGTGCAATGTAAAATGTTGTATAAATACTGATCATCTTACTTTTGAAGACAATTACACCAATAACAGCAGGAAATTGTGCTTTTTTAATAAGAAATGTTTCGGTCATGGAGATGGAAAGCGGCGCTGCCTTGTCGATCTGGGTGAATAGCATTAAACAACAGAGCGGAGGTGAATTCGGCCTGTTTCAACAAATACAAGCTGTCTTAGCTTCCATCATTTTGGTTTTACTGTTGATCAAGATATGTTTTAGCTCTACAATACAGTGTTTACATCAAATAGCATAGAGTGTAGGACAGCTGCAGGCATTATCTTTGTATCTATATCATAAAAGTGGAATGATATTATTTATTTATTTATTTATTTATTTATTTATTTATTTATTTATTTATTTATTTATTTATTTTTATTTAAGGACAATTTCAGAAGTTTAGTGCCATTGCCATTAAATAATTACTTACTTTGCACAGCTGCTTTCCTTCACCTTTTCTTTTTAGCTGAGGGGCCTGGTAGGTCTGGTTGAGTGTATGAATGCCACTGATCCACAGCCTGCCCTTTTATATAGTCTGGGTCCTCTATCACTTTGGAACGGGTTAAGTGATAGTCAAATTCTAGTCTGGCTCTATTTGCGATTCTCTTTTTTCTATAGGATCCTGTGTTTTTGTAAGTTTTGTGATAGTTGTATGTTTTCGAAATCATTTCCAGATGATGAGAGCTCTTCTCGGATAGTTTTGTCCCAGAGACACATTCGAGTTTTCTTTTAACAGAATTGGCCATAGAATTATTTGTTTTCAAGACCTGGGCCGCAAGCCTGCCACCAAAATTTCTTGAGTAGTTTGTTTCCTTGTTCATAGTTGAAACTGCGGCCCGGTTAAATGCTTCGATTTTTTGGGTAGATGTATTTGAACTAACACTTAAAACAGCGGCCTCACTCAACCTCATTTCAAGTATTACTGCCATTATATTTTTGTCATTGTCATCCATTTTCAGGTATGTAATGGCATGAGTTGGGAGAAAGGCAGATTTGACCCACCAGCATCCTTCCGATATCCCAGTGCATACGAGTGAATCTGACGGGCACCTACTGCAGTTACCAGAGTAGCACAGGATGGTAGCTGCTCTCACATGAGGTAATTTTGGTAACATCTTCTGTAGGTCACCAGACCCAAGCCTGGTCAACTCCTCAATTATATGACTGCATCGTGCCCGTATGTCCTTACTTAATGCAGTTATTGCCCTTTGCCTGTCATCTTTGGTCCTGATATGTGAAGGGAGGAATTCTGGGCTAAACTGTGCTCCTCTTGCTTTCTTTTCTTGCCTTGACCCAAGATGATGAGGATCTAGCTGGTGAGAAACTGACCAGGCTGCACTGAGCTTGTGGTAGAAATCCTGCAAACCAAGGTACAGCTTTGTGTCTCCATCAGTAGTGACGGTCCTGATCCAGAAATTTTCCAGTGAAAGATCCTCTGCGATATCATATGCCATCCTTCTTTCTGAATGCGGTTGTAAATATGGGACTGTGGATGTACACCCAGCATGCCCACCAGGGCATAGTACATCAAAACCACGGTTCTGTAGCCAGGCCCCAGTCCAGCACAATTTGTTTTCCACGGCAAGCCCAATAATGTATTTCTCCTTTGTTACATTTTCCATGGCTACTGTATAGGCTTGAGATGAACTTTGTCCTGGCTTGTATGAAGATTTAAATCCACGGGCATTATACCTGCCATCCATGGAAACACTTATATGTTTTGGATTTTCCTGACCAGCCACAGCATTGTGCTGTTCGACAATACGCAGTTTGTCGGACATGTCCTCTTTGTTTAGCTCTATAATTGCTTTACTCACTTTGTCCGTCAGTTTCTGCATATGGCTTGTACTTGGTGGTGGAATGTCAAGGGCTGTAAATAAAAGTCTGGCTCTTGAAATGCCCATAGATGTGTCCATTATAGCCATTGCTAAGTTGGTATTGATAGCCGCAGATCTCTCTGAATCCGGAATCGGTGAGAAAGTGCTGTAGAGAGTCGATAGAAATCCACAGCCACTGCATTTAAATTGAAATTTCCAGGCTAATCCATGTTTAATTTCCTTATTGATTTGAAATTTAATTTTTTTACACTTCTTTTTGCTGCTATTGTGATCAGTATACAGTGAATTTATTGTTTCAACCAATTTAGTAATATCTACTATTCTATTTCCAGAGACGGTGTGATTTTGCTCTGCCGAGGCTTTCCGCCTCAACCCATATCCAAGATTAGATTCAGAGTTAGATGTAAAGTTACTTCCCTTAGACTGTTTATTAGCACATCTGAGTTGACAGCTAGATTGTGTATCAGGTAGATATTTTGATTTCTTTCCTTTAGGAGAACACTTATTCCTTATTTGAAAAAAACACCCTGAATTTGCACGTTTACGATTTCCTTTTGCCATGATTTTTTTTTAATTTTATGAAAATAATTAGCTCTTTCTATGAATTTGGTCAAAATGATACTGGGGGAGAATTTCATTACAGGCATTGTTATAGCAAACAAAGGTATTTTATCAGAGCCTTGAAGATTAACAGAGTCAATTAGTGAGAGAAAGAGTGATTGTTTGTGCATCTCTTATCTAGCACAGGCAAGCTGGCTTATTTCTGGGTAAAACTACAGAGATAACATTTGTCACCTTGTTTTGTTCTGATTCATGCTGACCTGATTTCTGATACATCAGCATAAAGAGCTGAGGGTCAGGTGTGTACTCCAGTAGTACAGTTGGGGGTTTACCTACTTTAAATGCTTCAAAACTAAACTGAAACCCCTTATTTCTGGTTAAAATTACACTATTTTTCTGACATTTTCTCCCTTTTACATCCCTGCATCTGTGACAAGTGAATAGAAATGACAGTAAAAGATGCAGCAGCCAATGAGAAGCTGTACAGTTTTTATTTAATCAGAATCCATTGAGCCATCACAGAGATATACAATTTTTGCTACCTGTATACTCTGCTGTCAAAATTACATGCGGCATAGTGGGTCCGCACCAAATTAGTGAACTTTTTTAAAGTGAAATTTTGCAATACTAATGCCATGTACAGGTTTTTTTGGTTTATATTGTTTATGTGTTATGAGTATAGATGTACAAAATGGTATAGTTTTGCAGAACAAGTAAAATTCACTTTGCATCTAGGTGTCAAACCGGTGAGTTAATTACTTCCGAGGTCGTAGGGTGCTTAAATAGTTCTTTAAAAAAACAAACTTGCCCTTTTGCCATATGTTATGTCTGCATTGAGGACAGTTGGAGACACAAACTGGGCATCTTCTAAAGATTTGGTGTGTTTACTCAAGTTTGAGTAGAATTTTCTGCTTCTTTTTGGGACTATATTTTGTCTGGAGATGGTGACAAAATACTTGCAGTAGTGCATCGGCCCTGTGTTTACTGCTGTAATTTTCGACCATTAAAGTGATCGACAGTGATTTATGAAAAACTGAATCGGTGATGTTAGGGTCATTCATTGTCATTTCAAGTGAGAAATGGATTATGTTTTCAAATTATTTACTACTGGAAGCCAACGAGTGTTGTGGAACATGTGACATTCTCTTGAAAAAGTGCATTTTACATTGTTTAGATGGGCCAAAATTTCACCGGTTTGACACCTAGATCCGGGCCCGTTGAGATTTTTTAAACTCCAATATTTCGGAGACTGTTTAAGATAATTGGCTGAAATTTGGAATATTAGTGGATTATAGTATGGAAAATCAGAGGATGACATTGTTTACAGTCTGGTGAGTCATTTTGAATTTTAATTTAATTTAATTTAAATTTTAAATTGAAAATGAAGAGTTTGTGATTTATACAAGGCTCCAAATAAATCCAAAGTGCATTTTATGTGCCCTTTTACTTAAAATCAATACCCTGTGTCGTCTGCTGATTATTTCGGTTACATCACATTGGCTTTTATCTGTTAAAATTAATTTAAAATTAAAATTTAAAATTTAAAAAAAATTTAAAAAGGTGAAAAAATGGAGAATTTCTTTAAAATTTGCAAGGAAAAAATGAATGCCAATTCAGAATTGCATAGAAATGGGCAGTGCATTATTTGGACTGGGTGTAGGAAAAATGGTTACGGTCAATTTAGATTCAAAGACCCCAGATTACCAGGTTCAGATCATAAAACCAGAAGTGTGCATCGAATGGCTTTGATGGTGGAAATACAAAATTTGGATATACCCCCAATATTGCAAGCCAGCCATCTGTGCAATGTAAAATGTTGTATAAATACTGATCATCTTACTTTTGAAGACAATTACACCAATAACAGCAGGAAATTGTGCTTTTTTAATAAGAAATGTTTCGGTCATGGAGATGGAAAGCGGCGCTGCCTTGTCGATCTGGGTGAATAGCATTAAACAACAGAGCGGAGGTGAATTCGGCCTGTTTCAACAAATACAAGCTGTCTTAGCTTCCATCATTTTGGTTTTACTGTTGATCAAGATATGTTTTAGCTCTACAATACAGTGTTTACATCAAATAGCATAGAGTGTAGGACAGCTGCAGGCATTATCTTTGTATCTATATCATAAAAGTGGAATGATATTATTTATTTATTTATTTATTTATTTATTTATTTATTTATTTATTTATTTATTTATTTATTTATTTTTATTTAAGGACAATTTCAGAAGTTTAGTGCCATTGCCATTAAATAATTACTTACTTTGCACAGCTGCTTTCCTTCACCTTTTCTTTTTAGCTGAGGGGCCTGGTAGGTCTGGTTGAGTGTATGAATGCCACTGATCCACAGCCTGCCCTTTTATATAGTCTGGGTCCTCTATCACTTTGGAACGGGTTAAGTGATAGTCAAATTCTAGTCTGGCTCTATTTGCGATTCTCTTTTTTCTATAGGATCCTGTGTTTTTGTAAGTTTTGTGATAGTTGTATGTTTTCGAAATCATTTCCAGATGATGAGAGCTCTTCTCGGATAGTTTTGTCCCAGAGACACATTCGAGTTTTCTTTTAACAGAATTGGCCATAGAATTATTTGTTTTCAAGACCTGGGCCGCAAGCCTGCCACCAAAATTTCTTGAGTAGTTTGTTTCCTTGTTCATAGTTGAAACTGCGGCCCGGTTAAATGCTTCGATTTTTTGGGTAGATGTATTTGAACTAACACTTAAAACAGCGGCCTCACTCAACCTCATTTCAAGTATTACTGCCATTATATTTTTGTCATTGTCATCCATTTTCAGGTATGTAATGGCATGAGTTGGGAGAAAGGCAGATTTGACCCACCAGCATCCTTCCGATATCCCAGTGCATACGAGTGAATCTGACGGGCACCTACTGCAGTTACCAGAGTAGCACAGGATGGTAGCTGCTCTCACATGAGGTAATTTTGGTAACATCTTCTGTAGGTCACCAGACCCAAGCCTGGTCAACTCCTCAATTATATGACTGCATCGTGCCCGTATGTCCTTACTTAATGCAGTTATTGCCCTTTGCCTGTCATCTTTGGTCCTGATATGTGAAGGGAGGAATTCTGGGCTAAACTGTGCTCCTCTTGCTTTCTTTTCTTGCCTTGACCCAAGATGATGAGGATCTAGCTGGTGAGAAACTGACCAGGCTGCACTGAGCTTGTGGTAGAAATCCTGCAAACCAAGGTACAGCTTTGTGTCTCCATCAGTAGTGACGGTCCTGATCCAGAAATTTTCCAGTGAAAGATCCTCTGCGATATCATATGCCATCCTTCTTTCTGAATGCGGTTGTAAATATGGGACTGTGGATGTACACCCAGCATGCCCACCAGGGCATAGTACATCAAAACCACGGTTCTGTAGCCAGGCCCCAGTCCAGCACAATTTGTTTTCCACGGCAAGCCCAATAATGTATTTCTCCTTTGTTACATTTTCCATGGCTACTGTATAGGCTTGAGATGAACTTTGTCCTGGCTTGTATGAAGATTTAAATCCACGGGCATTATACCTGCCATCCATGGAAACACTTATATGTTTTGGATTTTCCTGACCAGCCACAGCATTGTGCTGTTCGACAATACGCAGTTTGTCGGACATGTCCTCTTTGTTTAGCTCTATAATTGCTTTACTCACTTTGTCCGTCAGTTTCTGCATATGGCTTGTACTTGGTGGTGGAATGTCAAGGGCTGTAAATAAAAGTCTGGCTCTTGAAATGCCCATAGATGTGTCCATTATAGCCATTGCTAAGTTGGTATTGATAGCCGCAGATCTCTCTGAATCCGGAATCGGTGAGAAAGTGCTGTAGAGAGTCGATAGAAATCCACAGCCACTGCATTTAAATTGAAATTTCCAGGCTAATCCATGTTTAATTTCCTTATTGATTTGAAATTTAATTTTTTTACACTTCTTTTTGCTGCTATTGTGATCAGTATACAGTGAATTTATTGTTTCAACCAATTTAGTAATATCTACTATTCTATTTCCAGAGACGGTGTGATTTTGCTCTGCCGAGGCTTTCCGCCTCAACCCATATCCAAGATTAGATTCAGAGTTAGATGTAAAGTTACTTCCCTTAGACTGTTTATTAGCACATCTGAGTTGACAGCTAGATTGTGTATCAGGTAGATATTTTGATTTCTTTCCTTTAGGAGAACACTTATTCCTTATTTGAAAAAAACACCCTGAATTTGCACGTTAACGATTTCCTTTTGCCATGATTTTTTTTTAATTTTATGAAAATAATTAGCTCTTTCTATGAATTTGGTCAAAATGATACTGGGGGAGAATTTCATTACAGGCATTGTTATAGCAAACAAAGGTATTTTATCAGAGCCTTGAAGATTAACAGAGTCAATTAGTGAGAGAAAGAGTGATTGTTTGTGCATCTCTTATCTAGCACAGGCAAGCTGGCTTATTTCTGGGTAAAACTACAGAGATAACATTTGTCACCTTGTTTTGTTCTGATTCATGCTGACCTGATTTCTGATACATCAGCATAAAGAGCTGAGGGTCAGGTGTGTACTCCAGTAGTACAGTTGGGGGTTTACCTACTTTAAATGCTTCAAAACTAAACTGAAACCCCTTATTTCTGGTTAAAATTACACTATTTTTCTGACATTTTCTCCCTTTTACATCCCTGCATCTGTGACAAGTGAATAGAAATGACAGTAAAAGATGCAGCAGCCAATGAGAAGCTGTACAGTTTTTATTTAATCAGAATCCATTGAGCCATCACAGAGATATACAATTTTTGCTACCTGTATACTCTGCTGTCAAAATTACATGCGGCATAGTGGGTCCGCACCAAATTAGTGAACTTTTTTAAAGTGAAATTTTGCAATACTAATGCCATGTACAGGTTTTTTTGGTTTATATTGTTTATGTGTTATGAGTATAGATGTACAAAATGGTATAGTTTTGCAGAACAAGTAAAATTCACTTTGCATCTAGGTGTCAAACCGGTGAGTTAATTACTTCCGAGGTCGTAGGGTGCTTAAATAGTTCTTTAAAAAAACAAACTTGCCCTTTTGCCATATGTTATGTCTGCATTGAGGACAGTTGGAGACACAAACTGGGCATCTTCTAAAGATTTGGTGTGTTTACTCAAGTTTGAGTAGAATTTTCTGCTTCTTTTTGGGACTATATTTTGTCTGGAGATGGTGACAAAATACTTGCAGTAGTGCATCGGCCCTGTGTTTACTGCTGTAATTTTCGACCATTAAAGTGATCGACAGTGATTTATGAAAAACTGAATCGGTGATGTTAGGGTCATTCATTGTCATTTCAAGTGAGAAATGGATTATGTTTTCAAATTATTTACTACTGGAAGCCAACGAGTGTTGTGGAACATGTGACATTCTCTTGAAAAAGTGCATTTTACATTGTTTAGATGGGCCAAAATTTCACCGGTTTGACACCTAGATCCGGGCCCGTTGAGATTTTTTAAACTCCAATATTTCGGAGACTGTTTAAGATAATTGGCTGAAATTTGGAATATTAGTGGATTATAGTATGGAAAATCAGAGGATGACATTGTTTACAGTCTGGTGAGTCATTTTGAATTTTAATTTAATTTAATTTAAATTTTAAATTGAAAATGAAGAGTTTGTGATTTATACAAGGCTCCAAATAAATCCAAAGTGCATTTTATGTGCCCTTTTACTTAAAATCAATACCCTGTGTCGTCTGCTGATTATTTCGGTTACATCACATTGGCTTTTATCTGTTAAAATTAATTTAAAATTAAAATTTAAAATTTAAAAAAAATTTAAAAAGGTGAAAAAATGGAGAATTTCTTTAAAATTTGCAAGGAAAAAATGAATGCCAATTCAGAATTGCATAGAAATGGGCAGTGCATTATTTGGACTGGGTGTAGGAAAAATGGTTACGGTCAATTTAGATTCAAAGACCCCAGATTACCAGGTTCAGATCATAAAACCAGAAGTGTGCATCGAATGGCTTTGATGGTGGAAATACAAAATTTGGATATACCCCCAATATTGCAAGCCAGCCATCTGTGCAATGTAAAATGTTGTATAAATACTGATCATCTTACTTTTGAAGACAATTACACCAATAACAGCAGGAAATTGTGCTTTTTTAATAAGAAATGTTTCGGTCATGGAGATGGAAAGCGGCGCTGCCTTGTCGATCTGGGTGAATAGCATTAAACAACAGAGCGGAGGTGAATTCGGCCTGTTTCAACAAATACAAGCTGTCTTAGCTTCCATCATTTTGGTTTTACTGTTGATCAAGATATGTTTTAGCTCTACAATACAGTGTTTACATCAAATAGCATAGAGTGTAGGACAGCTGCAGGCATTATCTTTGTATCTATATCATAAAAGTGGAATGATATTATTTATTTATTTATTTATTTATTTATTTATTTATTTATTTATTTATTTATTTATTTATTTATTTTTATTTAAGGACAATTTCAGAAGTTTAGTGCCATTGCCATTAAATAATTACTTACTTTGCACAGCTGCTTTCCTTCACCTTTTCTTTTTAGCTGAGGGGCCTGGTAGGTCTGGTTGAGTGTATGAATGCCACTGATCCACAGCCTGCCCTTTTATATAGTCTGGGTCCTCTATCACTTTGGAACGGGTTAAGTGATAGTCAAATTCTAGTCTGGCTCTATTTGCGATTCTCTTTTTTCTATAGGATCCTGTGTTTTTGTAAGTTTTGTGATAGTTGTATGTTTTCGAAATCATTTCCAGATGATGAGAGCTCTTCTCGGATAGTTTTGTCCCAGAGACACATTCGAGTTTTCTTTTAACAGAATTGGCCATAGAATTATTTGTTTTCAAGACCTGGGCCGCAAGCCTGCCACCAAAATTTCTTGAGTAGTTTGTTTCCTTGTTCATAGTTGAAACTGCGGCCCGGTTAAATGCTTCGATTTTTTGGGTAGATGTATTTGAACTAACACTTAAAACAGCGGCCTCACTCAACCTCATTTCAAGTATTACTGCCATTATATTTTTGTCATTGTCATCCATTTTCAGGTATGTAATGGCATGAGTTGGGAGAAAGGCAGATTTGACCCACCAGCATCCTTCCGATATCCCAGTGCATACGAGTGAATCTGACGGGCACCTACTGCAGTTACCAGAGTAGCACAGGATGGTAGCTGCTCTCACATGAGGTAATTTTGGTAACATCTTCTGTAGGTCACCAGACCCAAGCCTGGTCAACTCCTCAATTATATGACTGCATCGTGCCCGTATGTCCTTACTTAATGCAGTTATTGCCCTTTGCCTGTCATCTTTGGTCCTGATATGTGAAGGGAGGAATTCTGGGCTAAACTGTGCTCCTCTTGCTTTCTTTTCTTGCCTTGACCCAAGATGATGAGGATCTAGCTGGTGAGAAACTGACCAGGCTGCACTGAGCTTGTGGTAGAAATCCTGCAAACCAAGGTACAGCTTTGTGTCTCCATCAGTAGTGACGGTCCTGATCCAGAAATTTTCCAGTGAAAGATCCTCTGCGATATCATATGCCATCCTTCTTTCTGAATGCGGTTGTAAATATGGGACTGTGGATGTACACCCAGCATGCCCACCAGGGCATAGTACATCAAAACCACGGTTCTGTAGCCAGGCCCCAGTCCAGCACAATTTGTTTTCCACGGCAAGCCCAATAATGTATTTCTCCTTTGTTACATTTTCCATGGCTACTGTATAGGCTTGAGATGAACTTTGTCCTGGCTTGTATGAAGATTTAAATCCACGGGCATTATACCTGCCATCCATGGAAACACTTATATGTTTTGGATTTTCCTGACCAGCCACAGCATTGTGCTGTTCGACAATACGCAGTTTGTCGGACATGTCCTCTTTGTTTAGCTCTATAATTGCTTTACTCACTTTGTCCGTCAGTTTCTGCATATGGCTTGTACTTGGTGGTGGAATGTCAAGGGCTGTAAATAAAAGTCTGGCTCTTGAAATGCCCATAGATGTGTCCATTATAGCCATTGCTAAGTTGGTATTGATAGCCGCAGATCTCTCTGAATCCGGAATCGGTGAGAAAGTGCTGTAGAGAGTCGATAGAAATCCACAGCCACTGCATTTAAATTGAAATTTCCAGGCTAATCCATGTTTAATTTCCTTATTGATTTGAAATTTAATTTTTTTACACTTCTTTTTGCTGCTATTGTGATCAGTATACAGTGAATTTATTGTTTCAACCAATTTAGTAATATCTACTATTCTATTTCCAGAGACGGTGTGATTTTGCTCTGCCGAGGCTTTCCGCCTCAACCCATATCCAAGATTAGATTCAGAGTTAGATGTAAAGTTACTTCCCTTAGACTGTTTATTAGCACATCTGAGTTGACAGCTAGATTGTGTATCAGGTAGATATTTTGATTTCTTTCCTTTAGGAGAACACTTATTCCTTATTTGAAAAAAACACCCTGAATTTGCACGTTTACGATTTCCTTTTGCCATGATTTTTTTTTAATTTTATGAAAATAATTAGCTCTTTCTATGAATTTGGTCAAAATGATACTGGGGGAGAATTTCATTACAGGCATTGTTATAGCAAACAAAGGTATTTTATCAGAGCCTTGAAGATTAACAGAGTCAATTAGTGAGAGAAAGAGTGATTGTTTGTGCATCTCTTATCTAGCACAGGCAAGCTGGCTTATTTCTGGGTAAAACTACAGAGATAACATTTGTCACCTTGTTTTGTTCTGATTCATGCTGACCTGATTTCTGATACATCAGCATAAAGAGCTGAGGGTCAGGTGTGTACTCCAGTAGTACAGTTGGGGGTTTACCTACTTTAAATGCTTCAAAACTAAACTGAAACCCCTTATTTCTGGTTAAAATTACACTATTTTTCTGACATTTTCTCCCTTTTACATCCCTGCATCTGTGACAAGTGAATAGAAATGACAGTAAAAGATGCAGCAGCCAATGAGAAGCTGTACAGTTTTTATTTAATCAGAATCCATTGAGCCATCACAGAGATATACAATTTTTGCTACCTGTATACTCTGCTGTCAAAATTACATGCGGCATAGTGGGTCCGCACCAAATTAGTGAACTTTTTTAAAGTGAAATTTTGCAATACTAATGCCATGTACAGGTTTTTTTGGTTTATATTGTTTATGTGTTATGAGTATAGATGTACAAAATGGTATAGTTTTGCAGAACAAGTAAAATTCACTTTGCATCTAGGTGTCAAACCGGTGAGTTAATTACTTCCGAGGTCGTAGGGTGCTTAAATAGTTCTTTAAAAAAACAAACTTGCCCTTTTGCCATATGTTATGTCTGCATTGAGGACAGTTGGAGACACAAACTGGGCATCTTCTAAAGATTTGGTGTGTTTACTCAAGTTTGAGTAGAATTTTCTGCTTCTTTTTGGGACTATATTTTGTCTGGAGATGGTGACAAAATACTTGCAGTAGTGCATCGGCCCTGTGTTTACTGCTGTAATTTTCGACCATTAAAGTGATCGACAGTGATTTATGAAAAACTGAATCGGTGATGTTAGGGTCATTCATTGTCATTTCAAGTGAGAAATGGATTATGTTTTCAAATTATTTACTACTGGAAGCCAACGAGTGTTGTGGAACATGTGACATTCTCTTGAAAAAGTGCATTTTACATTGTTTAGATGGGCCAAAATTTCACCGGTTTGACACCTAGATCCGGGCCCGTTGAGATTTTTTAAACTCCAATATTTCGGAGACTGTTTAAGATAATTGGCTGAAATTTGGAATATTAGTGGATTATAGTATGGAAAATCAGAGGATGACATTGTTTACAGTCTGGTGAGTCATTTTGAATTTTAATTTAATTTAATTTAAATTTTAAATTGAAAATGAAGAGTTTGTGATTTATACAAGGCTCCAAATAAATCCAAAGTGCATTTTATGTGCCCTTTTACTTAAAATCAATACCCTGTGTCGTCTGCTGATTATTTCGGTTACATCACATTGGCTTTTATCTGTTAAAATTAATTTAAAATTAAAATTTAAAATTTAAAAAAAATTTAAAAAGGTGAAAAAATGGAGAATTTCTTTAAAATTTGCAAGGAAAAAATGAATGCCAATTCAGAATTGCATAGAAATGGGCAGTGCATTATTTGGACTGGGTGTAGGAAAAATGGTTACGGTCAATTTAGATTCAAAGACCCCAGATTACCAGGTTCAGATCATAAAACCAGAAGTGTGCATCGAATGGCTTTGATGGTGGAAATACAAAATTTGGATATACCCCCAATATTGCAAGCCAGCCATCTGTGCAATGTAAAATGTTGTATAAATACTGATCATCTTACTTTTGAAGACAATTACACCAATAACAGCAGGAAATTGTGCTTTTTTAATAAGAAATGTTTCGGTCATGGAGATGGAAAGCGGCGCTGCCTTGTCGATCTGGGTGAATAGCATTAAACAACAGAGCGGAGGTGAATTCGGCCTGTTTCAACAAATACAAGCTGTCTTAGCTTCCATCATTTTGGTTTTACTGTTGATCAAGATATGTTTTAGCTCTACAATACAGTGTTTACATCAAATAGCATAGAGTGTAGGACAGCTGCAGGCATTATCTTTGTATCTATATCATAAAAGTGGAATGATATTATTTATTTATTTATTTATTTATTTATTTATTTATTTATTTATTTATTTATTTATTTATTTATTTTTATTTAAGGACAATTTCAGAAGTTTAGTGCCATTGCCATTAAATAATTACTTACTTTGCACAGCTGCTTTCCTTCACCTTTTCTTTTTAGCTGAGGGGCCTGGTAGGTCTGGTTGAGTGTATGAATGCCACTGATCCACAGCCTGCCCTTTTATATAGTCTGGGTCCTCTATCACTTTGGAACGGGTTAAGTGATAGTCAAATTCTAGTCTGGCTCTATTTGCGATTCTCTTTTTTCTATAGGATCCTGTGTTTTTGTAAGTTTTGTGATAGTTGTATGTTTTCGAAATCATTTCCAGATGATGAGAGCTCTTCTCGGATAGTTTTGTCCCAGAGACACATTCGAGTTTTCTTTTAACAGAATTGGCCATAGAATTATTTGTTTTCAAGACCTGGGCCGCAAGCCTGCCACCAAAATTTCTTGAGTAGTTTGTTTCCTTGTTCATAGTTGAAACTGCGGCCCGGTTAAATGCTTCGATTTTTTGGGTAGATGTATTTGAACTAACACTTAAAACAGCGGCCTCACTCAACCTCATTTCAAGTATTACTGCCATTATATTTTTGTCATTGTCATCCATTTTCAGGTATGTAATGGCATGAGTTGGGAGAAAGGCAGATTTGACCCACCAGCATCCTTCCGATATCCCAGTGCATACGAGTGAATCTGACGGGCACCTACTGCAGTTACCAGAGTAGCACAGGATGGTAGCTGCTCTCACATGAGGTAATTTTGGTAACATCTTCTGTAGGTCACCAGACCCAAGCCTGGTCAACTCCTCAATTATATGACTGCATCGTGCCCGTATGTCCTTACTTAATGCAGTTATTGCCCTTTGCCTGTCATCTTTGGTCCTGATATGTGAAGGGAGGAATTCTGGGCTAAACTGTGCTCCTCTTGCTTTCTTTTCTTGCCTTGACCCAAGATGATGAGGATCTAGCTGGTGAGAAACTGACCAGGCTGCACTGAGCTTGTGGTAGAAATCCTGCAAACCAAGGTACAGCTTTGTGTCTCCATCAGTAGTGACGGTCCTGATCCAGAAATTTTCCAGTGAAAGATCCTCTGCGATATCATATGCCATCCTTCTTTCTGAATGCGGTTGTAAATATGGGACTGTGGATGTACACCCAGCATGCCCACCAGGGCATAGTACATCAAAACCACGGTTCTGTAGCCAGGCCCCAGTCCAGCACAATTTGTTTTCCACGGCAAGCCCAATAATGTATTTCTCCTTTGTTACATTTTCCATGGCTACTGTATAGGCTTGAGATGAACTTTGTCCTGGCTTGTATGAAGATTTAAATCCACGGGCATTATACCTGCCATCCATGGAAACACTTATATGTTTTGGATTTTCCTGACCAGCCACAGCATTGTGCTGTTCGACAATACGCAGTTTGTCGGACATGTCCTCTTTGTTTAGCTCTATAATTGCTTTACTCACTTTGTCCGTCAGTTTCTGCATATGGCTTGTACTTGGTGGTGGAATGTCAAGGGCTGTAAATAAAAGTCTGGCTCTTGAAATGCCCATAGATGTGTCCATTATAGCCATTGCTAAGTTGGTATTGATAGCCGCAGATCTCTCTGAATCCGGAATCGGTGAGAAAGTGCTGTAGAGAGTCGATAGAAATCCACAGCCACTGCATTTAAATTGAAATTTCCAGGCTAATCCATGTTTAATTTCCTTATTGATTTGAAATTTAATTTTTTTACACTTCTTTTTGCTGCTATTGTGATCAGTATACAGTGAATTTATTGTTTCAACCAATTTAGTAATATCTACTATTCTATTTCCAGAGACGGTGTGATTTTGCTCTGCCGAGGCTTTCCGCCTCAACCCATATCCAAGATTAGATTCAGAGTTAGATGTAAAGTTACTTCCCTTAGACTGTTTATTAGCACATCTGAGTTGACAGCTAGATTGTGTATCAGGTAGATATTTTGATTTCTTTCCTTTAGGAGAACACTTATTCCTTATTTGAAAAAAACACCCTGAATTTGCACGTTTACGATTTCCTTTTGCCATGATTTTTTTTTAATTTTATGAAAATAATTAGCTCTTTCTATGAATTTGGTCAAAATGATACTGGGGGAGAATTTCATTACAGGCATTGTTATAGCAAACAAAGGTATTTTATCAGAGCCTTGAAGATTAACAGAGTCAATTAGTGAGAGAAAGAGTGATTGTTTGTGCATCTCTTATCTAGCACAGGCAAGCTGGCTTATTTCTGGGTAAAACTACAGAGATAACATTTGTCACCTTGTTTTGTTCTGATTCATGCTGACCTGATTTCTGATACATCAGCATAAAGAGCTGAGGGTCAGGTGTGTACTCCAGTAGTACAGTTGGGGGTTTACCTACTTTAAATGCTTCAAAACTAAACTGAAACCCCTTATTTCTGGTTAAAATTACACTATTTTTCTGACATTTTCTCCCTTTTACATCCCTGCATCTGTGACAAGTGAATAGAAATGACAGTAAAAGATGCAGCAGCCAATGAGAAGCTGTACAGTTTTTATTTAATCAGAATCCATTGAGCCATCACAGAGATATACAATTTTTGCTACCTGTATACTCTGCTGTCAAAATTACATGCGGCATAGTGGGTCCGCACCAAATTAGTGAACTTTTTTAAAGTGAAATTTTGCAATACTAATGCCATGTACAGGTTTTTTTGGTTTATATTGTTTATGTGTTATGAGTATAGATGTACAAAATGGTATAGTTTTGCAGAACAAGTAAAATTCACTTTGCATCTAGATCCGGGCCCGTTGAGATTTTTTAAACTCCAATATTTCGGAGACTGTTTAAGATAATTGGCTGAAATTTGGAATATTAGTGGATTATAGTATGGAAAATCAGAGGATGACATTGTTTACAGTCTGGTGAGTCATTTTGAATTTTAATTTAATTTAATTTAAATTTTAAATTGAAAATGAAGAGTTTGTGATTTATACAAGGCTCCAAATAAATCCAAAGTGCATTTTATGTGCCCTTTTACTTAAAATCAATACCCTGTGTCGTCTGCTGATTATTTCGGTTACATCACATTGGCTTTTATCTGTTAAAATTAATTTAAAATTAAAATTTAAAATTTAAAAAAAATTTAAAAAGGTGAAAAAATGGAGAATTTCTTTAAAATTTGCAAGGAAAAAATGAATGCCAATTCAGAATTGCATAGAAATGGGCAGTGCATTATTTGGACTGGGTGTAGGAAAAATGGTTACGGTCAATTTAGATTCAAAGACCCCAGATTACCAGGTTCAGATCATAAAACCAGAAGTGTGCATCGAATGGCTTTGATGGTGGAAATACAAAATTTGGATATACCCCCAATATTGCAAGCCAGCCATCTGTGCAATGTAAAATGTTGTATAAATACTGATCATCTTACTTTTGAAGACAATTACACCAATAACAGCAGGAAATTGTGCTTTTTTAATAAGAAATGTTTCGGTCATGGAGATGGAAAGCGGCGCTGCCTTGTCGATCTGGGTGAATAGCATTAAACAACAGAGCGGAGGTGAATTCGGCCTGTTTCAACAAATACAAGCTGTCTTAGCTTCCATCATTTTGGTTTTACTGTTGATCAAGATATGTTTTAGCTCTACAATACAGTGTTTACATCAAATAGCATAGAGTGTAGGACAGCTGCAGGCATTATCTTTGTATCTATATCATAAAAGTGGAATGATATTATTTATTTATTTATTTATTTATTTATTTATTTATTTATTTATTTATTTATTTATTTATTTATTTTTATTTAAGGACAATTTCAGAAGTTTAGTGCCATTGCCATTAAATAATTACTTACTTTGCACAGCTGCTTTCCTTCACCTTTTCTTTTTAGCTGAGGGGCCTGGTAGGTCTGGTTGAGTGTATGAATGCCACTGATCCACAGCCTGCCCTTTTATATAGTCTGGGTCCTCTATCACTTTGGAACGGGTTAAGTGATAGTCAAATTCTAGTCTGGCTCTATTTGCGATTCTCTTTTTTCTATAGGATCCTGTGTTTTTGTAAGTTTTGTGATAGTTGTATGTTTTCGAAATCATTTCCAGATGATGAGAGCTCTTCTCGGATAGTTTTGTCCCAGAGACACATTCGAGTTTTCTTTTAACAGAATTGGCCATAGAATTATTTGTTTTCAAGACCTGGGCCGCAAGCCTGCCACCAAAATTTCTTGAGTAGTTTGTTTCCTTGTTCATAGTTGAAACTGCGGCCCGGTTAAATGCTTCGATTTTTTGGGTAGATGTATTTGAACTAACACTTAAAACAGCGGCCTCACTCAACCTCATTTCAAGTATTACTGCCATTATATTTTTGTCATTGTCATCCATTTTCAGGTATGTAATGGCATGAGTTGGGAGAAAGGCAGATTTGACCCACCAGCATCCTTCCGATATCCCAGTGCATACGAGTGAATCTGACGGGCACCTACTGCAGTTACCAGAGTAGCACAGGATGGTAGCTGCTCTCACATGAGGTAATTTTGGTAACATCTTCTGTAGGTCACCAGACCCAAGCCTGGTCAACTCCTCAATTATATGACTGCATCGTGCCCGTATGTCCTTACTTAATGCAGTTATTGCCCTTTGCCTGTCATCTTTGGTCCTGATATGTGAAGGGAGGAATTCTGGGCTAAACTGTGCTCCTCTTGCTTTCTTTTCTTGCCTTGACCCAAGATGATGAGGATCTAGCTGGTGAGAAACTGACCAGGCTGCACTGAGCTTGTGGTAGAAATCCTGCAAACCAAGGTACAGCTTTGTGTCTCCATCAGTAGTGACGGTCCTGATCCAGAAATTTTCCAGTGAAAGATCCTCTGCGATATCATATGCCATCCTTCTTTCTGAATGCGGTTGTAAATATGGGACTGTGGATGTACACCCAGCATGCCCACCAGGGCATAGTACATCAAAACCACGGTTCTGTAGCCAGGCCCCAGTCCAGCACAATTTGTTTTCCACGGCAAGCCCAATAATGTATTTCTCCTTTGTTACATTTTCCATGGCTACTGTATAGGCTTGAGATGAACTTTGTCCTGGCTTGTATGAAGATTTAAATCCACGGGCATTATACCTGCCATCCATGGAAACACTTATATGTTTTGGATTTTCCTGACCAGCCACAGCATTGTGCTGTTCGACAATACGCAGTTTGTCGGACATGTCCTCTTTGTTTAGCTCTATAATTGCTTTACTCACTTTGTCCGTCAGTTTCTGCATATGGCTTGTACTTGGTGGTGGAATGTCAAGGGCTGTAAATAAAAGTCTGGCTCTTGAAATGCCCATAGATGTGTCCATTATAGCCATTGCTAAGTTGGTATTGATAGCCGCAGATCTCTCTGAATCCGGAATCGGTGAGAAAGTGCTGTAGAGAGTCGATAGAAATCCACAGCCACTGCATTTAAATTGAAATTTCCAGGCTAATCCATGTTTAATTTCCTTATTGATTTGAAATTTAATTTTTTTACACTTCTTTTTGCTGCTATTGTGATCAGTATACAGTGAATTTATTGTTTCAACCAATTTAGTAATATCTACTATTCTATTTCCAGAGACGGTGTGATTTTGCTCTGCCGAGGCTTTCCGCCTCAACCCATATCCAAGATTAGATTCAGAGTTAGATGTAAAGTTACTTCCCTTAGACTGTTTATTAGCACATCTGAGTTGACAGCTAGATTGTGTATCAGGTAGATATTTTGATTTCTTTCCTTTAGGAGAACACTTATTCCTTATTTGAAAAAAACACCCTGAATTTGCACGTTTACGATTTCCTTTTGCCATGATTTTTTTTTAATTTTATGAAAATAATTAGCTCTTTCTATGAATTTGGTCAAAATGATACTGGGGGAGAATTTCATTACAGGCATTGTTATAGCAAACAAAGGTATTTTATCAGAGCCTTGAAGATTAACAGAGTCAATTAGTGAGAGAAAGAGTGATTGTTTGTGCATCTCTTATCTAGCACAGGCAAGCTGGCTTATTTCTGGGTAAAACTACAGAGATAACATTTGTCACCTTGTTTTGTTCTGATTCATGCTGACCTGATTTCTGATACATCAGCATAAAGAGCTGAGGGTCAGGTGTGTACTCCAGTAGTACAGTTGGGGGTTTACCTACTTTAAATGCTTCAAAACTAAACTGAAACCCCTTATTTCTGGTTAAAATTACACTATTTTTCTGACATTTTCTCCCTTTTACATCCCTGCATCTGTGACAAGTGAATAGAAATGACAGTAAAAGATGCAGCAGCCAATGAGAAGCTGTACAGTTTTTATTTAATCAGAATCCATTGAGCCATCACAGAGATATACAATTTTTGCTACCTGTATACTCTGCTGTCAAAATTACATGCGGCATAGTGGGTCCGCACCAAATTAGTGAACTTTTTTAAAGTGAAATTTTGCAATACTAATGCCATGTACAGGTTTTTTTGGTTTATATTGTTTATGTGTTATGAGTATAGATGTACAAAATGGTATAGTTTTGCAGAACAAGTAAAATTCACTTTGCATCTAGGTGTCAAACCGGTGAGTTAATTACTTCCGAGGTCGTAGGGTGCTTAAATAGTTCTTTAAAAAAACAAACTTGCCCTTTTGCCATATGTTATGTCTGCATTGAGGACAGTTGGAGACACAAACTGGGCATCTTCTAAAGATTTGGTGTGTTTACTCAAGTTTGAGTAGAATTTTCTGCTTCTTTTTGGGACTATATTTTGTCTGGAGATGGTGACAAAATACTTGCAGTAGTGCATCGGCCCTGTGTTTACTGCTGTAATTTTCGACCATTAAAGTGATCGACAGTGATTTATGAAAAACTGAATCGGTGATGTTAGGGTCATTCATTGTCATTTCAAGTGAGAAATGGATTATGTTTTCAAATTATTTACTACTGGAAGCCAACGAGTGTTGTGGAACATGTGACATTCTCTTGAAAAAGTGCATTTTACATTGTTTAGATGGGCCAAAATTTCACCGGTTTGACACCTAGATCCGGGCCCGTTGAGATTTTTTAAACTCCAATATTTCGGAGACTGTTTAAGATAATTGGCTGAAATTTGGAATATTAGTGGATTATAGTATGGAAAATCAGAGGATGACATTGTTTACAGTCTGGTGAGTCATTTTGAATTTTAATTTAATTTAATTTAAATTTTAAATTGAAAATGAAGAGTTTGTGATTTATACAAGGCTCCAAATAAATCCAAAGTGCATTTTATGTGCCCTTTTACTTAAAATCAATACCCTGTGTCGTCTGCTGATTATTTCGGTTACATCACATTGGCTTTTATCTGTTAAAATTAATTTAAAATTAAAATTTAAAATTTAAAAAAAATTTAAAAAGGTGAAAAAATGGAGAATTTCTTTAAAATTTGCAAGGAAAAAATGAATGCCAATTCAGAATTGCATAGAAATGGGCAGTGCATTATTTGGACTGGGTGTAGGAAAAATGGTTACGGTCAATTTAGATTCAAAGACCCCAGATTACCAGGTTCAGATCATAAAACCAGAAGTGTGCATCGAATGGCTTTGATGGTGGAAATACAAAATTTGGATATACCCCCAATATTGCAAGCCAGCCATCTGTGCAATGTAAAATGTTGTATAAATACTGATCATCTTACTTTTGAAGACAATTACACCAATAACAGCAGGAAATTGTGCTTTTTTAATAAGAAATGTTTCGGTCATGGAGATGGAAAGCGGCGCTGCCTTGTCGATCTGGGTGAATAGCATTAAACAACAGAGCGGAGGTGAATTCGGCCTGTTTCAACAAATACAAGCTGTCTTAGCTTCCATCATTTTGGTTTTACTGTTGATCAAGATATGTTTTAGCTCTACAATACAGTGTTTACATCAAATAGCATAGAGTGTAGGACAGCTGCAGGCATTATCTTTGTATCTATATCATAAAAGTGGAATGATATTATTTATTTATTTATTTATTTATTTATTTATTTATTTATTTATTTATTTATTTATTTATTTTTATTTAAGGACAATTTCAGAAGTTTAGTGCCATTGCCATTAAATAATTACTTACTTTGCACAGCTGCTTTCCTTCACCTTTTCTTTTTAGCTGAGGGGCCTGGTAGGTCTGGTTGAGTGTATGAATGCCACTGATCCACAGCCTGCCCTTTTATATAGTCTGGGTCCTCTATCACTTTGGAACGGGTTAAGTGATAGTCAAATTCTAGTCTGGCTCTATTTGCGATTCTCTTTTTTCTATAGGATCCTGTGTTTTTGTAAGTTTTGTGATAGTTGTATGTTTTCGAAATCATTTCCAGATGATGAGAGCTCTTCTCGGATAGTTTTGTCCCAGAGACACATTCGAGTTTTCTTTTAACAGAATTGGCCATAGAATTATTTGTTTTCAAGACCTGGGCCGCAAGCCTGCCACCAAAATTTCTTGAGTAGTTTGTTTCCTTGTTCATAGTTGAAACTGCGGCCCGGTTAAATGCTTCGATTTTTTGGGTAGATGTATTTGAACTAACACTTAAAACAGCGGCCTCACTCAACCTCATTTCAAGTATTACTGCCATTATATTTTTGTCATTGTCATCCATTTTCAGGTATGTAATGGCATGAGTTGGGAGAAAGGCAGATTTGACCCACCAGCATCCTTCCGATATCCCAGTGCATACGAGTGAATCTGACGGGCACCTACTGCAGTTACCAGAGTAGCACAGGATGGTAGCTGCTCTCACATGAGGTAATTTTGGTAACATCTTCTGTAGGTCACCAGACCCAAGCCTGGTCAACTCCTCAATTATATGACTGCATCGTGCCCGTATGTCCTTACTTAATGCAGTTATTGCCCTTTGCCTGTCATCTTTGGTCCTGATATGTGAAGGGAGGAATTCTGGGCTAAACTGTGCTCCTCTTGCTTTCTTTTCTTGCCTTGACCCAAGATGATGAGGATCTAGCTGGTGAGAAACTGACCAGGCTGCACTGAGCTTGTGGTAGAAATCCTGCAAACCAAGGTACAGCTTTGTGTCTCCATCAGTAGTGACGGTCCTGATCCAGAAATTTTCCAGTGAAAGATCCTCTGCGATATCATATGCCATCCTTCTTTCTGAATGCGGTTGTAAATATGGGACTGTGGATGTACACCCAGCATGCCCACCAGGGCATAGTACATCAAAACCACGGTTCTGTAGCCAGGCCCCAGTCCAGCACAATTTGTTTTCCACGGCAAGCCCAATAATGTATTTCTCCTTTGTTACATTTTCCATGGCTACTGTATAGGCTTGAGATGAACTTTGTCCTGGCTTGTATGAAGATTTAAATCCACGGGCATTATACCTGCCATCCATGGAAACACTTATATGTTTTGGATTTTCCTGACCAGCCACAGCATTGTGCTGTTCGACAATACGCAGTTTGTCGGACATGTCCTCTTTGTTTAGCTCTATAATTGCTTTACTCACTTTGTCCGTCAGTTTCTGCATATGGCTTGTACTTGGTGGTGGAATGTCAAGGGCTGTAAATAAAAGTCTGGCTCTTGAAATGCCCATAGATGTGTCCATTATAGCCATTGCTAAGTTGGTATTGATAGCCGCAGATCTCTCTGAATCCGGAATCGGTGAGAAAGTGCTGTAGAGAGTCGATAGAAATCCACAGCCACTGCATTTAAATTGAAATTTCCAGGCTAATCCATGTTTAATTTCCTTATTGATTTGAAATTTAATTTTTTTACACTTCTTTTTGCTGCTATTGTGATCAGTATACAGTGAATTTATTGTTTCAACCAATTTAGTAATATCTACTATTCTATTTCCAGAGACGGTGTGATTTTGCTCTGCCGAGGCTTTCCGCCTCAACCCATATCCAAGATTAGATTCAGAGTTAGATGTAAAGTTACTTCCCTTAGACTGTTTATTAGCACATCTGAGTTGACAGCTAGATTGTGTATCAGGTAGATATTTTGATTTCTTTCCTTTAGGAGAACACTTATTCCTTATTTGAAAAAAACACCCTGAATTTGCACGTTTACGATTTCCTTTTGCCATGATTTTTTTTTAATTTTATGAAAATAATTAGCTCTTTCTATGAATTTGGTCAAAATGATACTGGGGGAGAATTTCATTACAGGCATTGTTATAGCAAACAAAGGTATTTTATCAGAGCCTTGAAGATTAACAGAGTCAATTAGTGAGAGAAAGAGTGATTGTTTGTGCATCTCTTATCTAGCACAGGCAAGCTGGCTTATTTCTGGGTAAAACTACAGAGATAACATTTGTCACCTTGTTTTGTTCTGATTCATGCTGACCTGATTTCTGATACATCAGCATAAAGAGCTGAGGGTCAGGTGTGTACTCCAGTAGTACAGTTGGGGGTTTACCTACTTTAAATGCTTCAAAACTAAACTGAAACCCCTTATTTCTGGTTAAAATTACACTATTTTTCTGACATTTTCTCCCTTTTACATCCCTGCATCTGTGACAAGTGAATAGAAATGACAGTAAAAGATGCAGCAGCCAATGAGAAGCTGTACAGTTTTTATTTAATCAGAATCCATTGAGCCATCACAGAGATATACAATTTTTGCTACCTGTATACTCTGCTGTCAAAA
Organism: Loripinus fragilis; assembly: GCA_964019695.1. Lineage (NCBI taxonomy): Eukaryota > Metazoa > Mollusca > Bivalvia > Lucinida > Lucinidae > Loripinus > Loripinus fragilis. The sequence continues at coordinate 5,490 of CAXHUL010000034.1, read as the reverse complement.
TTACATGCGGCATAGTGGGTCCGCACCAAATTAGTGAACTTTTTTAAAGTGAAATTTTGCAATACTAATGCCATGTACAGGTTTTTTTGGTTTATATTGTTTATGTGTTATGAGTATAGATGTACAAAATGGTATAGTTTTGCAGAACAAGTAAAATTCACTTTGCATCTAGGTGTCAAACCGGTGAGTTAATTACTTCCGAGGTCGTAGGGTGCTTAAATAGTTCTTTAAAAAAACAAACTTGCCCTTTTGCCATATGTTATGTCTGCATTGAGGACAGTTGGAGACACAAACTGGGCATCTTCTAAAGATTTGGTGTGTTTACTCAAGTTTGAGTAGAATTTTCTGCTTCTTTTTGGGACTATATTTTGTCTGGAGATGGTGACAAAATACTTGCAGTAGTGCATCGGCCCTGTGTTTACTGCTGTAATTTTCGACCATTAAAGTGATCGACAGTGATTTATGAAAAACTGAATCGGTGATGTTAGGGTCATTCATTGTCATTTCAAGTGAGAAATGGATTATGTTTTCAAATTATTTACTACTGGAAGCCAACGAGTGTTGTGGAACATGTGACATTCTCTTGAAAAAGTGCATTTTACATTGTTTAGATGGGCCAAAATTTCACCGGTTTGACACCTAGATCCGGGCCCGTTGAGATTTTTTAAACTCCAATATTTCGGAGACTGTTTAAGATAATTGGCTGAAATTTGGAATATTAGTGGATTATAGTATGGAAAATCAGAGGATGACATTGTTTACAGTCTGGTGAGTCATTTTGAATTTTAATTTAATTTAATTTAAATTTTAAATTGAAAATGAAGAGTTTGTGATTTATACAAGGCTCCAAATAAATCCAAAGTGCATTTTATGTGCCCTTTTACTTAAAATCAATACCCTGTGTCGTCTGCTGATTATTTCGGTTACATCACATTGGCTTTTATCTGTTAAAATTAATTTAAAATTAAAATTTAAAATTTAAAAAAAATTTAAAAAGGTGAAAAAATGGAGAATTTCTTTAAAATTTGCAAGGAAAAAATGAATGCCAATTCAGAATTGCATAGAAATGGGCAGTGCATTATTTGGACTGGGTGTAGGAAAAATGGTTACGGTCAATTTAGATTCAAAGACCCCAGATTACCAGGTTCAGATCATAAAACCAGAAGTGTGCATCGAATGGCTTTGATGGTGGAAATACAAAATTTGGATATACCCCCAATATTGCAAGCCAGCCATCTGTGCAATGTAAAATGTTGTATAAATACTGATCATCTTACTTTTGAAGACAATTACACCAATAACAGCAGGAAATTGTGCTTTTTTAATAAGAAATGTTTCGGTCATGGAGATGGAAAGCGGCGCTGCCTTGTCGATCTGGGTGAATAGCATTAAACAACAGAGCGGAGGTGAATTCGGCCTGTTTCAACAAATACAAGCTGTCTTAGCTTCCATCATTTTGGTTTTACTGTTGATCAAGATATGTTTTAGCTCTACAATACAGTGTTTACATCAAATAGCATAGAGTGTAGGACAGCTGCAGGCATTATCTTTGTATCTATATCATAAAAGTGGAATGATATTATTTATTTATTTATTTATTTATTTATTTATTTATTTATTTATTTATTTATTTATTTATTTATTTTTATTTAAGGACAATTTCAGAAGTTTAGTGCCATTGCCATTAAATAATTACTTACTTTGCACAGCTGCTTTCCTTCACCTTTTCTTTTTAGCTGAGGGGCCTGGTAGGTCTGGTTGAGTGTATGAATGCCACTGATCCACAGCCTGCCCTTTTATATAGTCTGGGTCCTCTATCACTTTGGAACGGGTTAAGTGATAGTCAAATTCTAGTCTGGCTCTATTTGCGATTCTCTTTTTTCTATAGGATCCTGTGTTTTTGTAAGTTTTGTGATAGTTGTATGTTTTCGAAATCATTTCCAGATGATGAGAGCTCTTCTCGGATAGTTTTGTCCCAGAGACACATTCGAGTTTTCTTTTAACAGAATTGGCCATAGAATTATTTGTTTTCAAGACCTGGGCCGCAAGCCTGCCACCAAAATTTCTTGAGTAGTTTGTTTCCTTGTTCATAGTTGAAACTGCGGCCCGGTTAAATGCTTCGATTTTTTGGGTAGATGTATTTGAACTAACACTTAAAACAGCGGCCTCACTCAACCTCATTTCAAGTATTACTGCCATTATATTTTTGTCATTGTCATCCATTTTCAGGTATGTAATGGCATGAGTTGGGAGAAAGGCAGATTTGACCCACCAGCATCCTTCCGATATCCCAGTGCATACGAGTGAATCTGACGGGCACCTACTGCAGTTACCAGAGTAGCACAGGATGGTAGCTGCTCTCACATGAGGTAATTTTGGTAACATCTTCTGTAGGTCACCAGACCCAAGCCTGGTCAACTCCTCAATTATATGACTGCATCGTGCCCGTATGTCCTTACTTAATGCAGTTATTGCCCTTTGCCTGTCATCTTTGGTCCTGATATGTGAAGGGAGGAATTCTGGGCTAAACTGTGCTCCTCTTGCTTTCTTTTCTTGCCTTGACCCAAGATGATGAGGATCTAGCTGGTGAGAAACTGACCAGGCTGCACTGAGCTTGTGGTAGAAATCCTGCAAACCAAGGTACAGCTTTGTGTCTCCATCAGTAGTGACGGTCCTGATCCAGAAATTTTCCAGTGAAAGATCCTCTGCGATATCATATGCCATCCTTCTTTCTGAATGCGGTTGTAAATATGGGACTGTGGATGTACACCCAGCATGCCCACCAGGGCATAGTACATCAAAACCACGGTTCTGTAGCCAGGCCCCAGTCCAGCACAATTTGTTTTCCACGGCAAGCCCAATAATGTATTTCTCCTTTGTTACATTTTCCATGGCTACTGTATAGGCTTGAGATGAACTTTGTCCTGGCTTGTATGAAGATTTAAATCCACGGGCATTATACCTGCCATCCATGGAAACACTTATATGTTTTGGATTTTCCTGACCAGCCACAGCATTGTGCTGTTCGACAATACGCAGTTTGTCGGACATGTCCTCTTTGTTTAGCTCTATAATTGCTTTACTCACTTTGTCCGTCAGTTTCTGCATATGGCTTGTACTTGGTGGTGGAATGTCAAGGGCTGTAAATAAAAGTCTGGCTCTTGAAATGCCCATAGATGTGTCCATTATAGCCATTGCTAAGTTGGTATTGATAGCCGCAGATCTCTCTGAATCCGGAATCGGTGAGAAAGTGCTGTAGAGAGTCGATAGAAATCCACAGCCACTGCATTTAAATTGAAATTTCCAGGCTAATCCATGTTTAATTTCCTTATTGATTTGAAATTTAATTTTTTTACACTTCTTTTTGCTGCTATTGTGATCAGTATACAGTGAATTTATTGTTTCAACCAATTTAGTAATATCTACTATTCTATTTCCAGAGACGGTGTGATTTTGCTCTGCCGAGGCTTTCCGCCTCAACCCATATCCAAGATTAGATTCAGAGTTAGATGTAAAGTTACTTCCCTTAGACTGTTTATTAGCACATCTGAGTTGACAGCTAGATTGTGTATCAGGTAGATATTTTGATTTCTTTCCTTTAGGAGAACACTTATTCCTTATTTGAAAAAAACACCCTGAATTTGCACGTTTACGATTTCCTTTTGCCATGATTTTTTTTTAATTTTATGAAAATAATTAGCTCTTTCTATGAATTTGGTCAAAATGATACTGGGGGAGAATTTCATTACAGGCATTGTTATAGCAAACAAAGGTATTTTATCAGAGCCTTGAAGATTAACAGAGTCAATTAGTGAGAGAAAGAGTGATTGTTTGTGCATCTCTTATCTAGCACAGGCAAGCTGGCTTATTTCTGGGTAAAACTACAGAGATAACATTTGTCACCTTGTTTTGTTCTGATTCATGCTGACCTGATTTCTGATACATCAGCATAAAGAGCTGAGGGTCAGGTGTGTACTCCAGTAGTACAGTTGGGGGTTTACCTACTTTAAATGCTTCAAAACTAAACTGAAACCCCTTATTTCTGGTTAAAATTACACTATTTTTCTGACATTTTCTCCCTTTTACATCCCTGCATCTGTGACAAGTGAATAGAAATGACAGTAAAAGATGCAGCAGCCAATGAGAAGCTGTACAGTTTTTATTTAATCAGAATCCATTGAGCCATCACAGAGATATACAATTTTTGCTACCTGTATACTCTGCTGTCAAAATTACATGCGGCATAGTGGGTCCGCACCAAATTAGTGAACTTTTTTAAAGTGAAATTTTGCAATACTAATGCCATGTACAGGTTTTTTTGGTTTATATTGTTTATGTGTTATGAGTATAGATGTACAAAATGGTATAGTTTTGCAGAACAAGTAAAATTCACTTTGCATCTAGGTGTCAAACCGGTGAGTTAATTACTTCCGAGGTCGTAGGGTGCTTAAATAGTTCTTTAAAAAAACAAACTTGCCCTTTTGCCATATGTTATGTCTGCATTGAGGACAGTTGGAGACACAAACTGGGCATCTTCTAAAGATTTGGTGTGTTTACTCAAGTTTGAGTAGAATTTTCTGCTTCTTTTTGGGACTATATTTTGTCTGGAGATGGTGACAAAATACTTGCAGTAGTGCATCGGCCCTGTGTTTACTGCTGTAATTTTCGACCATTAAAGTGATCGACAGTGATTTATGAAAAACTGAATCGGTGATGTTAGGGTCATTCATTGTCATTTCAAGTGAGAAATGGATTATGTTTTCAAATTATTTACTACTGGAAGCCAACGAGTGTTGTGGAACATGTGACATTCTCTTGAAAAAGTGCATTTTACATTGTTTAGATGGGCCAAAATTTCACCGGTTTGACACCTAGATCCGGGCCCGTTGAGATTTTTTAAACTCCAATATTTCGGAGACTGTTTAAGATAATTGGCTGAAATTTGGAATATTAGTGGATTATAGTATGGAAAATCAGAGGATGACATTGTTTACAGTCTGGTGAGTCATTTTGAATTTTAATTTAATTTAATTTAAATTTTAAATTGAAAATGAAGAGTTTGTGATTTATACAAGGCTCCAAATAAATCCAAAGTGCATTTTATGTGCCCTTTTACTTAAAATCAATACCCTGTGTCGTCTGCTGATTATTTCGGTTACATCACATTGGCTTTTATCTGTTAAAATTAATTTAAAATTAAAATTTAAAATTTAAAAAAAATTTAAAAAGGTGAAAAAATGGAGAATTTCTTTAAAATTTGCAAGGAAAAAATGAATGCCAATTCAGAATTGCATAGAAATGGGCAGTGCATTATTTGGACTGGGTGTAGGAAAAATGGTTACGGTCAATTTAGATTCAAAGACCCCAGATTACCAGGTTCAGATCATAAAACCAGAAGTGTGCATCGAATGGCTTTGATGGTGGAAATACAAAATTTGGATATACCCCCAATATTGCAAGCCAGCCATCTGTGCAATGTAAAATGTTGTA
>CAXHUL010000033.1:0-23000 GCA_964019695.1 Loripinus fragilis | reverse complement strand
CGTTTTAAGGGTTGTTGGGTGGTATTTTTAATTTTTATTCAAATTTTAATAGATCATTCTGCAAGTAAACAGTGATCAGACGCCGCGTTCTGATCTGGGTCTGCACCGTTTGCATCTGTCCCATAAGAAGGACGCTAGGCTTATATGGGTGAAGACTTCTATTTAAAGTTATGTAACTCGGATGGGGAAAGTTTTGGCATGGTCCGTCCGTCTGTCAGTCATTATTGCATCCATCTGCCCATACGTTCGCAACCAGAATCCAAACCATTAAAAGTAAAGAAACTTTAAAAAGCATGATGATGGCACACATTGAACATAGACAGCGGGCCGACAGCGGGCAATCGTTTCTTTCAATATTACAGGCCGAAGGAGCCGCAGACGGCTACTCATATCGGGTCACTTTAGACTGACCCTGTCGTTATTGTTTTTGTTTTCTCCTTACATGCTTCTTAAGTGCCTCTTTATCTAGCTCGTCTTTTCAGCCAGGAAAATATTTAGAGCTGTTCAAGAATTGGGTCCCTTCATAAGAAGAAATAAATTATGAAAAAAGAAAGATATGGTATGGGACCAGACTACCGGCCACTGTGTAAAATACATGTATGTCGGGCCGATGACGGCCCATTGTTGGGTTGCTGGATGGAAATATGTTTTGCATCATCTAGTGCAAGCTAAAATTCTGATTTTCAAAGACCCATCGGCCACTTTTTGGGGCAATGCTGACCAAATAATTAAGAAACGAAAATATAGTTTATACCATATTCTTGAACTATCAATGATGCATCAAATTGTTGAATAATGTAACAGTTTGACTTAAACCTGCCAATGCTGTATGCCAGTGTACAGACTACGAGTCATTTCTAAAAATGATAATTTTCAGACAATTGGTTTTCATTCGAGTTCTCGTCTAAATAAGTTCACTTCTTCCTAACACCAGAATTTCCCTCTCTGACGAGGCCATCTGAGTGTGTGCAGAAGACAAAACAAACCACGTTAGTTCAGTAAGCCCATTCTCAATCCGATAGAGCAGCTGTGGAATGAGCTCTGGCGATGCATCCGGGATCGTTCAGTGCAACCTCGGAATCTTCAACAGGTTCAGGTTTCTCTATTAAGAATGGGCGTGGATTCCCAAGAACGTTGTGCGACGTTATACGTGCTTTCGATCGACCGCGTTATGATGCAGTTATTGCTGCATGAGAGCGTCATGGCGTTTTTGGACGAATTTTCCCTTGATAAACTTGTCATTTTTGAACATGACCCCTTGTCTAAACACTGGCGAACAGCATGGACAGATGTCAGTACTTCTGTTTCATTATTCAATGTATTGATGCAGAACTGATTGTTAAAGAATATGTGATAAATATTTTTACATTTCTCAATTCTGTTTTCCAGAATTGTCCTGAGAAGTGACTGATGGGTTTCTTTTGTAGTTGAGTATATGTTTTACACCATCTATTTGAATTTCAATCGAAAATACAGTCGCTGTCTTCCAATAGGAGTGTTCGCAACGTCACGGGGAATCATTCTCTTTACTTTTAAAATCAAAAACAGTGTTTTTATCGTTTTTACCCGTTACTGTCCTTGGTGGTTGCATTTTTGTGCTTTGAACTGTCTTTAAAAATGTTAATGTCAAAGGAATAAATTATAAAGAATTATAACTTGTTATATTGTTAAGGTCTCTCCATGCTAGCGCCGACTTCTGCTACTCTGCCGGTAAGCTTTGCAAAATAGTTTGGTCCCAGATCAGGGACAACAGAATGTGGTCCTTACCTGGATCCAAATAGTTTGACATTCTGACAGTGTTGCTGAGTTTTTATTTATTTATTTATTTATTTATTTTAATGTAATCTTGAAGAAAGTCAGCAGACACGAACAAAAGCATGAACGTTAATTTCAGATGGAATGTGTAGACTGAAAACTAGGTATCATAATATTTATATGGAACCAGAGACAATAGGCTAACTGACTAATTTATGACCCTTAATTTCTTGAACCAGTAGATTAATTGATAAGCATGACCATGATTAAATTAGGGGTCTTAAATTAGGGCTATAAAATCGAACTGGAATTGATCAAAGTTCTGGCGTATGACTATACAGTTACACCAAAGGCACAATTGCGCAAATTACACCAACAACGCCCGACACATGTCTAGTTTTTAAATAAGAGGTTTAGAGGTTTAGAGCATAAACAAATATGAACATAACGAATGAACAAGCGATGAAAATGGGTGATTTTTTAAAATTAATATTCATCGATATTTGTGACACCAGAAGATGGCCTGCGCTGGTCCGGTCAAGGTGCTCACTACCTGAAACCTTTCACAAATTACCGTCATATCTTTCTGGGAATTTTTGTCATCCTTAAGGCTTATTTATTTTTATTACTCGATATTCGCCTTTTATAACTCGATACTCGCTTTTTATTACTCGATACTCTCTTTTTATAACTCGATACTCGCTTTTCATTACTCGATACTCGCTTTTTATTACTCGATACTCGCTTTTTATTACTCGATACTCGCCTATTATAACTCGATACTAGCTTTTTATTACTCGATACTCGCTTTTTATTACTCGATACTCGCTTTTTAGTTACTATTTTTCGATATTTTTTTTATATTTTAGTTCAGTTTTCGTTATCAAACATAACAAATTGATAGTATTGATAGTAACCTTTGATCCCATGGTGAAAAGTCTTTTAGAAACTCAACCAAAAAGATAATAAATGTTTGTCCTTTTTAGTAGGTATAAAGGTGAAGTTATTTTATTCGTAGTGTGCGTCTACTTCTGCTTTCTGTGGGTGTACTAAGGAGAAATATATATAAAAAATAGTAAGTGAGTATGATCAGGAAATACCACAATCACAAACCGCAGACAAACCCATGGCACCGCGAGGAAGAGCCACGCAGCCATCACGAGACACCATGAAGACAAACTAAGCAAAGTTCCCCATCAAGATAATTGCAAAACTAGAATGGACATAAAGTAACGTACAACAACACATATAGAACAATTACAGACTCCCACAATGGGAGTAACAATAAACAAAAAGTCAACAACAACGGAACCACCGCCTTAGAACGGACAGCAGCCTAAGCCAACGGGGGGGGGGGGGGGGGGGGGGGCTTATATGCATTTTACTGGTACCAAATTTTTGTCCTAGATTCTGCTGTTGTTGAAGTACAAGAAATGTTCAACTTGCATGGAAGATTTCTAACTAATGCAATGTATCATCACGGAGAAACACTCCAATCAAATTAAAACACGATGATGAAACAAAGAAAAGGGCTCACGACTCACAGATAGTCAGAGCTTAAGAAAACCTCAAGTTGAGCCACGGTGGGTCCAGCTACAGATAAGCATCAGGCACCAACCCACCGATTTAAGCTTTACGTCAGAGCCGTCATAATATCTGAGGCCTGACCAACAGGACATGCTTGGCATTAGAACATGCCGACTTCAAGGGTTCACTATTTGCATGGAATGTAATTTTATATGATTCTTCGTTGTTCGCTGATTTTCTTTCCAAATCGATTTTTTTAAAAAAACTTTCATGAACAGTAGGGCGGTAACTAAGGCCGTCGTCAAGATTTTAAAAAAAATCTGCATCCGCCGTTGGGACTATATCTTGTCTAAAAAATCTAGCTTGAAAATCACACTACTTCCGCCGTTTTCAAACACTTTGAAATCGCATATCTGGCTTTAGTTCGTAAACCCGTTGGGTATTTTGAAAACTTCAACCCTAAATACACGATGGAAGACACAAATAACGACACCAACAGCGATATCAACGGCTTAAATGTCTTCCGAAAGCGAGCACCATAAACGCTTATTGCAACTTCCGCTGAACATTGCATTTTTGTTTTTTGGAATACTTTTTGGCACCCAATTTAAATTTTGGCATATTTTTAATATGTTGTAAGAGAGATATCAATCTACATGTCGGCACAGTGGTATATTTCCAGTTTATTCGGTATCGTCGTTATTCCACAACAAAGTCAGCGTTGTTTGTAGCTTTCATAAAAATCACGCATGCGCGATGCGCTACCTTACAATTGCTACCGATGTGCAACCACTTTGACTGACAACTGCCCACATAAAATCATCAAATGGAAACGTGTAATCGATTGACACTTTCATGTTAATTGCCAAAAATGGTCACCAATGTACAATTATGCAGGTAACAAGTTTATTTTATCTACGTATTGTTTAAATTCACAGAAATTTTGCGCCCAAGTTGGATGACGAGGGTGCTAAAAGTCTGGTAAACTCGAGATGCGTGTGTACTCGCCGTAATACACAACTGTGTAGTAGATCTACGAGGAAATAACCAGATAGCCTAACACTCTGCACTTTGTCGTGCTGAGACATGGTATCACTGTCTATCAGTGACCGAGTGAGCTGGTGAGTACAGCCTGCATCGTAGGAGGACATGAGCTGCCATTTCCAAATGCAATTTTTCAATGTAGTTTGACAGACTTGTAATTTCCATTTTTAGGCATTTTTCTTTTTACTTTTTTACCCTAAGGCTTTCCAGTTCAGGCCTACAACCTTGTTTCAAAACAACATCTGAATGTATTTTCTGTTTTGATATGACTTCCATCTTATTTTTTATCACTTCACATGCAAAAAGAACTGATCAGCAAAATAGTTTGTGAAAGACACCTGTTTGAAATATGTGGTGTTCTTATATCTTTTAAAGGGTGACCCTAAAATGCGTAAAGGACTCCTTTTCGCGTAAAGGACTCCTTTTCGCGAAAAGGAGTTTTATTTTTGCGAAAAGGACTTTTATAAAGGCTCAAACTATTTATTAGGATTATGTTTGATCTTTAATGTTATAAAACTGAAGCTAAACGATATTAATTTATCAATATATGCAGTAGAAATCGTTTTTGAAACGATATTTCACGGAAATGGCAGAAATATGACTTACGAAAAGGAGTTTCATTATTAAGAAAAGGACTTTGTATCTAATCTATTTTTTCTTATTTATTCATTTATTTATTTATTTAATATTTAATTAATTAATTAATTAATTAATAAATTTGAATAAAATTAAGCAAACAAATATCTAGTGTTCAAAAATATAACCCAAAAAAGCACCTGCGTACGAAACATTATATAGCCTTGCGAAAAGGACAGTCGATACCGTCTGAGACTAATTAGTTTGGATATCCATGTCCGTTTGCATGCTATTATTTTTAAGGAATACAGTAGAAATTAGTATTGTCTGAATAAATCAAACCCCCAGATGTCGAATATTGAGTATTTGAGAGAATTGCACCATAAAAAATGAATTTGAAAAGGGCTCAATTCCGCGTAAAGGAGTTTTATTCTTACGAAAAGGACCTCGTTTTGGGTGCGTAAAGGACTTGATCTTCATATATTACGTTCACGAAAAGAGTCTGGACTTTGAACGATTTATAATGCCTGGTAATAAATTACTTCCCTGAGTTATATTTATAAATGATCTTTATAGGTAAGCATTTTGCGAAAATGAAGCATAAGCACATCGAGATATTGATACCTTTGGCATAGTAGAGCACCAAAGACTCTTACGAACCTGCTCAACGGCGCAGGCCCAGAAGATTGGTGTTCGCGCCTCAGTTTGAGGTTAAATACTAATTACAGAAACAAAATATATCATTATTTCGGAAAGCTTTAAATTACCGAAATGCAAATGTGCGTCAATAATCATGCATGATTACTGTTATGATGTCTTTGTTTGATTCGATTCTTTACGTCCCATCAACAATCTTTCAGTTATAAACGGACAGGTCTTCCTGTGCTGAACCAGTACTGAGCTAGGTTTAATGTTCTTGCTCAAGGACACAACGCAGTGATGTTAGTGAGGCTCGAACCCACGGCCCCTCGGTCTGATGATGTCTTTGTAAAATTTAGGGATTAGATAAGGGTAAATATGGCAAAAGAAAATAAAATACGCCAAATTATTTTTTATTTGAAGCAAGAACGGTATAACTACGGACTTTGCTGAAGTCAGGACCGCTTTTAAAATTTAATTTAACCTAAAATAGCAAAGTTTTGAAGGCTAAAATGTGCCCTTGAATGCACCAAATTGCACCGTTTTTTTTTCAAAAAAAATCCGGGGGGGGGGGGGGGGGGGGGGGGGGGGGCATGCCCCCGGACCCCCTTAGCATGGCTTCTCGCCTTTTGCGCACGCAGGAAAATACTTCATGTTTCAAATATGGTGAAAAAAAAAGTATTTTGTTACATGTTGAAAGGAAGCCCATTTCTATCCAGTTTTAAAGCAGTGAGGGTTCTCCACGAGAATGTGCCCATGCACAGACTCATATGAGCTTTCGCTGCTCGAGAGGATAAATGTTATATTTTGGGTGCTCAAAAGAAACGTCTCATTGAGACGGTTCTTTTGAGTACTCACAATATAAGTTTTGGTTGAGAAATTAGAAAATCATTTTTCGATACGCTCTCTTAACAAAATCCTGTTCTAATGTCGTCTGCTGATAGCATTTATAATACGTTTGAGCCCAGATAAAATGTCGGGTCTGATCTAGATAACTCATGTTTGACACAAGCACAGCAACAGACGACAAAATAGTAGTCAACAACCATATAAGCAGCTCTTTCCATCCCTTATATACCTGGTTTGGTTAATATGTTAATTGGCCATGTTTGTTGTCAGTGTGTCAAAGAATGTGATAATCCGTTTATTCTGATTGATTTTGAACAGATGGACTTTAATTGGGGACACGCGTGCGATATGATAAAACCGTTAAAAGATTGCACCGCTAGCTAGTAGGGCTAGACGCATAAAATATTTTCTTCAAATGCATGTACATGCCGCCAGCAGTGAACGCTCTTGCGAGAATGCGCATTTATACAGGATCGACTTAGCATTCGCTGCTCGCATGTATGTGAGCTCTATTGATTTAAACTGTCTCGTCCATAAATATTCGTTTAGCTTCTTGCATCTTCTGGTCCGGTTAAATTGTGATTGCTGATAACACTCAGAATGGATTATATTGCAGAGTGTACGAGTCTTAAAACGACTTTGAATTGTCGTGGATATAGCGTAGCTCTGACACTATATGCATGGTGATTGAAAATTCGTTTAGCTTCTTGCATCTTCTGGTCCGTTTTAATTGTGATTGGTGGTAACACTCAGAATGGTTATATTGCAGGGGGTAAAAGACTTAAAACGACTTTAAATTGTCGTGGATACAACAGACCTCTGACGCTGTATGCATGGTAATTGAAGATTCGTGAAATTAAACTTGGCCTATTTTATTTGTCTTTTACTATATCAACCTATATCTAATTTTAAAACCATAATTTAACAAAGACATCATAACAGTAATCATGCATTATCGACGCACAGTTGCATTTTGGTAATTTAAAAGTTTTCCGAAATAGTGATATATTTTCTTTCTGTAATTAGTATTTAACCTCAAAAAGGCGCATATAAAATCAAAATCACCCATCTTCTGGGCCTGCGCCATTGAGCAGGTTCGTCAGAGTCTTTGTTGCTCTACTATGCCAAACGTATCAATATCTCGATGTGCTCAAGTTATGCTTCATTTTCGCAAAAAGCTAACCTATTAAGGTCATCTATAAATATTGGAAGTGATTTATTACCAGGCATTATAAATCGTCCAAATGAAGATCAAGTCCTTTACGCAAAACCGAAAAACGAGGTCTTTTTCGTAAGAATAAAACTCCTTTACGCGGAATTGAGCCCTTTTCAAATTCAATTTTTTATGGTGCAATTCTCTCAAATACTCAATATTCGACATCTGGGGGTTTGATTTATTCAGACAATACTAATTTCTACTGTATTCCTTAAAAAAAATAGCATGCAAACGGACATGGATATTCAAACATAGTCTCAGACGGTATCGACAGTCTTTTTCGCAAGGCTGTATCGTACACAGGTGCTTTTTCGGATTATATTATTTTTTGAACACTTGATATCTGCTTGCTTACTATTATTCAAATCAAATAAATAAATAAATAAATAAATAAATAAATAAATAAATAAATCAGATACAAAGTCCTTTTCTTAATAATGAAACTCCTTTTCGCAAGTCACTATTTCTGCCGTTTCCGTGAAACGATTTCTACTGCATATATTGATTGATTAATATTGTTTAGCTTCAGTTTTATAATATTTTATATCAAACATTATCCTAATAAATAGTTTTAGCCATAATAAAAGTCCTTTTCGCAAAAATAAAAGTCCTTTTCGCGAAAAGGAGTCCTTTACGCGAAAAGGAGTCCTTTACGCATTTTAGGGTCACCGTCTTTTAAATAGACAATTTACCGGGCCGCGCAGTCGGATGTGTGTCTGACTGCAGATCCAGGGGTCGCGAGTTCGATCCCGGCCTGCAGGTCCCATACTTAAACTTTCTTGGAGATTGATCATGAAATAAGTTCTACGGTCATTCTCCTCCCTTTCACTGAATCATCCAAGAAGCAGAGAAAAAGACTAACAGGGGCCCAGTAGTCCAGTGCCCCTAAATTTTGTGCTGGGCCCCTAAAACTAAAATGTTTAGGGGCCCAGCTTGCCCCTGAAAAAGGGTATTATGTAAATGTATGAAGGAATGTAGGACATTTTGGCCTAGGAGGTTTCGGCCACGGACGTTTCCGCCACGGAAAATGCCAAAGGTGGACATTTCGGCCAAATCATAATTAATTTTGGGTTGGGGTTTGTGCATGCATAAACGTGTGATGCATTTCTTAGGAAATAATTGACTGAATAATCTTATATACTTTACATAGTATTTCTACCAAATTTTTATCAGTTATTAAACTGTATGTATTTACAAGCAGAGATGAAAACAGTGTGGAGCCTGATCAGGTTGGGAGCTGTCTAATCTGGATCTGCAGTGTTTTGAAGAAAAAAGATAAACCCAGGTTCAGCATGAAAGTAGTTAACACTTATCAATTGTTATGTACAGTAGATTCAAAGATACACGAGAATTGTTGTAAACAAAAATATAAACTAATGCAGGTAATGGGTATACTTTATACAGGTATTTCATAATCATTTACTGCTGTATAATCTATACCATAATTTACCTCTTTCTATGAAAAGATGCATACTCTTATTATCATGCATCTCTTAATCAACTGTAAGTATTCACATGCATATTTGATTTCAAAAGATTATGAAATGCAAAACAAATTGAAATGCTGATGATTGAAACCTTAAATGTTACACTTGTGACATATCTGGGTGGTTTTATTCAGTACTGGCTACATAAAATCGTACTTGTTGTTTTATAGGCAAGTTGGTTCCTTTAGATAGCTAAAAGACTGCTAATCATTAAAACAGCATTCCTTATGAATAAAGCTTTGTATATTTTAAAAGGCAATTCACTTTGCTCCAATCATATGAAATTCTGTATGATAAAAATTTAAAAGGGTGTGTTTATAAAAGGTTACAAATTTCCGATTTTTCTGGTTTAAAAAACATGAAAAGATTATTTTCCTACAGCTTTTATGCTATATTTCAACTGCAATTCACCATTTGACTATACATGAATAGTGTTTAATACAATCTACAGTTGAATCGAAGGTAAGGGAAAAAATGTCACAAAAAAAGTGTTACCCTTGTGGCGATTTTGATGACATTTTTCCATGTAATTTTTGAACGGAACATTCTAAAGCGAAGAAACTTGGCATGATGCAAGAAAAACATTAATTACATATCTTAAAATTAATTTTAACAATAAATCTGCTTTAGATAGTCTATAAACAATGATTAAAGAAATGGATGCATTATTTTTGAAATCACCCATATGTTAATTTTGAAAAAGCAGCAAAATTTGAAATTGTCATCTGTTGCAAATTATAAGCAGCCCTTTATGGGTTAATATGGTAAATAATTAGAGGAATACAGATTTTGAGGGTCTTGTTTAATTTTCTGCCGAATCCTGGGTCCCTTAGCTTTGGGCTGGGCCCTTAATCATTTTGTTTTTGGGGCCCAGCTTGCTCCTGGCAAAAGAAAGTTAGTCTGTATCCCTGAGCAGGGTTGTTGTCAGTTACAAGCGAAAGTATGTGCGGGAAGTACTTGTTATTCGCTTGTTCAAGCTTGCCCAGGAAAAAGTGTGGTGAGTGAACTGACCATCCCGCCTGCGGCCATGACCATAGCTGTTGATTTGAAACGTAAAGCAACAACATAAACAAAACAAAGTAGACATTTTTAGTCAATCGGAAAAGCAATAATTGACTTTTTACTTCTGAAAAACATGCAATAACATTGCCAATTTCTCCACAATTTTAGAAATAGACATTCAGCATCTACTTGCATCATTAAACTCAATTTTATGAAATAAATTTGAATTTTCGCTTATATTTGCACAATTTTTTTTAACCCTATCCCCTTAGGCTTGTATGTTTGTGCTACATAACTAGTATCTTAAATGTGAACTGTATTTCATTATAAAGAAAGACCTAAATTGCTTTAACATGGTTTTGTCTCAAGTTGATGATAGTTGACAAGGAACAGATGCTTTGGACTGACTGCATGATGTTAATGTTTTAAAAATAAGTGGGGGTCACTGAAACCTATTCTAACCAATATCTGTAAGGAAATATGGGGTATGTCAAGAAAAACTGTGTCAAATATTTTGTTTTTAATTTTTCTGAACTCTATTCTATGTCAAACATATTGTCCAAAGATAGTTCTAAAGTGACCTATAGTCTATAGATGAGGGTCTGGATGGGGTATAATTATAAGTGAATAATGGCCTTTTTATATAATGAATAGTGAATAATGAACCAAAAAAATAATGAATAATCCTATTTTTTTTAATGTATAGAAGAAAAAATTAATGAATAGTGAATAATCAGATTTTAATGAATAATGCTAACAAATCATTTTGTCGCATCACAGCCCGTTGTGTTATAATAAAATAATTTTAAGGAATAATTGGTCTTATTCTAATGAATATCCCAAAACTTTTAATGAGATGTATAATGGGCTAAATTTTTAATGAATAGTGAATACCAGACCCCCCCCCCCCCTCTCCAGACCCTCATAGATACACAAAAATTAATTGTTTCCAGGAATATTGATAATTTTGCTAAAGAACCCTAAGGGTCACTGAAACAGGTCCTTCGAGGATAATATCAATGCAATCAAGTCAGGTCCACCTATTATCTGATTGAGCCTCGGGGTGATACAGGTTATACTTTCCAAGAAAATATTGTATACTGGATCCCAGTTATTTCTCAAGTTCCAAAATCACATCTTTTAGGGTACTCAAAAGAACTGCCCCAATGAGATGGCTCTTTTTAGCATCCATCTGATTGTTTAAGTAAAAATAAATCTTTTTTACCCTAAGATTATAGACCTATGATTGCATTCAATATATGTACATGTGTTCAGTGCCCAAGATTACTGATTTGAACATTTATTTAACTTCCTGTAATTTTAAAAGCCAATAAAGTCCAATCCCATACTCTGACACTAAGACTGCCAGTCTGTCTGATAAGACCTCTAAGCTGCGGCCAGTCACCATATGACCACACTGATTGTGGGACATTATATTGAAGAGAGGCAGAACTAAAGCTATTTTAATTTTGTATTCCATGAAATTGTATTGTCTTCTGATTTTTCAAAAATCTATCAGGAACACCACCAAAGTGTGTCAAACACTTTGATCTGGAACAGGTCCTTTGTTTTGTGGGCCTGATCTGTGTCAAAACTGTTTGCAAATGTTAACAAGATAGTCAATTATTATAGTTTGTCATCTGCAGACAATAAATGCCTTACATATTTTTGAGGTTACAGGTGTTTAAATCTTCACTTTATGATTTTAATGCAAATTGGCAATAATTGAAATTAAAAATTTAAAATAAAAATATATTCTATTCCATTCCCTACACACATACCTGTATGTATCATACTCCAAATTAACAGACTGACCTACATGTCCAATGTAATGTAATAAAATATGTTGTAGACAGTGTGGAGATTTTTGATAATATATATTAAAAGTCCAAAATATTACCTTTCCAATGTTATTAAAAGTGAAAAATGTTGGTTTGTGTTAAAAAAGCTAAAACTTAAAGAGATATCATGAAAACCATAAACAGTTGTAACAGTTTGAAAATCAGTATCATAAGGAAAATCCTTCTATCAATGCCCTAGCTAATCTGTGTACATGTATATTTATTTACATTTCAGATATCTTAACAGTCCATATGCAGATATGTACAGCATGCTGCCAACAGTCCAAGACACCTTCAAGTTGATGATATCCCAGTCATAGTTCTAGTCAGAGTAAACACAAAAGTATTATAGAGGACTCGCCATCATTTCGACTGTATGAAAAAAGGATATCGTCGAACCATTCTGTGTTTTTGTTTGTGTTAAAACCAGGAAGTGATGGATTTTGCACCAGCAGGCATAAAGGTTCTATCTACATGGTATTGGGAGTATTTTGAGCTATTTACATTCCATGCTTTCTACATGTTGTTCAAGTTCTTCCGTGATGATACAAATTTGACTGTCTCAGCCCAAGTTCTGCATATTGTCGGAGAGCATTTATGATGTGCAATGTACCAATGCTGCCAACCGTACCAGTTCTAATTTGTCAGAGAACATTGACCATTTAACCCTTTGTATGCGAAAACTGCTAAATGGGTAGTTTGTCAAACTGTGAAGACTGAGATGAATTGCTGCATAATGTGACCTTTCATAAGGGTCTACACTTTTTGCTGAGGTCAAAACAGTTTTCAGGATCGGGAAATACCTTATAGTTGGAAATAATTCTGACCTATAATTAACCCCTTTACACAATTACTCCATAATAACACATTTTGACGCCTTTAAATTAAAATGGAAAATGGAGCATTTGCTCTTTTGGAGCAAATGCTCCAATTTCCATAATATTTTGAAAAGTATCATTAAATCTGAAATACAAAGTCAATTTGAAAGATTTTTAAACCAAACTTTGTGTGTCTTCTTTATCAGACGGGATTTTCATTCGGCAACATGGGTCATGCCCAGGGGTGGGACTTGGGGGTACCGTGGGGGGGGGGGGGTCAAAAATTTTTTTTTCAGAAATTCAACCAGATTTGGTGGAGATAAGTAGTGAAAACACTGCTTTATTTGATCTGGGCAGCCTTGTGTCCTTGAGCATGAAACATTATACTTGCTGAATAAAAAGTACTGATCAACATAGGAAGACCTATCCCGACATACATTATGTAGTTGAAAAAATTGTTGACTGCGATGTAAAGAATCAAATCAAAATTGTTTTAAAAAATATGCAGCAGATAACTTAGGCAGACAACATTTTCAGATGCATTGTATATACTAATAATGTATGGCTGATATGATATACTTGGTAGTTCTAAATCTTCTATTCTTGAAATTTAAATAAAAAAAGTTAAACTTAATAGAAGTGTTTTCTTAGTTGTCACATAGTGACATTAGCTTCTTGCCAGCTGACTGTGACTTGGGAGTTCCATCTGTCTATCTGTTTGCTGACATTTGCATATAAATTGGGGTTCTCTGCGGCACTGATAGCCATGAGTGCCAAACCTTCCTCTGTGAGCTTTGAGCATACACCCTGTTTATAAGGCCTAAATGAAATTTATGTGTGGTTCCTGTTGCATACCAACAAAATTTAGGGTAGGTAGGTAGGGAAATTATTAAATTTTGTTATAACATGTAACAAAGAAAATAGTGACAAAATCTGAAAAAGTGCCCATTTTAGATATTTTTTCTCCAAAGACCATTTTAATGTTTAGGGTAGGGTTAAAAAAATTAGGGTAGGTAGGCAACAGGAACCACACATACATTTCATTTAAGCCTAACAGTAAGCCTCACTATTATAAAGCAGGGTTTAAGCTCTAAAGTAAGAAAGACAGCAAAGATCAGGAATCAATACAACCAAGTACCACACCTGACCAAGGATACCACATTGGAAAGTGACAAACTTGCAATTAGACATCATAAATTAATGAGAGCCAAGGGGTCAGTCCTTTCCCATCATGTGACCACAAGGCAGCAATGAACAGACACGAAAGCATGACAAACACAAGACAAAAATAACAAATGATCCACAAAGGAGGTACCGCCTTGGAACAGTCAGTAAAGTTCACAACAAAGCAATACAGTGGCCCCACCATACACACATAACACAATGAGTGCATTGCAATGTTATACACAAACAATGCAGTGACTCAGTGGTAGAATGATTGACTCAATGTCGAGTGGTTGCCTGTTTGAGCCTCATTGGAGACACTGCTTTGCGTCCTGGAGCAAGACACCTTATCCTCTGCTTAGTAATGGTTCAACCCATGAAGTACTGAAAATTGCTGACTGGGATGTAAAGAATCAAATCAGTTGTGTAGTCTAAATTTGTCCCTATATCAGTACATTTTGATGTACCACATTTGAATTATGTTTTTAGCTCACCTGAGCCACTGGTTCATGTTGTGATTGGTGAATGTCCGTTGTGCGTCGTCAACAATTGCTTCAAAGGGCATCTCCTAAATTACTGGATGGGTTTTACCAAACATAGTAAGTGAGTATGATCAGGAAATACCACAATCACAAACTGCAGACAACCCCGTGGCACCGGGAGGAAGAGCCGCTCAACCATCACGAGACACCAGGAAGACAAATTAAGCAAAGCAATCAGCTCTCTCTTCCCCATCAAGATGATTGCAATACTAGAATGGACATAAAGTAACATACAACAAAACATAGAACAATTACAGACTCCCACAATGGGAGTAACAATAAACAAAAAGTCAACAACGACAGAACCACCGCCTTAGAACGGACAGCAGCCTAAGCCACCGGGGGGCTTAAATGCATTTTACAGGTACCAAATCTTCGCCCTAGATACCAAACCTGGCAGAAATGGTATTCATATGCCATTCTTAATTAATTGTTCCATTCCATTGCATGTCTAGGTCACACAGGCTAAAAATAGATTTTTTAGATGAAACCACAAGGCATAGAGCCTTGATATTTGCTATTTTGCATCATCTAGTAGACCTTTTCAAAGTTTGCTCAAATTATGCCCCTGGGGCCAGAAATGGGCCTCGTCTGGGGTCACATGTTTTACATAGGCATATACACGTATAGAGAAACATGAAAAATTCTTGTCCAAAACCACACGGCCTAGAGCCTTGATTTTTATGCCCCCAAAGGATCTTTGAGGAGGCATAAAGTCATCACACTGTCCGTCCCTCCCGCTTCGTGTACTTTGCATATCTCCTATATTTTTTGAGGTAGGTGTGTGGATGCATCTTGAGATGGTGGAGTGTTGTGTACCATTATTGGGTCACTTTGACCTCCATCCTAGTTTTTAGAATATACGTGTCCAGAGCATATCTTTTATTAGCTCACCTGAGCCATTGGCTCATGGTAGGGAGTGCAGTTGCTCAGTGGTAGAGTGCTTGACTCGAGACTGAGGGGCTGCGGGTTCGAGCCTCACCTGCATCACTGTGTTGTGTCCTTGAGCAAGAACATTAATCCTAGCTTTAAGTACTGGTTCAACCCAGGAAGACCCGTCCCTTTATAACTGAAAGATTGTTGATGGGTCATAAAGAATGAAATCAAACAAAACCATTGGCTCATGGCAAGCTATTGTGATCATTGGATGCCCGTCGTGCGTCGTCAACAATTGCTTTAAAGGACATCTCCTCCTTAACCACAGGCTGGATTTTAACCAAACTGGCAGAAATGAACCTTATATGGCCCTCTTATAAAATCGTTCAAATGGTTCCGGTCTGTTGCATATCTAGGTCACACAGGCTAAAAATAGATTTTCAAGATGAAAACTTTGGAAATCTTCTTGTCTGAAACCACAAGGCCTAAAGTTTGTAGCATCATCTAGTGGTCCTCTACCAAGTTTGTTCAAATTATGCCCCTGGGGCCAAAAATGGCCCCACCTCGGGGGTCATATGTTTTACATAGGCTTATAAAGTGAAAACCATGAAAAATCTTCTTGTCTCACAGTCTGAAACCATATGGCCTAGAGTCTTGATATTTGGTATGAAGCATCACCTGGTGAACCTCTACCAAGTTTGTTCAAAATGGCCCCACCCCGGGGGCACATGTTTTACTTAGGCTTATATAGTGAAAAACATAAAAAATCTAATTGTCTGAAACCATAAGGCCAAAAATGGCCCGCCCGGGGGGTCATGTGGCATCACCTGTGTGACCTCTACCGAATGTTTTCAAATTATACCCCTGGGGCCAAAAATGGCCCTAACCTGGGGTCACATGTTTTCCATAGGCTTATATAGTGAAAAACATAAAAAAATCTTGTCTAGAAACCATAAGGCATTGAGTCTTCATATTTTGTATGTATCATCACCTAGTGGACCTCTACCAAGTTTGTTCAAATTATGCGCCTGGTGCTTAAAATTGTCCGTCCCGGGGGTCATATGTTTACATAGCCTTATACAGGGGAAAACATTGTCTGAAACCAAAAGGCCTAGAGCCTTGATAATTGGTCTGTAGCATCACCTATCGGACCTCTACCAAGTTTGTTCAAATTATGCCCCTAGATTGGTTCCCCTCGTTGATAAAGCTCTACTTCCGTTACGCATATATAATGCTGACAAGCTATTAAAGGGAGAGAACCAGTCTAATTATGTCCCTGGAATTTTATGAAAGAACGACAAACACTTGGGTAAGAGATAGCAAGTTTTTCGTGTAGTGTTATCTCCCTTGACAAAAATTACGTCGAACATCATTTAACAGTAAACTTCATAAAAATGTGTTTCGTACGATTTCTGGACCATATCTTTAGCCGAAGGCTGAGGATGGGATTCAAAAGGGCGTCCGTCGTCCGTAAACACTGTCAAACTTGATTGCATGTATCTCTGAGCTCGGGCCCAGTAATCTTATTTTGGGTCCGAGCTCTGATTCGAAATCAAATGTATATTCGATATACCTCCGCTTGATCACCGGTTCTTTGGACAAATGATCGTGTTTTGTTTTATTTTTCTTCTCCTATTGGTTGAGGGTGCTCATAAAAGCAAGTGAGTATGACCAGGAAATACCACACTCACAAGCCGCAGATCAACACACGGCACCGCATAGAAGGGCCACAGAACACTATCTCTAAAAAACTGTCTGACGCCATCGGCAGAATGTCCTTTGTGTACACTCCGGATTGCAGGATGAAAGCCAACTAGTACAGAAATAACCACATGTAAATCACTGCAGGTCCTTTTCCTTGCTCAAGGGACATCCAGTTAATGCACCAGCCATTTGTATTTCTCGGGGCCGGGGAATAGCGGGGCCTTTATCTTTTCAATTTTCAAAGCCCTGCTGCGGGGCCAAATTTGTGGTAAAAATCGCTAGATGTAAAAAGTAAGTAAAGGACGACTAATGCACCAGTCATTTGTATCCACTGCTCCCCCACCTACGGGGATGGGTGAGGATAATGACTTCACTTTTAAGAGCCCTGGTATAAGTCCCGCCCTGTTGGGAACAAGCTGATGATAACAACCCTTCTCTTAGCCCCGCCCTACACAATAGAAAATCTCACTTGATAAAGTTTCTCAATGTAATAACCCCGGCACTTCCCCGGCAATGCGGGGACAATCAAAAAGTAATTACCCTGCACCTTAGCCCGGCTATTCAACAGCTATCTCCGTAGGTGGGGGGGGGGGGGGGCGTGGATACAAATGACTGGTGCATAATACGTCGGTCAGGCTTGGACCCCCCCCCCCCCCCCCCGCCCGTAGTTTCTGGATCCGCCCTTGCCCGAGAACATGCGAATTGAACACAAAAACCGCCAAGTTGCACCCCTTTTGGTATATATATATTGGTTTGGGTGCGCTGATAAGAGGACTTTTCGGACAAGTTATTTCAGTATAGTGGCCTATTTGAGCGGGAAATTAATTCAAAAACCCGGCACATGGGGGTGGGGGGGGCACATCGTAGGTCAATTCCCGATAAGCCACACTACGTCCCCGTTTTACCCGGCCTCAAGGGGGGGGGCATACAAATGACTGGTGCATAACGAATACATGGGCACGCAGTGACTCAGTGGTATAGTGTGATTCGAGACCGAGGGGTTGCGGGTTCGGGCCTTACTGCACATGTCCTTGAGCAATACACATAAATCCTTGCTTATTACTGGTTCAACCCAGCAACCCGCTCAGGAAGGCCCGCCCCAACATAACTGAAAATTGTAGACTGGGACGTGAAGAATCAAATTAACCAAATAAACCAGTTAACGCCCCGATCCCAGTACGGCGCTCTCCCTTCAAATGACACTTTCGTGTTATCATATATAGAGCTAGAGCCTGCCTGCTTTATCTTTATCTAACTTTTTTGGGCTTTCCCTGGGTAGTAATCAGTACCGGGCCGGGAGGGTTTATAACTTGTGTGTTTATTTTATGACGGGAGCATCCGAAAGCTCAACCGAAAGTGGATCTGAAGATGCCGGGAATCGAACCTGCGACCCCTGGTTTACAAGGCATGTAACACTTATCAACTACACCACGGCGACTTGCAGATCAGTTTCTAATACATGTACAACCGTTAACGCTAAAACAGTTCGGACACCGAAACTTTAAACTTCCTCACCGCGAGCGGGGATCGAACCTTGGAACTCGCACTAACGTTAGCGCGCTAACTACTAACTAACTAGGTAACACACTTTCTCAGTCCCTTCTAGATGATTGCAAAACAAGGAGGACACAAAGTTATGAATAACAAAACAATGACCAGACACAAATGAGACCCCCACAAACATTTGAGCAACAATAAATCAACAACAACAGCAGCCCAAGCAACCGATTATATCTAAAAAGCTATAAATACGTCAGCCACTGTCATTGAGTTTTAGGCCTGGCCCACCGTCGCTATAAACTGTGATTGGATGTAGGCTGTCGCTCCTCCAGGGGGGGGGGGGGGGTATTCTAATTTTTCTTCATACGTAGGCTCGGGCCAAGCATCTACCGCTCACCACAAAAACGTCAGGAATTTCAAGCACCCCAAAAATATTTGAAATTTTAGCATTCCCCAAAAAATGAACCCCCCTTCTGTACCTTGACCTTAAAAAAAGACCCTAAAATGCATAGAAATGACCCCTAAATACAGTCCAATTTTGTGATGACGCCAAAGAAATATCCACAAAATCTTCATACCCCAAAAAATATTCATTTTTCTGAAAACCCCAAAAAATATTGAAATTCAAAATTTGGAACCCCCCAAAAATGACCCGATCCCGATATGAAAATATCAGAGTACAACCCTGGGGCTGTCGCATACGTCTAGGTACCAAAACTCTCATAAACTGGCTGATTTACTGGTTGTCTAGTGTAGTGGGGTGGGAACTGGGCAGGTGTAGAGAAGTGCTATTGTCTTTATTTGTTAAGAACAATTTTTTGACCATTTTGTGTACGAGAGCGGGTTCGGGGGGGGGGGGGGCGACGTTGGGCTGGGTAGAGAACATTTTGTTTGTTGTGTTTTTCTGTTGCTGTTTTATTTTTGTTTTGTTTTTGTTAGTTATCGGTTAGAAACAAAGTTCTAAGGAATAGAGGTAGGCCTACATATGTAGACCCCACCTTAAAAACATATTACTAGTATTTTGCTGAACATTGTGTTGGGGCTGAGTGGGGATATACGGGGATTGACTCCCGGGGATTGACTCTTATATGTGCGCATGTAGCGGACGTTGGTTCCGGGTTACAATACATCTACATGTTAGAAATAAATTGTCTACGGGGTTGGGGAGGGAGACACACACAGAGAGAGAGAGAGAGAGAGAGAGAGAGAGAGAGAGAGAGAGAGAGAGAGAGAGGGGGGGTGTTGGAAATGAACTGTACATAGTCTACCGGGGACAGGGACAATCTCCCGTGTACGTTGACCCCGGGGTAGATCTATGTGCAAGAAATGAATCATAGCTCATTCTCTGGTCTAGACCGACACTTACTGTTAGCAAGATCTACATTTGAATAAAGGCTTATGGGCCCTATATTCAGTTTGCGACGCATGCTTGATGCCCGGCTTGATTGTCTATTCATACTTGCCAATTGTGGGGCGGGTGCTCTTGGGGCGGTGCTTTCACTTTATCCGTCTATGGAACACAATATTCTTACCAATTATGATTCCAAGGGACCACGTGCAGAAATTAATTTAGCAGTTTCGGTGAAATAATACGTTTCTATCACTTTCTCCGGGTGTCTAAGTGAGTTTTAAATGTATAAACACTGAAGCTGACTTTATTAATGAGGCGTTGACGTCATGATTCTTATTGATTTTGTCCACGTCATTTATGATATCATCGATGAGTATTGGCCTATATGCTATATTTTGTTTACACAGCGAGGATAAACAATTCTTGAAATGTATTTATTGTGTTGTGTGGTAGAAAACAGAACATTTATTGCAGAAAATATTGTATTCTGGATATTTATTACATGAGTGACTCACAACAGAAATGGAGAGGTGAACCGAGTACGGTAGGAATTTGTTATTTTTTGGTTGCTATGCTGTTGGCAAATTCGTTTATCGGGCATTTTCATCACGGAGAAGAACACATTTTGAACCGGAAGTCGGTTAGTTTTTTGTGGAATACTTTTTGGCACCTATCACAGATTTTGGAATAAATTTGAGAGAAGATAGAAAAATCATTTGTGCATGTCGTGATATATGTGCTTAATTTCCAGTTTATTCGTAAAATGGTGTATTTTTCGTTTTTCTGACGGTACTGTCAAGCACTAAAAGTCGACCTATTTTAAACGCGTTCTTACAGCGATTTTGCAGATGCAACAACGTGATGATTGTTATTTTTCAACAGTTTCATACATGCAGATTTCATTTAGAAATCTTAAAAGTGTCTGTTTCAAATCAGTATGGCATGAGATGACGCTGAAATCACCAGGTGAAATCGGGGAGGAAAATTTTGATGTAGTTCCAAAGAACCGACGCACGTGATTTTTGTTTTTAAAAACCTACGCCAGGCCCATCATGATCTCCTACTGGAATATCATTGATGTGTAAAATGGTTTTGATCCAGACCAAGCCCAACGTTTGTCTGGCCAAGCTCTTTGCGAGGTTGTCAGTAGACCATAAAACTCATCACCAGCAGGCAAAGAGTTTTAAGAACATTCACCGCATTAATTGCCTAATGGCAGGTGGTGATCTTTCCACATAATCTTTATTCCTATGGGCTTACCATGATAGTTAATTTTGCATGCCAAAATTTATTTATTTGGAAAATAACTGTCTTTTTAATAGTATCTTCAACCACCCTGAGAGCGACCATCAGGTTAATCACATGCCAGTTTGGGTAATTTGTAAAAGTCATAAAGTGCTGTATTGTCTTTGTTAGTACCCGAAGATAGGTCTGATATAACACATTGTTTTAGAACAAAAAACTTACAAGATTATACGCTATTTAGTGTCACCATACTCCAGTGGGTCAGATTGGAGATCGAAAAGCGCGTGTGAGGCAAGGAATCATGTCTCCGTTATAGTTGTCGTTACACTTTTGGTTTCCGTTTAGTAAACGGTGAAGGATGCATCAATAAAATAAAATAAAAAAAATACAGAATAGTAATTTTAGTAATTTAAGCATTGTACAATACAGGTCGAGTTCGAATTTGGAGATCCTCTTCATAATTTCGCCTGAGTTATTGCCGTATGGGTTTTGTTCGTTACCATCGAAGCTCCGCTGCACGACTGCACAAGAAAGCTAGCTGAACTACAGGAGTTCATACCGTTGCTCATCTATCTTATGAATAATTTATCCCGCAAATAGACCTAGATAGCCTTAGAATAAACATGAGTTCCATTTAGAGTTTAGAGTGAGGGCAGCATTGCGGTAGACCTTACGTTTTCCCTACATCTCAAAGCATTTTATTACTCGATACTCGCCTTTTATTACTCGATACTCGCCTTTTATAACTCGATACTCGCCTTTCATTACTCGATACTCGCCTTTTATTACTCGAAACTGGCCTTTGATAACTCGATACTCGACTTTTATTACTCGATACTCGACTTTCATTACTCGATACTCGCCTTTTATAACTCGATACTCGACTTTTATTACTCGATACTCGCCTTTTATTACTCGATACTCGCCTTTTATAACTCGATACTCGACTTTTATTACTCGATACTCGCCTTTTATAACTCGATACTCGCCTTTTATAACTCGATACTCGACTTTCATTACTCGATACTCGATACATACCAAAAGTGACTCTCGTTTTTAAAAGAATGGGCACAAGTTTGGATTTAAAAAAAAACCTTATCAGTACAGAATGTGAATATGCTTTAACTCTTTACCTGCTGGGTTATTTTGCATGCCCCCCCCCCCCCCTGCCCCGAAAAAAAGAAAAGAAAAAATTGCAATATAGAAGCAATCAAATCCGGTATGGCACTCAAAGTTATTATTGTTTATCCCTTGCATTTATATATGGGCCTCGTAGCTAAGCGGCTAAGAGCCAAATTTTGGCCAGATTGTGCTATTCCGGATACAAGCATGAAATTTGGCACAGTTGTAGACCATGACTGACTAAGCAGAATAGGATATAGAACCACATTGGGAAGTGCCTACTGCGCATGCGCAAAGCATTTTCTGATTTTAGGCTGTTATCATAGAGCTTTCACACAGTTTGACTTTAAAGAAGGGGTCATGTTGGCTTCAGAATAATAAAATGTGGCAGAATTAATGTTAATTGTTTTTAGTTTAGTCCTCTTCATTCTTTAGTTGCTGCGCGTGCGCACAAAATTTGAATTTTGTACAAAGATGGTATTCTGTTTCTCTTTTATTGTAAACTGCGCAAAACCCGATGCCCATATCAAAGGACAAAAGCATGTCTTCAATATACATGATATAGAGACCTACAGACCTATTTATATGCGCATGCGCAGGGATATAGAGATGAACAAAGCCACATTTATTTACAAGTATAAGCTTTCACAAAAAAAGTTTTGTCTACGCTAAACATATAAAATTGTTATTAGACTTAAAAGTCAAGTTTTAAGATAAGAGGATAGTAGGCTTGTGGCAGACA